>VZRQ01000732.1:233645-460402 GCA_013397975.1 Machaerirhynchus nigripectus
CCCCCCCCCCCCGTAAGAAAGGAATTGTGACCCCTTATCAGTTTGCAAGTCACTGAGGAGCAAAAGTCTCTGGAGGTCTGTGTGTTGGCTTCTCAGTGCTGTTTGCCGTGCCGGGCTGTAATAATGCAAGTTATTTTAGAACTGTGCATACGTTAGTGTTCTGGCGCAGCATGATACAATAATGTGTGAAAAAGCATAAGATCACACCTTGGTGAAACTTGCAGATTTCCTGCATAATCCGACAGTGAGCTCTTGTCAGGTTTTGACTATATGTAAAGTGAGAATAAAGTTTCCAGAAGCAAAGCGCAAGCCTTGGATGCGTTTTGAATGGCTGTGCAGGGATTTTGGCCCTGACGTGGCTCCGAGTGTGCCTGGCTTTAAGCACTTTAGTCCCACTGTAGCCAGCAGGTCTCCTTCAGTGCTTAAAATCTGGCAAATGTTTTAAGCCCTTCGCTGAATGGGAGCTCTAATTTTGCTGGTGCTGAGGAATATCAAAGAGCCTGAGAAAATAATTTCTTAAACAAAAAAATCAATTACATGAACAGTTGTCATGTACAGTGGGATGGATCTGGTGACAGACCAAGATGTTGTCTGTGGGAATGGTTTATGGGCATGGGTCTCTTCACCGATCTGTGGGAACACTGGTCCCGAGCTGGTGTGGCTGAGGGAAGATGGGCAGATGGGAAGTGGGAATATTCAGTTTCTAATGCTCTCAATGCAAACAAGGACCAGCAGGGACTGTGCCTGGGCCCTGGTTTTTGCTGTACCAGGGGTTAGAGGGAATTGTTGGGTGAGGTCCTTCCATCAGGCAGGAGGCCTGACCAGTGAGTCCCAGCAGCCTTTTCTGGCACGGGGATCAACAGATCAGTGATTGCCTGTCTAAATGTGTTGTTTAATATGCTTTAAGATTAGAGCTGTTCAAAGAGTTGACCCCAGTGGTAATAAGCTTCATGCAACTGATCTGTCCTCCAGAGCAAAAAATGTGCATTGTCTCCTGCTTTCCTCCCAGCTTTACTCTGTCTCCTTTCATTTTTTATAACCAGTGCGGCTCTGTTTCAAGTCCCTGCCCACCGTTTCCAAAATGTGTGATGTATTTGTTAAGGATTTGGAATTTGGGATGCTTCGATATAACTTTGTGTAGGTTTTGTAGAAACACCTGACATGTGTGTTTAGTTCCTAAACACCTTCTGTGCTTGATTTATCCTCACAGGTTGTCAAGGTATTCAGATGACCTGAAACTGAGGAAGTGAGAGGGAGCTCAGCTGGCAAAAGTCTGACATTGAGTCTGACTGCGGCTCAAATTTGTTTTGCAGAGTTGAGCCCAGGCTGCGTAGGCGGTGAAGAAAGCCTTCTTCACTTCACCATTGTATCCAAAAAGCTCTGAGCAGCATCGTTTTTTTGCAGGTGATGAATAACCTAGTTAGCTCACATCGATTCAATCCAGTGACAGTTCTCCTCGGAGAAGGCATGGTGAGAATTTATGGGACTAGGTTCATTGGTGGGGATGCTGTGCTGGTTCTTTGGGAGGTCCTCTCAGGCAAAGAAACCACGACTTGGCCGTCTGACAGGGACCACCATGCACAAGTTACTTCTTTACATTAGACACTGCTGTTTGCCATGGCTCAGCAGCTTGGCTTCTAGTGGAGCAGGTTCAAAACTTTTACCTTCACTGGGTATTTTTAAGGTCCTGTGATCACCAGGGGCAGGCAGATCTTGAGGTTAAATATGTGGAGGATGCTCACAAGCCAGAGTCCCCGTTTGTTGTCACAGATTTTCCTTTCCCTTTGGCTGTCCTGACAGTGTCTCCTGGGGCATAAGGCCAGGCCTGTCTGTCCTGGGAGGTGCCATGTCTACCTTGAAGGAGGGCTTTCTGGGCAGAAGACAGTCATGCTGTTGATACAGCACAGTGTGCATCATTGTTTGTGTTATTACTGTTTTACATTTGTATTTGTAAGAACAGCATATTGATGACTGCGTGTTAAAACTCTTGTCTTTTAGTGCCTTGCTGTCTTTCTGAAAAAGGAAGAAAGCTACATTCTTACTTAGAAAAACACAGAATTACGTTGGAGCAAGTTCTAGTGCTGTGTTCATACATGATCAAATCCAGGCAGATTAGGGCACGGTGTATAAATTGCCTTCGTGTTCGTTGGGTTAGCAGCTGTCAAATAAGTGATTACAGGCGTTGGCATAGCTTTTCTTCCCATAATCGCTGTGAAACAGGGATGGAAATGTAACAGATGCCATTTAATATGGACCAGCACCTAGGTTCTGTCTCCGGGTCTGGCTCTTCTCGCCTCATGGCCAAAGCTTCTTAGCATCCTTTTTGCTTTAATTCCTCAGTACTTATAAATGGAGATAATCGTGCTCACTTGCTTTACAGGAGGTTTCTGAGGCTGTTTGGTAAATCGTTTGAGATCCTTAGATGAAAGATACGAAGTATATGCTAGAGCATTAATGGTAAGATTAAATTGAAAAATTCTGTTGAGATTGAGGAAAATTACTGCTCCAAGATGAGCTTTGCTTTGCTGGGTGGTGTTAAACTTCTGCAGGAAGTAGTTTTTTAAGAGATTGTGTTGGGGCGTCATTTCCCGGGATTTTTTAATTTGTTAACTGACAAGGCTTTTTGATACCAGGCACTACACTTGAAGTCCTGTTGAAGAGCAAATGAAGTGTTGTGATGCTATTTTTTGCAGCTCAGGAGTCTATGGTGACTCATTTAGTGTTTGTAATGCCTGTGACAGATTAAAAAAATGAAATCAGTTATTCCCAGTGAGATGGATACACTCAGTTAGACCCTATTTGAGATTTATTTGCTGCACTGTTAAAACCAAAGTACACATCTTCCCCCTCCCCCTTGAAAGAATCCAGCTTATCGTGAAATGTTTATCAGAGCCATATAAACATTTCTTGACTGCTGAATTTTGAAGGGAAATTCTTTTCGTCTAACATATGTATTGCAAGCAAAACTCTTCACAGATTTTTTAAAAAATATAATTAGCTTGGTTGCAGCCCTGCTTATTACCAAGCATGCCAGCATCTGGCAAGAGTACGGCGATCTGGGAATTCACTGCTTGAAGCCTTGGAACAAAGTGTTCTGATCCGACCCCAGGCAGTGAGTCCAGGACTTGAACTGGAATCTTCAGGAGCAGAGAAGTCTTAAGTGTCTGGAAAATTGGCCTGTTGAGTCACCACACAGGCACTAAAACAAAACTAATTTTAAGCAGGTCAGAGTTCAGTGATTCCCTCTGGAATCTAATTTTTTTTTTCCCTAAAAAAAAAGAAGTCTCATGTTTTAAGTGAAAAGGGTCAAAGTTGATGCACTGCTACAATTTTTGAATGCTTTCCCTTAAGAACAGCCACCCAGGCTAGGATTAGCATGAAGGGCTGCTAGGCTGGCACTTCAGTGTCTGGGTTAAAAATATTTTAAAGCAGTAAATGCAGTCAGAACAGAGACAGAGATCCCTGGGAGCCTTCCTATTCAAAAATGTGTAAGCTCAGGGCAGCAACTGCAATGTAATTTAGGGCAGTATATGCTTCATAGCTTTGGAGAATATTGCCTCTTGTTAATGTTGCATTGGAGGACAGTGGGATAGTAGTAATTTTAGAAAGGTGGTATTCCTGTTTGTTTTACACTGGAAACTTCAGAATAAATAAAAGGAAGCATCAACTGAGGAAGAAGTGTAACTGCCTAAACCCAGCAATGAATCCATCTCTGAGCAGACTGTAGAAACGGCAGGGGAAAGTGGGTATAGAAACATTTTCCTGGGATTGCAGCTGCAAAAGGAGTGTAGCAGACGAAGGCAAAATCAGGTACGTACTTTAAAAGGCATGTGGGCAAACTTCTGTCTGAGAGCCCAGTGAGGAGCCTGCTCCCATTAAATTACAGAATGTTTGGGGGTATCAAATGACAAGACGCTTGTATTGCTTTTCCATTGCTGAAGAAGTGGGACTGTCTATAAGCAGGGATGATTCAAATAGCTGTTTAAAAAAGCATGCT
Organism: Machaerirhynchus nigripectus; assembly: GCA_013397975.1. Lineage (NCBI taxonomy): Eukaryota > Metazoa > Chordata > Aves > Passeriformes > Dicruridae > Machaerirhynchus > Machaerirhynchus nigripectus. Next base: position 237,643 of record VZRQ01000732.1, read on the forward strand.
TGCGAGAGGGAGGGAGATTTTTCGTTCGCATTTCTTTAGTAAGATAATTTCCTTCTTTTCCCCTTTGGGTCTTGCCAAGTTCGCTTTACATTTGCAAGTGAAAAGGATGGGTCTAGGCTACCCAAGGAAGCTTGGATCTGAACTCTGTTTGTGTCAGGCATTGTGGGCTTGGTGATCGCTGTTTATCTCTGAGGAAATAGTCCTGCTTGCACAACAGGGCAAATGCAATGCGCAGATGTCAGAGCTGCTAGAGCAAAGAGGGCTGTCTAGGAAAAGCTATGCCAAACCTAATGGTGGAGTGGAAAAGGAGCAGCTAGGACTTCTGGCTTCCTCCCTGTGCCTTTCCATGGCTGTAGGAAAATCTCTAGGCCAAACAGAAAGCTCGTTGCTGTTCATAGTGAGTTGTAGCCCATGTGAACTGTTCTGTTGATAGGAGGGTATTTTTATGAATGTTTACCCACATAGGGGTGCAAAGATTTGTGTGCTCTGGTTGCCAGTGCAGTAGTCAGAATGGTCTGTGAAATAACACCTCTTCCACAGGACTTCCCCTTCAGTGTGTAGGAATCACTGAGAATGTGGCTTTTGGAGTGAAGGAGCTATAAAGCTTACATTTATTAGGAGAACCGCAGCTACTACATGAAGTTACTGGAATGCTTCTCCTTTGTTATTCCTGTAGGTATACAAGGCACAGGGCTTTGAATGGGAGGATGTGTGAGGCTCTGAGATCCAATTTGTCTTCCAGGTTACAGCAAGGCTCCATTTTTCCTAGGCTTAACAAGTAGCAACCATGGTTCACTGAAATATTTATTTATATTTAGTGAAAACTTACTGACACGCAGTTGGTTGTGCGTTTAAGATCACAGTTTCTAGCCCTTTGAAGTCTGCATGTCTGAAGGAAAGAGAAATGCTTAGGATAAGCTGAACTAGAATTAATCGTGTAGGCAGATACAGATTGAATTTCCTGTGTGGCTCATTTTGCTAAGGGAGTAAGTCAAGCAATGAGTAATGCTAGGCCAACTTGTATCACAACAGGAGGTGGTGTAGTTTTAGTGCAAGATAGCCTGGTTCACTGAATCCAAATTATTGATCAGTTCTCCAAACTTCGGGGATGATGGTGGTTCTGAAGAAAAAAAGTTAATTTATGATTTGTATAGCTTTGTGATTTGCAGTTGTGAAGGTGGAATAAATCACACAGACTTCCAGCCCTAACACTTTAATCTGCAGTGATCTGAAACTTGAAAACTACAAAGTATGTAAAGGTTTGGATTTATATTTTCCTTTTTGAATGATGTGTTTCTTTTCACTAGATTGTGACCCAGTGGAAACTTTGCCATAAGGAAGAATTTTAGGGAGCCAAGAAGCAAAATGTGTTTTGGGTAGTTCCCAAATACAGTATTTTTTTGTTTGTTTGATCTCTGCATTTGTAATTCCACAGTTGTCCTTGTATCCAGCCACTTTTAAATCTTCTCTTAGCACAGGAGAGTTGCAGCATGTGCATGCTGTGCTGATCCTTTTTGTTTAACTCACAATGCTTTGCTCTCAAACTGGCTATCAGAATATGATGGGTCAACAGGATCGTTCTCTTTAGCATGAAGCACACCTGAAATATCTGCTTAGGTAGTGCTTGTGATTTCTCAGCAAATATTCAACCCAGTGGGGAGCTGCAGGACTCACCTCCATCTCCCAAGGGTTAACAGTAACCTATAATAATAATCTTGTGGCACAAAAATGCTTCTTTTTATGCATTACCTATTTCCAGAGGCCTAATTTAGGTTTTGTATCAAAATGGATATCACAAACGCTTGAGCTTCCTGCTGGGAATGAAAGTGCTACCAAGAGACTCCGTTCTCTGTCATTCTCAGGGTGTCCAGGAGGGGTGAGGAGGCAAGGAAACAATTGCTGATATCTGTAGCAGTAAGTATAAATAGTAGCAGGATGGGTTGCAAAGGTAAAATACTTTGACAGTATTGTGCGTGTGAAAGCCTGGCCCTTGCTCTTGGTTAGAATATATGTGTGTGTGTGTAAATATATGTGTTTTCATATAGGGGCCAAATTTACATCGTCCTTGACAAGAAGAAAGTTGGGTTTATTTTATAACTGCACAAAAATTCACCTGTCATCAAAAGAAAAGGATATTGTTATGGTGTAAAATGACATTGTGTATTCATGCTTAAATACACAGGCAGCTACACTCAAAGATCAGCACACGTGTCCCTCCTCTCTCTGTACATGTTTCATGCCAGATTCTGCTGTAGATTCAGTGGAACTGTTTCCATCACTTACTTTCCTCAAGGATCTGTCTGTTGAATGTTTTCACATTAAAAAAAATCATGTTTGGATATTTTGTTGTTTTCGTAAGAAGTTGAAACAAAGAAAACGAAAGCCGGATTAAACTTTTTTTTTTTAAGTCAAAAATGCTTGCTGAACACCCAGATAGTTTCTCTCTCCCTGGTATTGATTTTCCATTGGACGCACATGTGGGAGGAAAAGGAAGATTTTAACAAAATCTACAAAACACTCATGTTTCTGAATTTCCTGGCAGTTGGTATTTTTCCTTCTCTTTTTTGCAAAACTTGGTTAAGTCAAATTGGTCCCAAACCGTGCCTCCTTCTCCTCTTCCTGATCCCTGATTTGGGCAGGAGGGTAATTCCTGTGGCAAAAGCCATTCTCCCATCTCAGTCTCAGGAGGGAAGGGATTCCCGGGGTTCCTGTTGTTGTAGTCTGGCAGGTTCAGGTGCTGAAACACGGACGGGGTGAAAAGTGCTCACCTGATCTGCCAGCCCCTGGACACCTGGGATCCAACTGGGCATGAGGGAGAGAACAAGAATCCTGCCCAGTCCCGGGTGCAGGTCTGCCTTGGCAGGCCGGCCAGTCCACGGGCTGTCCAGGCTGCACGTACAGTGGGTACCTGGGGGTGCGTGAGTGTGTGTGTGCTGGCCTAAGTGCCGTGGGAATAGAGGGCACAGCCAGGCCAGGCCAGGTGGGGTCTATTCCATTGGTTTCAGCCCTGCACAGGAATTGTTGTATTGGCTTTGCCCAAGTCACCTGTTTGAGCACCCAAGTGGTCCTTAAACAGAGCAGCAATGGCCCACCCAAGTGCAGGGGTGAGTGTGGGGCAGAGCACGGAGAGCATGAGCACGGCCCCACTCTGCCTCTGCCGTGCTCTGCTGTGCTGGGGAAGTCTCTTGACCTTTTGTTCCTCGGCTTTCTTGTGTTTAAGGACGTACAGACTTAACCATCACTCACGGGTTTTGCAAGAATTAATTAATTACAATATGAACCGATTTGAGGACTCGTAACCCTAAATAAACAAGAACTTAATCAGTTATTTTTCTTTGTATTTACTCTATAGGAAAAATCCACTCATTTATTTCTAAGCACATGACACACAAAAACTATCTTCACACTTCTGAGTGGAGCTGGGGCTTGATGCCAAGGCTTTTTTTTCCTAGAGAATATGGTATACTCGTACACTCAGATCGAATGGTACAACCTCATGGTTTCACTAAGGAGATGGAATTTTTTTTCTTACTGTGTTTTTGTGTACTTAAAAACTGTAAATACCAGGCGCTTCTTTTCGGTCGAGTTCTTTGTCCTCATGACTGCACCCATTGCCAATGTCCTTCAGCATGTGAACTCGCTTCTTTGGAGTAGCTCTAACTAGTAAACGGGATGTCTTTTCCTCCCATATTTTCTGCCATCTCCTTCTACATTAATTATTGGTCTTAAAGAATCTGGAAATTAGGGAAGGACAATGGAGAAAAAATGTAATAGGGGTGCTTATCACCCCATCCTCTTTCTTTTGTTGTGTGGAGAAGCTCTTGAGTGTATTCATTTGGGAATTAGGAGTAACTTCTGTCCCACACCTAATGCAGCCCTACAGAAAGGCCATACAGTGCCCTGGTTTAATGTAGAACATCGAGGCACAACAGAGTGAGGGAAGTCAGAGTTTGTGACTCTGCATTTGCCATCATATGGCAGTTAAATCAGAGCCAAGGGCTTTTTCTTTTGTGTTTTAATTTCCTTTGTTTTAAGAAAGTATTTTTTAAATGAAGTGGGGGAGGAGAGTAATGTGCCACTGACATGCTTTGGGATCTAAGGCTCCTGTGGACCCCATAGGATGTCAATGGACTCATTAAGATTTAGCCAAGTTTTATGCATTATTCATAATATACATTCACAGCATGCACCCTAAAGACTGTCTCCTGTGAATGCTTAGTCAGAGTCATTTGCATTCTGTATTATGGATCCATAATATAGAATACATTTAGCTACATTTTGTGTATTATCCTTTACACTTATTTCCAGCCTTTACTCTTCTGGCATATGCAGCAAATGTGTTTAAACAATAGCATGCAGTTATGTTTTGTTGCTCTATAAAAAACTAATGCATAATAAGGACCCTGATGAAAATTAATTATTACATAAGAGCAATGGACAGGCTTTTTCCTCTTTGTAGCTTCAGTGACATTTTAAACTTACTTTTCTAACATGTTTAAGAAGTGTTTTAAATTCTGAGCTGATATTTTGTAAATTTTTTGTTTCAAATACACACAAAAATCATTTTTGATGTGGAAGGTTGGCAGGTGATAAAACATCAAATTGAAGCTGAGATGCTTAATAATCATAAGAGTCTTTTGCTGTGAGTTTACTCTAATCCTACGAACATTATTTCTGCTGTACATGACAAGACGAAAGAATCAACAAAACACCACATCAGAAAATTAATTCTCTTCCTGTCATCTAAAGCATTGAAGCTCCTCTTTTTCTTTTTCTCAGCTGCCAGTACATCATGGTGATGGGTCTGATCTCGGCTTTGCACTGATCCACAGAGTGGCCCAGACGTGTTCCTTACACACCTCTGCTTTACTTTCCCCATGGGAAATGGTGCTCCTTAAATTCCTCTGTAGGAGCTGTCTATCTAGATTTACTCCTTCAGCATCCTGCCACTGCCAGTAGAGAATATTTCTGTTGGAAATGCTGCTCCTGCAAGAAAATGGGATTTCTTTTGGGGCCAAATTGCAGCAGAGGGAAGACAGGGAGGTATGAGGACTACCTTCCTTGTGCAGATTTGGTTAAGGGCTCACTTTTGTGAAGTGTCTTCCATTTTGGGGACCATGAAAATATTTCTAGTTGCTGGAGCTTGCACATGAAAACACCAGATGGGCAAAATGCAGGATCCTGTGGCATCCTTTGCAGATCCATTTCATCTGGGGAACAGCCCCTCTGTGTGTTCAGGAAGACATGGGGAATGTCAGCCTTTCATCCGTTTTTCAGGGAAGTGCTGCAAGGCTGTACAGGTTACAAAAAAGCTGTTGGGATGGTGACGTCCTTGTCTCAGGAGCCTGGCTCACACTGGGCAGCAGTGGTGCCTTGAGACTAAATATACACTGTATACACAAAGGATATAAGTGACTTACTACGTCAAGTTCTTTGCAAATGTTGTAATACTTGATTAAAAGCCAGTGCTTATCAAAACACTTTAAAAAGTCTTGATATCACATAAGATTGAAATGGTTTTTTTCCCATCATAGACTTAACACAGGGGAATGGTTTGGCAAAGTACAGTCGCGAGGAAAATAGTTGGTATAAAGTGAATTTAAAACCCTAAGGATTATTTATATTTACTTTTTTTCCACTAGGTCTTCAATGCTACCTTTAGGCAGCTTTCATACACACATGCCCTGAGGATACAGTAGAGAGTTAGCAAGGGTTTTGCTGTGGCCCAGGCAAAGTGGATACATGCTATCCTTTGGTCCAGAACTGTCTCTTGAGCTCTCAGTAGAGGAACACCTAAAATACAAACATTTTACTGCCTTTGTGTTCAAAAGAGATTACCAGTTTTTCATGAGAATTTTTTAGTAAGTGAACTGAGAATTGTAAATTTGTAAATACATGCATTTTGCAGGATGCCATTGCTGTTACTTTTCCCTTTTGCTTACATAGCAATTAACAGTTCATGATTTTTAAGTCTGATACCTAGAAACAAAATATTTATTATTTCTTTTAGGTAAGATGTGGTGCAGTGGAGTACTCATCTCTGTGTAGTGCAGTAATAGTGTGTGTTGAGTGTAATAGTGTGAAGTAAGAATAATCATTGTAGAGGCAGTATAATATGTTACTGGATGCCTTGCCAGGTGATTTTTTTCCCGTGGAGCAAAGCTACCTTTCCATTTTGGCTGCTGCACACATGGGACAGGGGACAGGAAAGAAAGACAGAAGATACAAGGTTGAGATCCAGGTTTTTCCTCAGCTCTGTGCTGGAAGTTTTTCTTATTATCTTCCTTGAATCTTGAGCTTTCCTTCCTTGCCCTCTCATATTTCCTTTCCTCCCCAGCTCTTGTTGCAGCTCTGGTACTTCTCTGCTGTATCCTTTCCTCCTTGCTGTACCCTGAAAGCTCCAGCCTAAACCCCAAATTAATCTATGCATCAGAGATTATTAACTTGGTCTCTGCCACATGCTTATGATGGATTGTTGGTCCATCTCACTGGTTGGACATCAACATTTGGGACCAGTGAGAACATATTTTTGCCATTACAAATCAACAGAACAGGAATATAAACAAAGCTCAAAAAATCAAGACATCTAAATACCCCTTTCAGATTCATGAATATGCTATATATAAGCCTAACTTCTGAGATTTCCTTTTATTCTCATGAATATCATTTACATTTGAGCAAATGCAAATTCATTTCCACTTTTGATGCTCTGGAAGCTGCTTCTGGAAAGTGAGTAGAATGTGCCCTCTAGTCCATCCCAGTTCAGGCCCCAGCGCTGCATGTACAACCCTGGGATTTCCAGAGCATTCGGCAGTTCTGCTCCATCTGTTTTTCTTTTCAGCAATCTAAATTCATATTGTAAAATTTGCAGTAGTGCAATGAGCAGGGGTTTTGTTAGTGTTATTAGGCTTATGATGTGGAAAATAAAGCACTTGCTTCCTACTGTTTAGCAAAATTTCTAGGAAGTTCCTAGCAGTTTATTTAGTACTTGAAATAGGTATCTTTATCTTTCTAAGTTATTTTAAACAGTTTTTCTTCAACGAACAGCTGTATAAATAGGAACTAGGATACATAGAAAATGAGCACTGTACATGAGCTGGACTCACAAGGGATGGTAAGAGAACTGATTTCTGTACCTCCATGGTAGTATCTGGCCTAAAAGAGCACCTCTACACCAGGTTTCAATTCAAGGCTTCTCAGGTACTGGGTTGCCATTATTAATAATTATACTATAGAAGCAGTGGTTTGAATGGGTAGATTTTAAAGGGTTTCACTGGGTTACCTGTTGTATTGTTATTCCATTTTACGCTTGGATGTGTTATAGGATTTTACTTCTGATTCAGTTCATCACAGGAAATCCAGACTTTGCAGTTAGTTGAGACTGTTGTACACTTTGTTCTCTTGGTGTTCTTTCTGTCCTTTGTCCAAAATCATCTGCATAGTGTTTCTGTCTATCCCTGGTGTTAAAAAGTCAGAACCCTTATGCATCATGGGGTTTTAAAAGTAATAGATTCTGATTTCCTTTTCATTAGCCCTAGTTCTCAGTCTTTATAGTTCAGGCTCTTAACTTCCAACAGTAAAATTCAGCACTTAAAAAAAAAGAAACAGAGATTTTCGAATGATCACAAGCATTGAGGCTTTAAGGAAACCACCAGGTATTCCAAGACAATAGAAAAAGTTCATGGTTGTTTGCAACCCTGGAACTTCCTGGAACACACCATTAAAAGGGGCCACAAAGGCTCTCAGGTTATGTGTTCCTCCCACAAAGAAGACCTTTCACCTTGTGGTGCTTCATGGGGTGCATGATATCCAAAGGAAAAAAATTGAGGAAGTGCCTCTCATATTCTCGTTCTCCATACAGTAGATTTGGGAACAGAGGGATACTGAGAATGATGAACTGCATTTAATGAAAGTAACAATTCTGTTCATTTTGTTGAGATAACTTTAGCTGAAGAATAATTTTCTCAAAATTTTATTTGAGTCGAATTCCCCAAAATTTAATTGAAGAAGAGGTAGAAATCTGCACATATTTCTGTACTGTGAATTGCTCAGACAGTTGGACAGACTCTGAAGAGCTGTGCCTTTGAAAGGAGTATTCCTCTCTTAATCCACCTCTTCCACTGCTCTTTGCTTGTATCATCAGGAGGGCAGGGCAGAGAACCTTCTCTCCTGCTTCCCTGTTTCCTTCCTCACAAGAGCTGCAGAAATCAGCCATGCTCAGCCAGCAGGACTCTTCACCTCCCAGTGGACAAGGCAGTGTCGATATTCTGGGATTTATTACTTAAATCCTCAGGTCTCTGATGTGAGTCTATTCTGAAACAGTTCTCCCTGCCGTTTTTCTGTAACACTTTCTGTGCGCATACAAATTTCTCCTAGGAATTGCCAAAATTCCTCCACCCCTTTTCCGGTGTTTGCTAGCTTAAAGTCGTGTTGGGGCTTGCAGTCCTTGCCAGGCTCTCCCTTCACCTCTCTTGAATCTCATCCTCAGACAATTAGCAAGATGTACAGTAGCCTGCCTGTTATTTATTCCTGAGTTTAAAAACCTAAAATTGCTATTCACCGTCCTCTCACTTTTGCCAGTTTTGCAGCAGTGGCACTGCTCTGATCTTACTGATTTGTTTCAGCTCTTAGACCATTTTGTAGTGATGGATGAAAAAACAAAGACGAGTTTAAAGCTACATCCATTCATCTCTTTGTTATTTTAATGCTAAATCCCAAGGATAAATATTATTGTTATATTACTGCTGATTAAAATGTACAAGAGAAAAGTGCTGTTTTGAAGATCAGACTTCTTTACTGAGGAGAGGGGATGACAGCCCTGTTGAAAAGGGTAAAAGCTGAAAAGCCTGGTAGGTATGTCCATTTTAAATGTGTGCCATGTGTGCTGAGGGTGACTTGGTTCACACAGAATATTTGCAGTCAGTCAAAAATAGAACTCATAACTTGCATGCTTGTGCTTCATCAGCCCAATCTCTTCAGAAACAAATCTCCATGTTACTTAAAAAGAGCAAAACTGAAACATGACTGTTGGAGTTTGCATCAATTGCCTGTTGATGTAGGGTGAGAGTGGGCTGAAAGGCAAGGGACAAAAATAGGGACAATATATAGGGAGGCTTAAGCAGATGTTATGAGTGCTGTACCTGCCCTGCCTTGTAGTACTTTGGTCTTCACAGGTGTCAGTCCAGCATCTCCTTTAAGTACTGGATTAATACAAATACTTCAAAACTAGTGCCACTACAGGCCAATGTATTACTCTATTCCATTCAGGACTAGGCATTATATGTAGTAAATAAACTGCAGACAATGGCAGTCTTGGTTGCAGCTGGCTTGTTTCCTAAATATTAATACTGATACGACACTGGAAAAGTAAAACAATTTAAAAGAACTGATTGCAAAATCTGTACAGGTGTAAAAGTTAAGCATATGGCAGAGAGGAGATTGCCAATGAAAATGACAGATGATTAACATTCATTAAAACTTTCAATTAGCACCTTGAAAAATTCCATAAAATAATACTTCATGTAAATAATGTGTGATTTCTGCAAGAATTCTTCTACCTGTTTTTAAGGAAAAGGAAGAGTGAGAAAGAGGAGAAGGGAAGTCTATTCCAAAAGTACTTACTACTAAGATTTTTTCAGCCCTTGGTTTATTTTGGAGTTCAGTGATCTAGTGATGAATAAAACAAGTTTGAGCTGACAGAATGGGGAAAGATTTGGTCTGGATAAAAGTTAGTGCTGGATTTTCTTACCCGTATTTTTATGGTGAGCATGAGAGAGAAGCCCTGGAAAACTGCAGGGCAATATGAAGGATGCTCTGATCAGTTGGCTAATTACAGAGATGAGAACGTGACAGTAGTGGCAGTCCTGCCTGTGCCATTTCACACTGCTGTCAGCTTCGGCAGGACCTCCCTCTCCATGTTATGGAGAATTCTAAGTCTGTGCCTTTTCCTGTTGGTGCATACACATGAACTAAGGAAGAAACATTTGTCTTGTCTAAGTGAGCTTCATGACATAATTAAAAATTCATCATTAAGACCTGACTTAGATGTTAGTTCTTAATATCTGCTGTTAATTATATTCAAAAAGCTTCCAAAATCAGGCATGCCCTTGGCTGCTTGTATTACTGGAGGGAAAGAAGCATCTTTGTCTCACCAAATCAGGTGTGTGGTTTAAACAATGCAGTTAAATTCATGTGAATATTATCTGTGGATTCCCTGACCCCTGGGATTTGACTTGTTTATTTAAGAAAGCATCCGCTGACACTGGCACATGCAATCATTTTTCTCTCTTTCATTACTGAGCACTTCTGTGGTCCTGGCTGGACTGAAGCGCTGCAGAGCTCTGGGATTGTGGAGATCCAGACTTCAGGCTTAATTTCCTCTACTCCATTCCTGTTTGAAGTTCTTGCATTTGTTTCTTTGTCACCTTTGTCTCCTCTTCATAACTGGATACAGTCAGGGCATGAGTCTGGTATTTTAAAATATAACCTCCCTCCCACTTACCTATTTCCTTTCTTTTTGAAATGCTATTTCATAGGTTAAGAGTGTGTGTCTGTATGTCACTACGTTTTCACACTCTTGGTGTCTTAGAGCTGCCATTTGTTTGATGTAGCTGAGGACTCATGAAGATGATGTGATGGCTGGTAAAAATACTATGAAACAGCTTCGTTTGTAAAGCTCTGTGCCTTCCTGGCTTGGCCTAGGTCCATTATGCTTTGGGCCACGTCCATATTGCAAAGCCTGGGTCTGTATTTTTCTTGGTCCTTGTCATGTCCCTGTGATGGTTTTGTGACACATTTTGAATTTTGGCAATTCAGAACGCCTGAACTACTGGGCAGATAGAATGGCAGAATGGTGTGTGATTTTTCTACAAAATGCCATTGCATTTTGTGTTTCGTGTCCTAAGTTGCTGGTTTGTGGGTGTTACAGGATGAGAGGTCTGTCAGAAAGGTTGAATGAGCCAAATTTGGCATTCCATGTAGATACATTCTTTATGCAGCATGAATGCTGGGGTAAACTCTCCTGTCAGACTGCTTCCCCTTGGAGTGTCCTCACAGTTTGTTCCAGAAAGGAACAGAGAGAAAACTAAATGGGTTTTTTTTTGGTGTGGCTAATCAGGGCACCTCAGTAAAGGTGTAAAATATGAAATGAACTAAAAAAACATGTGCACGCATTCACTCTTCCATGAGAAAAGAGAAAGCTGGGTTGAAGAGACAGCATCAAGTTTAGCAGACTTGCAAAGGGCCTTGACCTCTCCATTTGGTCCTGGGGACCCCCTCCCTGAAGCAGCATGTAGATGATGGGGTACAGTTAAATAAAGCTATAATTAGAAGCAACAGGAGGGAAAAGAAATATCCGTCAGTCTGCTATCTTTTTGCATTTGACTGCTCTTGGATTGCTGTTTTCAAAAGTGATCTGCAGTGGCATCTCTTGGCTTCCAGGAAGGCAATGGGAATTTTATAACTGACGTCAATGGGAGCAGAATGAGGCTGATGTTAAATGCTTTTTTTATAACCCTGTCCCTAGTGTGCAGTCAGTTTCATTGTTTTCCCTGATATTTTTGTGGGTGTTACATAGATCAAGAAGGAGAAAATAGTACTCAAGACAGACAAGTTATGATTGTGAAACCCCCAAACTGTGAGAGAGGCTCTGGGGGGCAGCTGTGGGGCTTGTGAGTGCTGTTACTTACAGGTTTGGGTAGGTTTGAGTATCACACTATTACTTTGAGCACCTTTCCTTCCCAGAGCACATATTCAGTGAAGTCCACCCTGTCTCAAACAAGATAATCCAGAGCAGTTCTACTGATGTGTTCGTGATTTGCTGCAAATGAGAAGAGTTCAGCCCTTTGGATTTGAACTCCCAAGTTCATGCATTTGCCTCAGGATGTAGAAAGAATACATATTTTCTTGCTGCATTCTGACAGGCTGATCCATGGTGAGACCTTTACAGTGTGATGTCTACTCTCCCTTGATCCGTGTCTGACATCCACTAACATGGATGTCCAATATATGTGGAAGGGCTATTCAGACCTAGGGCTTGCTTATCATAGCACTGAAGTTAATCTCTTCACTCTGCTAAGGTCAAGGTTGAAAAGTGACTCCAAAGAGCAAAAAAAGGGGAGACAGGTTTGAAAATGGATACAGAGAGAACAGACAAAATATGCTGCAGTAAATGCTGATTTGTAATCGCTCCCTTCCTCTCTTGCCATCCCTTTTTTCTTTCACTGTCACAGGTTATTCATTAAGTATTTATTGAAATACATGGTAAAAAGAATTTGTCTAACAGCTGAATTGCTGATTTTGGATTAGGCAATTAGGTGGTGGATTTAAATTTGGAGAATTTGTATTCACCAAGTGTTTGGGGGTGAGGTCAGAAGTTCCTCCCTTACAGCACGTATTCTCATTTGCTGCAATACAGTGGTGTTCTCATGGTATGTGGGGAAAAAAATGTGGTACGTGGGACAAAAAAGTGATTAGGCTGATCAGCCTTTTCTGCATCTCCAGGGGGATTGCTTTTTGAGGCAATCAGGAGAAATCTGTGTGGAATGTAATGGCATTTGTTAAGCAACCCAAGTTACCCTTGATCCTACAAACTGCTCTTTTGGTATTTAACAAGAATGAAAAAAAAAAAAAGAGTTAACCTGTGTTGCTTTTGCTTTTTTGCCTCTCTTTAGGGAATGAATAATAGATACTTGATGCTGGGAGGAGACTGTCATGTTGTAGTTATGTTGCTGTTTTTTAACTGAGTGGTTTAAAAATTGTGTGAAGCATAGTCTTGGTATTGCTGAGTTAGAGGATGCAATAAGCCTGTTTTTCAGTAGTCATGTACCATCATATGTAATACAGTATTTTTTGAACTTACAAATGCTGTGTAACATATAGGAAGAAGCCAAGCCTTGCACTGAAAACATTGATTTCATGTATCTGTGTTTTGTATATTTCTTTGTGTTACAGTCTTTTAGCAATACTGGCCAAGAAAAAACCCCTCTCTCTTTGCCTCTGTGGTGTTTTTTAGTATAAAGAAATAGTAAAGTTTCTGTGTGTAGGTGTGTCATCTTTATATCTACTCTGAAAACCTTACATGAAAAGAGCACTAAAATTATGATTAAGTGCTGTAGGTTTGTAAAAGTGGACTCTTTAAGACAGCAATTAAGTGTGCAAGATGAGATAACTTCCTGCTCCAGAGCTCATTTAAAATCATACCTATGAACTCCTGACACAAGAGTGTCTGACTGCTGTACTGCAAAGACAGCAGCCATTCAGACCTCAGAAGCCCCTGAGGTGAGTGTTTCTGTCTACCTGTGGTGGGTTTTTCTTCAAAGTGAGATGTGTATGTTAAATGCCCAGTTGTGCAAGTTGTTTTGCAAGAGGAAAGCCTTTGTGGATACTTCTATAGCAGCATGGAAGTCGAGGAGGCTTTGCATGCAGCTCTCTGCCAGTCCTGAAGTCTGGCAGGACTTCAGCCCAACTCCCCTGGCTCGTGATCTGAGAAGAAAGAGTTCACCCCTCAATCATGAGGAGGGTGGTTTTTTCTGCTGTTGCATTTATAAAGCCTGAGATTGTCTTTGTTCAAAAAGAATTTTGGTATTTCTTGTGTTTGGAGCATAGTATGTCCTAGCATATCATCCAAGTTTACCACAGCATTTGCTTTCAATGTTGGAAAGCCAAAGCTCTTGTAAAGATTTTAAATTATCTGATAATATTTAATCAGTTCATAGACTGTGTGTGCTTGAAGAGTAAGCACTCCTGAAGAGCTTGCACCTTTAAAAAAAAGTGAAGTACACTGATAATATTGCAGAGTGTGGAGAGGTTTAAAATTATTGGAGCACTTAATTTTTTCTATAATTGCTTCAATTTGAAGGGAACTAGGCAAAATACCAAGCTGAAAATGAGTTGCATTAATCGAAAAATTCATCAGTCAGAAAGTAGGATTTAAACCAAAACGCCCAATTAGAACAGCAACAAAAAAAAAAAGACACTAAACATCTTGGCATTAAAGCCTTAAAGTGATGAGCCTCCTATTCCTCTGTGTTGGCTGTTGACTTCAGAGACTATCAGAGGAGTTTCGCACATCCATTTCACTGGAAACAGCAAAGGAGCTGAGGTGCACTCAGAAGCACCTCACTTGGAAAGTAAAGCACAATGAAACCCTGGCCCCTTGTGATGTACCACAGTGGATGGCAATCAAATATGAGCATAGATCTGCTAAAGGTTAATATCTTTTTATAGTAAGCTGACAATAAGTTAAAAAATTTAACACCACTGCGGATACCTTATGGCGGGTAAAGAGCTTTTCGGTACGATGTAACTGTATTTCATAATGATTTAATGAGCCTTATTAAAAAAAAGGAAAAGTTGTATCACGTGAAACGTACTAGAAAATCCAAAGCAAAAATGAGGCATGTTGCTGCAGCTCAGGCTTTTTTGAAATTTTCAAGTCAGTAAGTTTACCATTCAAAGTCAAATTTGGCTAATGGTCTGTTTTTCTGGTCTGACTTATATCTGGCAAAAGCAGTGATTGTTACTAAACAAGGGAGAGAAAAAAAGAATTTATTTTTGAAAGACGATGAAATACTAAGAGTGCATATTATATTTCACTGGAATTTAGTAGTTCCAAATGAGTCTTGACCACATATGGTTTCAGTACAGCACAGGGTACATTTCCATATACCAGGTTTCACTGCGTTTTTGGCACTGACAACAGACACCCAGCTTTCAGTATGCACAGAGTCATCTTTGAAACCATGGGACAGCTCATGGGGTTATGGACTTACATATCTTTCTGAATCTTGTTCACCCTTTCTTTGCATCATGCAGAATATTTCATGATACAGCACTTTGGAAGGATGTGGACACCTCAAATTATATTTTAGTAAATCATGAGTGGAGAAAAGCAATGCACTTCCTTTAAATTTGAAGTCTAATAATCTAATGACTGCTTTCAAAGGTCCATAGTCCTTTTTTTCATACAGGAAAATGCTGTGTTTTGTGTGTGGTCCTGTTGGCAGGATTGGGCTGGATCCAAAACGGCCAAAAGTTTTGAGGGGAAACCTACACCCAAGTCCTTGTGGTTCTTCGCCAGGGAACAATAATCTGACCTGCAGGAAAAAGAACTGTTACTTGGCTTGAATGTAAAGTGATGTCTGCCTAAGAATTAAAAATCAGGATAATTTGGGAGGTGCCAGGGGATGCCCAGTGTTGGCTGTGGTGGTCACAAGAGCAGAGAGGCTGGGCACAAACAGCACTTGTGGGACTCATGTCAGAGCAGCAAATGAAGGGGATGTCTCTTGGCTGATAAAACCAAGGGGCCTGCAGGAGTTGTTGAGCCTTCTCCTCAGAGCTTGTCTCTCATTTCTCTTTGTAGTCCTGGGAGGACTTGAGCTGTGTGCCTCATGTGGAGCGCCATGTGCCTCGTGCAGCGCTCTGTGTGCCTCGTGCTGAGCCCGGTGTGCCTCATGTGAAGCTCCGTGTGCCCCATGTGGAGCTCCGTGTGCCTCATGTGGAGCGCCATGTGCCTCGTGCAGCGCTCTGTGTGCCTCGTGCTGAGCCCGGTGTGCCTCATGTGAAGCTCCGTGTGCCCCATGTGGAGCTCCGTGTGCCTCATGTGGAGCGCCATGTGCCTCGTGCAGCGCTCTGTGTGCCTCGTGCTGAGCCCGGTGTGCCTCATGTGAAGCTCCGTGTGCCCCATGTGGAGCTCCGTGTGCCTCATGTGGAGCTCCGTGTGCCTCGTGCGGAGCTCTGTGTGCCTCGTGCTGAGCCCCGTGTGCCTCATGTGAAGCTCCGTGTGCCCCATGTGGAGCTCCGTGTGCCTCATGTGGAGCTCCGTGTGCCTCGTGCGGAGCTCCATGGAGGTGGAATAAGGTGAGTAGATTGGAGGTGGCAGTGGTGAAGCCTGTGCAGAAGGGGGGTGCTCAGTTTTTTAGCCAGATTGTACTTCTGCTCTTCCAAAACCACCTCTTGTTTTACAGGTGATGCCACTATGTTTAGATGAGCTCAATATGGGCTCTCAGACCAAGGGCCCAATTTGTGAGGCAAATTAAAGGAAAGCATGTGTAGCTGTAAAAACAGCCTGAGGTCAGGTGCATTTTCTAAATGTCCTACCTTATTTACTTAGAGATGATGACAGATAATTTAAGTTTTGTATCATCTCTCCAAAGAAAGGAATGAAGGATCAGATTTTTTAAGGAACTTGAGTGGTACTTCATTCAGGGCTGGAGAAAACTTCCCTGGACCATTGCTGACATTGTGCTTGAATTTCTATCACACCTATTTTGTTTTATCCACCTCCTCACCTCACCAGTCCACACCTCTCTTGTGGTGTCCCCTTTTTGTGCCTCATACACCTTAAGTTTTCCTCATTCTGATCTTTCTGAGGTCTAGCTGCAGATAGCTAGTATGGCATACAGGCACTATGCAACGATTGACCGGAGCTAATACTGTGAGAAATTATTTTTACTATTTTTATGTGCTTTTTTTGCCCCTCAGAAATGTGAACAATAAGTATTAATACTTTCAAATTCTAGAGTACTTGACTACCAATAGAGATGACCCAATTGCATGTCAGATTTTTACATCTGGTACTCTACTTCCATTTGTTTCTTTCCCCTTCTTTTTTATCCTTCCTCTTGCTGGTGGTGATACAAATCATCCTCAGGAGCACATATACTCTGGAAGTTGCTGTGCTGGAAATTAAGACTTTAAATAGTCAGGGGGTTCAGTTTTTTCCTCTTTTCTCACCTGCACTTAATCCTATCTTTGGTGCTGAATGAAAGACGTGAGAGGAACGCCAGTGATGGTTGGCTGTATTGCAGTTCCACTGCACTTTGATTAACCTTAGGCTCAGTTTGCTTGGGTTTGTAATCCACTCATCAAGGTGGATACAAACTCAGAGAAATGAAACCCAAAATGTGTTTTTTGATGGAAATTTGCTCTTCTCTTTTTGTACTGGAAATGCATATTTAAATAATAAAAGTTATTGGATTTTACTTTTCAGTGAATGTTACTTGCTTTTTAGAGTTACAAAGCTGGCTCAGGTGATCTATTACTGCCTCTCCTGTGTTGCCTGTCTGTAAGGTATCTGTGAGTACCTATGAACATTTCCTAAGATTATACCTCTTCTGGAAATAAGTACTTTGGTGGAAATACAGTGGTGAATCCCAAACATTTCAGTCAATCCCCTATTATCCTGCTTTACCATCCCTGTAAGGGATGCAAGGGCTCAAGTACCAAGGGCTTCCTGCACCTACTCTCAGCACTCTGTGGCTGATGGGGAGCGGCACCAGGCTCGTCTGTAGTGTCTTTGTGGAGTCCGCAGCTGAAATGGGTGGTCTAACTTACTTTATTTTGAATGCAGATATGGATTATTTTCATCCACACATTCATTAATCTCTCTGAGCCCTGCCAAGATCTTTGAGCTACTTTCTCAATTTAATTACATGTTACAGAGTTTCTGGGTCTTTTTATAGTTCTTGAAAGGGTGTTTTAATTTTAAGCGCTTTGTATGGTATTTAACTGTGTGTCTGGTGTTAAGAAAAGGAGTAAATACGAGCAAATGATCTCTGCACCATATACCATTTTGCATTAATGCCCTCTGTGAACTGCATTTTTTCCAGGATGTCATGTAAACTTACCCACACTTCCAAGTATGGGAATGAGAGGAAAGAGTTTCTTTCCTATTTGTCCATTTTAAAATAGCATAATCAGAACTAGCAGCACTGGAAAACATTGTTTTTAAAAAAGGGGGCTCAGTCCACACAGGATTTGATGGGAAGTCTTGCCAATTGTTTTATTTCAGCAAGGTACAATCATGGTACAGGAGTCCTTCTTCCAGCCTTTTAACAAATCGGGAAAGATTGTGGACTCCTTCAAAGTGCCTGTGAATTGTAGCTGGTAAAAAGCAAGGGGTTCTGAATAGGCTTGAACTTGCCCAGGGAGCTGAGATTTTACTGGGAAGTTTTAAGATTTCTGCAAAGTAATGAAGGTCATAACGTATTTTGCTAACTACCAATCTGTTTTAGAATCAATGGTAGTGAAAGATGCAAACTGCACCAGCATAACCACTTTAAAGTGGTACCAGAATGGAATGTCACAGTATAGAGCAGTCACACGTCCTTTCTAGGGCTTGGCAGTTGTGTGAGGAGACAGAGCAAGGGACTGATCCGGCTGCAAACTAATGTTTCGTGAGTTTTTTAGTGGCGCACCCTGTCACATAAACATCAGCTGAGGTTGCTCAGAACCTGTTTTTCTGTGACCCTATGGAAGCAATTGTGGAACTGCAGCATCTTTTTTAAATACCTAGCTGGGTTTGGATTTTTTGGGGTTTTCCTTACAACTGCAATGTCTAAAGTAGCCGGAGGAAGGAATTTAGCAATCAGATGAATAAAGAACATGGATTCTGCTTGTAGAATTTCCTTCTCAGAGAAGAAAGCCATCCTGCATAAGTGAACTGGCTTCAAGAGTGCTGCATCTCTGCCCTTGTTGCAGCTTGTTGGTATATGGAGAATAAACCAAGTCCATAGCTAGTGGTGGTGTCTGGAGCTGCCCAGCAGGAGCTGTGAATGCCTGCTTTGCATTAATACACAAGAAAAGACTTTGGGAGAACCTCATTGTGGGGCTTTATTCTGTCTCGAATGTACAGTTATAGTTGGATCCACTTTGGGGCCAAGCACATGTATTGGTATTTTTTATACACTGTGAAACTTTGTCACGAGAGTTTATGGTCTAAAGAATAACTGTGTTAGAAAGCAAATGGACAAGTGGTTGGACGGAAAGTCCATCAGGGATGTTGAATACAAGATGTAGACAAAGCCTTGAGGCTCTGCCTTGGAGTACTTGTGAAGTCTGTGAACTATAGGTTGCAAGGAAGATACACCCAAGGAAGAATCATTCTCTCTGACTCTTTTCCACAGTCTTTCTCTGGGTCTATGTTCCAAATTATTGCCAGAGAAGGGAATGGATGTGCTCTTTTCCTGACTGTATATGACTCTTTGTACAACCCCTTGAAGTTCTTCTGAAATCTGCTTTATATGGTTGTGAGAATTGAGTGTAGCTGAACTGTTGATACCCTTCATGGTGAGAATTTCCTACTTGAAGTTGAAATAGCTTTGAAGTACTTGATGACGTGTGCTGCCATTTAAAAAAAAGAACCCAGTATACTAAATGCCATTGTTATCTTTTATTACTAGACTTATGTTTGCAGAACCAGCTGTCATTATAAAGCAAACCAAGAACTTGACTGTTTAAGTCAGAGTCCATTAAAATGGGCTAAAGACTGAATATCCTACATCAGGCTGCTTGCTGTTGTACTCAAGTCTGCTCAGGTGTGAGTACTGTTCCTCTGAGACCTTAATAAAACCGAGGTGAGGCTTTTTAAGATTCTCCTACTGTGTAAAACTGATCCACAGACCTGACTGTTCAGCAGGGAAATACTGATAAGGGATTAATCATTGTGCAGTTAGTCGCCTTTCGTAAACAACAGGACAAAAAAAGGCTAAACTAAATATTTTTTTTAATCACCCTTTATGTTCTCCATTTTAAATGAGCTCTTACAGTATTTCTTAGAAATTAAGGGTCTAGGTTTTGCAGTTACATCTCTGGTTTTGAAGGGCTAAAATCAGCAGAGCTCCAGAGCAGCACAGGGGTTTGTCCCCTAGGATCCAGCTGCAGGCCTGGAAGCAGACTTTGTTTGTGTGTTAGTCTCAGTTGCTCTGGACTGGAGCCAGAGTTTTGCCTCTGCTTAAGGGCAGAATTGTACTGTCAGGCCTTCTGGTGGTGTAAAAAGCTGCCGGGCTGTGTGCTCTTCAAGTAGGTGCAAATTAAGTTAGTGTCCCTAACTTAGTGTCAACACTTCAACTTTTCCTCCTGAAGCCTGGTCTTACTCATTTTGAAGTTCATACACAGAAGTTAGTGACAAAGCCCTTCTCATCTGTGAGCAGGACCTGGTTTTAAGTGCCTTCATTAGGATGGTGTGTGCTGCTTCATGGGCTGTGGGATTTGCATAGCCCCGTTTGTTTAATCTTGTTGACTAGTTATGGGCTTACACTCTTTTTCAATGTCTGTCTGGTTTGTTTTCTCAAAGTGATGGGCAGGCCTTTCCCAAACAACTCTGATCCTCTAATTGATCTGGTTTTGGAGCTCACATTGAATTCAATAGATGTTCTGAGCATGGAACAATTACAGGATCAGAACAATGTCTATTAAAGTCCAGTCAAGTCACATAAAAGTGTCTTTTTCCCCTCCTTACTAGCAGGAAATTGATTTCATGCTTTTCAATCTCCCAGTATATTTATTAAACTATTATTTATTCATTTAGTTACTTTATTATCTAATCTAATAACAAAATTTCACTTTGGTCTTTGGAAGAAAGAGTGGAAAACACTTGAACTTTTTTCCCCTAAGAAAGTACATATATTCTTGACTCTTTTTGAAGATACAATGCTGCTGTGCACCTTGGAACAAAAGTGACTAACAGCTCTCAACAATAGGAGTGGAAATAATGGCAGGGGTAGCAAAGACATGAAGAGTTTTGAAAAGCAATATTCTTCACTGTTGGGAAAGTAATGAAAGGTCAGAACAAAGTGCAGTAGAAAAGCCATTGTGAAGGGAATGGGCAGAACTCTGGTTTTATGTTGATGTCAAGGCTTTGGATTTGTTTTCTTTCCATTCTGACAAGTTTTATTTAGTTTAATTCAGATTATTATTATTATTTGCTTTAGTGCATGCAGCTTTGCTAGGTGTGATTTTAATGCTGCACAACTGTAAATGGCTAGGTTTGAGACACTTACTTCTCTTTCCTTTTTTATTTGGAACCGCTTGTATAATGAATTCTTAACCAAGAATTATTGTTTAGTATTATTTACTCAGAGCCGGGCCGTGCTACTGAAATACAGAGTAGCACCATACTTTGCTGTTATCCAGGGCTTCTTATGGAGGAGGGTGGGTACTTCTGAAAGTATTTCATGTACCATTCCAAACTCCTGCCAGTACTTGACTTCCCTGTGTCTGCAGTCAGTGTTGAAATCCCCACTGACCTCCATGCCAGCAAAGCTAAATTGGCTGTGACTGTTCTTGATAACATCATCCTAGAATTTGCTTTCTTAGCCCTAATTAAGTAAAAGAAATTCAGCCCTCTTTAATTATGGCAAAAGTATGTTTTGAAAATAGGAACGACTAAAAAAATTACAGATTCGTACCAGGGATCAATGCTGAAATCCATCCTCACTTCCTTTTGGTTTTGACTTAAGAACAGAATTTTGTATGATGGGTTGCTGATGTAAAGCACAGTACTCCTTTTCCCTTTTCCCTTCCTGAAATGTAAAAGCAGCAAAGTTGGCCAATACAATTTAAAATCAGCATCCTTCAGGTAAATCTTTTTTCCAGGTATATCACTGGTAGCTCAGCAGCTGCTCAGTCCATATGTCCATGTAGCCAGTAATTTGGCCTATTTCAAATCTAAATAATGTGTAGTGGCTACATGCGGGGAGAGCCTGCGTAGCTCAAGTTTATTTCCTTTCTATTGCTTTTCATTTTTTTTTTTCATTTTCATTTCTCCCAGCCATGCCTGATAATAAGATCCCACTGTAGATAGTGCTGGAAGTCTGGAAGGTCCTTAGAAATGTCCTCCCAGAGCTGTTAAAGACAGATTAGACATCCATTTCAGCAAACAAATAGTCAGAACCCTGGACCAGTCTCCCCGAGTGGTTTTATCCAGGCATTTTTTTCTGAAGTTTTTTAGAGCAGTTATCAGAGGCTGTTTCTAATCTTGTTTTGTAGTAGAGGGGTGGTGTTTTAAAAGCATCAGGCTTTCTCTCTACTGTTATGGAATGAAATGCTCTCATTTACCTTGGAGGCAGATGAACTTTGCTGAATGCCTGGAAATCCCCAGCCCAGAAGTCCAGTGACGAGCCCCATATGTGATCCACCACTGCCATGGTAGAGGTTAGTCTCAAATATAAGCAGTGAGTACAACAGCTGCTCAGAAGATGCAGGTCCCCAAATAAACAACTTATTCCTTTACCATTTCCTGGTCCATTATGCACAGGGAGGAGTTTTCTTTTTTCTTTTATGTGTCTTCATTTGTTTTTGCCAAGTGCACTTAGCAGATGAGAGAGTATCCTTCCTTGCCTTCTCTGGATATCAGTGTTCTGAAAAATGGACACAAAATACATTTGGACCCCCTTGCAGGTCCAGAGGTTGGAACTTCAAATAATTGTAATTGAAAGTTTTGCTTACATTTTGAATTAAGTTTACTTTTTTCCTCTTGCCCTTTTTTTAAATTTGAAATTGCTAGACAAACATGTTTCTTGAAAATTGTTTTGCCACTGGGGAAAGGAAATGTTTTCAATATTTATATCTAATTGAAGACTGGCTTATCCTTTTTCTTTCCTTTTTTAACCTCACCAAACATGTACATTTCAGATTCCTTCTTAGCTGTCTCAATTTCCCCTATGCCCTTTCTGGTTGACTTTGTTAGCGTGGTACATTCCTTTTATGGAGTTCTACATTTTTCAGTTTTTGTCCTTCAGTGGATAATTCAGATGGGATTCTTGGCTGCCGACATCTGCTTCACTCTGGGTACCAGTGTGTGCTGTCATCTCTTTCATGGGAAACTGGGCTTGTGTCCTTCTTCCCTTAGGGGGTCAGCTTAGACGATCAAGGTACAAAGTTGTCCCTTGCCATAACCAGGGCTCTGCTGCAAGCAGGCCAGAGGAGGGTTTTTTATATGTTGTGGTACATGATAGTGCTGGGAATTTGTTTGAATTTCTCAGCTGTTGAACTGTGTGCCTGGGATTCTACACTTGCTGTGTGCTTCAGGCTCCCAAAATTTTGTATGCACTGGTGCTTCTGTATGCACATCACACCTTTAAGGAGGGTGAAGGTATCTAAATCCAACACTTTAAACACTGAATGAGCTTAACAGGAAGAACATGTCCTTTTAGTCTAATAGAGCAATGGATAATGTTCCTGATTATGAAACTGGAAACCAGGCTGCCAGAGAAATGGTGAAAGAATAAAATAAACCTCTCGATTACTCACGGCCTTCCAGTGCCTGAAAGGAGCCCACAAGAAAGATGGAGAGAAACTATTTACAAGGGCCTGGAGTGACAGGACAAGGGGGAATGGCTTCACACTGACAGAGAGTATGTTTAGATGGGATATTAGAAAGAAATTCTTCCCTGTGAGGGTGGTGAGGCCCTGGCACAGGTTGCCCAGAGAAGCTGTGGGTGCCCCATCCCTGGAAGTGTCCAAGGCCAGGCTAGCTCTGAGCAACCTGGTCTAGTGGAAGATGTCTCTGCCCGTTGAGGAGGGGTTGGAATGAGATGGTCTTCAGGGTGCCTTCCAAGCCAGGGCTTTCTATGTTTCTATGATTTTGTGATTGTATTCACAGCCTCCTCTTTCGTTGCAGTGTGCCAGGGGAAGTTCAGGTTGGACATTAGGAAAAGGTTCTTCACTTAGAGGGTGGTCAGTCCATGGAACAGGCTCACCAGAGAAGTGGCTATGGTACTAAGTGTGTCAGAGTCCAAGGACTGTACGATGCTTTCAGTCCATGGTTTAGTGTAAGGTAGCCCTGCAAGGAGCAGGGAGCTGGACTCAGTAATTCTTATAGGTCTCTTCCAACTTGAGGTGTTCTGTGATCCTATGAATGGTTCCCAAGCTGGAGGGAGGAATGACGGACTAACCCTCACCTATACCAGAGCCCTGAAAATTTCTCTTGTACTACGTCTTTGCTCTGCCTCCACGTCAGATGGGATCGCCTCTCACCGCTCCTTCTGCAGAGTGCTCTGTGTGCATCATCTGCTGTTCCATGCAGACCCAGTGAGTGGCATCTCTGCTTTCCCCATCCTGCAGGCTGCTTCAAGTTTATGGTCCCTCTGTGGTCTTTAAGTGGCACACTGATCCCAGCTGGAAGAGTTTACTTGCTGTTTACAGCGTGTTCCAGAAGAAGTGTTCTTTGCACATGCATGTTAGATCTTCATAGGGATCATGTTATTTCTTAATAAGATACAAATAATAGGCTTGGTGCTCAAAGTGTTTTGCCCCTCTGCCTTTCTTCAATCCATCCTCTTTCCACATTTTTTTTCCTTTCTTTTCCTTGCTGGCATATGTCAGTTGCCTACTGTAGCCATTGCTGTCCATAATGAATTGTTTCAAAGCAAGAAACTTGTTATGGAGACTAGGATAAAGAGTATTAAACAAATTCCAAACATATGGCCACTTGCTTGGGCAGGTTTCAGTGCAGTCCTACCAACATCATGAAACACGAAACAGCACAGCAGCAGAGTCTGCCTCACCACAGGGAAGCCCTTGCAACCAAAGCCACTCATTGTGAAATATTCTTGATAGCTGTTTCTATCTTTTATATTAAATAAATAGATCAAAGCTGGAAACCCGGTTCTGTGTTGCAAACATTCTTCATGGCATGTTTTCATGGCAATTATGAATCTTTTTTTCCTAATCCAGACATGAGCATTTTTCACCTTTCAATACAGCATGATTCACTACAATGGACATTGAAGCCAAAAACATAGCTGAAATTGTAGAGCCTTCACTGAAAGCTGGAATTACAGCTTTAATTTATGATTTAATTCCCCACCCCTCCCCTGAGATTATTCTGTTTTCTGTCTTTCTCTCTCTCTCTTACAGGTCTACTTTTACATTTAAGTAAATTGTTTTTCTGCACTGCCTACTTCAAATATTACAGGAAAACTTACCTTGGGTTTTTAATACACTGAAATGACTGATTAATTGAAATGACTGATTGCAATTTGTTTAACTTTATGTCCAGTTTAGAGCTTTGAACTTGTTGTAAAATGCCGTATAAAGTACTGGGTGTTCTTGTACTTCCTAATTCCGTCTGGCATTTACAACAATTCTTTCACTATCTGTGAGGGTACAGCTCCTAACTGTGCCAAGGCAGACTTAGAGTCTGATCCACTCCATTGCTGTGAATAGGAGTCTGTCCATGGGCTTCAGTGGGACTTGATTCAGACTCTTTATTGCTTCACCTTTACAAACTGAATTCCAGGCCATTCTCCATGGTAAAAATCTTGGCAGTATTGAAGTGAATGGGATATTTGCTATGGTATTCAAAGCAGCCAGGATTTCAGCTAGAATATTTAATAACTCACAATTCAAAATAACCTATTTTCAGTCCTTGGATTTGATTTGGGCATTTTGCTTTCAAACAGACATGGGAGATTAGGTGAAATAAAATTTCCATATTGAAGCTTGAGTAAGGTCAGAGTTACTATTGGATACTTGGTGTTCACTATGGCTGTGGAGGAGAGAATTTACTCAAGTTTTTAATTTGCTCATTGAAGGAAATCCTGTGACATGTCTGAGTCAAGGGGATACCATCCAAGTGATAACTCTGACTTTCATTCTTGATGTGTGTCAATACTCGCTTTTGACTAATAAAAGTGCATGTACTTGGTGCAAAAAGGTCACAAACACTGTGGTTAAATCTAACTGTAGGTTTATTTATTTATATGTATTTTATGGGGCAATATTTCATACTCTTGTGAGCCAGCCAATGAACCCTGAGAAGTCTGATGGTGACTGTTCTCGTAGAGCCCTTGTGGGAAGGATTTCCATCTGTGAGCTGAGCATTTCTCTTGTAACATTAATGGCCACAATCAAGTGAAAAATCAAAAGAAGAATCACAGCTATTTAGGAACTAGATGCAGACACGATATCCTGCTTATATCTCCCACACTTAAAAATTGCACCTTATGTATTTTTCTAAAGTGTATGTCTGGTATTAAATATACCTTCAAACAGAACCTATTAGGTGGCTAGGTAAGTGGTTTGGTCTTGGATCCTTAAATTAATGAAAATAAATATTGGATTTGGTGGGAAGCATAAAAAGGAACCACAATCTTGTCTGAATTGTTCCTGTATTTTTCTCTACATGCCTTTCCAGCCAGCCGAAAAAGAAAAGAGGAAACTCACAAATGCAGTTCATGCATCTAATACAGAAATTCACTCATAAGATTTCTCTATAAAAATATGCATTAGAGTATATGCCTCTGCATATTTTTATTTATTACATTAGTCTACATGTACAAAAGTCTCCACTTAGAATTTCAGAAAGTCCAACACTGCTCTATATTTCATAATGTTTGAATTTTTAATTTTTTTAAAATCCTTTTCACAATAACCGAGTAACTAAACTCTTAAACTGTTTCTGTCTGCCCCAAGGGTTTTTTCTCTTCCTCTATGTGTTGAAGGGAAATCTGAGCCTAAGAACACTAAAGAGGAAAAACATGTCTCATCTACTTGTCACGGCATCTATACTTTGCCATTTTTTTGCCACCCAAATGTGACAGGGCAGCACATAAATGTGTGAAGTCTGTCACAAATGGCAGCCAGAGCTGGGAATTCAGGAAAATGAGCTTTGCCTTTTTGAGGCTTTTGCATTTAAATCCTGCAAAGTGCTGAGTGCCTTCTGAAAGGTTATGCTAAGCCTGCTCAGCGTTAGTTCATGGGAGGTGTTCACCTTGCGGGATTCAGCCTGGAAAAGACGTATCTTCTAGATGGAGCCCTGTGGGAGATGCGTGGGGTAGGAGAACATGACATGTTGCCTGTACTCTCATATGTCTCATGTATGTGATGTATCATACGTCAGAAGTCCCAGGTGTGGCTCAGAAGCGTGGGAATGATGGCTGTGGAGACAGAAAATCTCTCTTCACCCTCAGAAGAGAGTGGCAGCAGTGCAGGAAGCAGGAGTACAGCCTACCCAGTGCACTTCTCCTTGGAAGTGAAAAGGTGTTTACAGTTCCATGATGCATTTTATGATAGTTCCTCCTTCTAAAGTGCTGCTTAGTGTCTCTTTGTGCCCCACATCTGCAGGTGCTCACAATATGCTCGGATTAGAGTTGAGGATAATGTGACAACACTGAGCAGGAGGACAAGGCCACCATATTGATCTTACATGAACACTTGAGGGAGAACATCTGTGCAGTAGTAAAGCTGGGCTGTTTTTTATATGAATCACATGAGGCTCCCGGTGTTTTGCCAGTCTGCAACCATTCAGAGCCTTTATATTCAAATCCCACTCTGTGTCTGCTTCTCTGTGTGTATGTCCTACATGCATGTATTTTATTATTTCATCAGCAGCACCTCAGCAACCCTGCTCCTCCCTCTTTTACAGCCAGGCCTTCTGAGACAACCAGTTAGAGGTGACCCTGAGAGGCTCTGTTAGGCAGGAAGACAGCACTGTCATAGGGTTTTGAAAGAAGAACTGCCCATGTCACTATATTCTACCCTCTGGAGCACATGGCAGCGTGTACTCCTTTTCTTCCAGCAGGCGAGGGTAGGTCTGGGCCCTTCCCCTCCCTTTTTCCTCTCTCACTTGGTTAGAGGGCAGGTTGGGAACCAGGCACATCAGCAAGCAGCTTGTCTTGGGTGTCTGGCAGGATGGGCAGAGCAAGGGATGAGCAGCACGAGGTGTGGAGTGGGCATGTTAACTTTGCAGTCTGTGCTGTCTTCTGTGGTGAGGTATCTCATGTGAAAGCAGGGGGAGGTTAGAAGGAGAAGGGAGGGGGAGAGAGTGAAATGCAAACATCACCACTATCCTCAGTAAGAGATTTAGATCTCTGTGTTGGCATAAAAAGGTCATTTTGGGCCTGAGGGTTTTGACATTGTTCCTTTAAGTTAGACCCACAACATAAACTATTTTCAACACTTGCTATGAAGAACAAATGACCTTTAGTAACTTGCCCAGAAGACAAATGGTACGTTAACACAATAAATGTACTTTGCTAGTATCGTGCTTCTTGCTTTAATTTTCAATTAGAAATGTTACTTTTCCCTCTCCCTTTTACACAAAGGACTGCACTTTCATACTTTGATTTTGTAACAGAGATTTCCTCTGTGGGATTGGTAATATTCACTGATAATTACTGGCTATACCATAAATTTCCTTCTGTTCAGGGACAGCATTTTGTACTCATCTACTCCGAATGGTCCGAATGGAGGGTAGCTGTGAGGGAAGGAGGGGATAGTTAACAAGCATCACCAGCCACGTCTGCTGCAAGGGCAGAGGAAAGGGAGTCAAAGGGACTCAGAGCCCTTTGCCAAAACAGTTCAGAGCCAGTGCTGGTGAGTATATTTTTTGTTTGACAGAGCTTTGTTAGTGTGTGAAGTCAGAAATGAGACTGAAAATTAAAGATGAAATTATTTCAGTTTGCATCAGTGAAAGCAGGAGCTGTGGACATTGCCATGTTGACTTCTGTTTGGGGAAATGAAGGGCTGTCGCTCTCCTCCATGCTCATTTTTATTTTTATTTCAGTGAAGGTTTCCAGGCTTTGTTATGTAGATTGCTGCCAAGAACTTACCGGAGGACCTGAAAGTGAATCCCTGGTTGTTTGAGTGTGGAAACACCAGCATTTCTGCTGGGCATGCTCAAATGATGGCTTGGCCAGCTGCTGATGTCAGCCGCACACTCAGACAGTGTGGTGGAAGAAAGGGAAGTCTACAGTGTGGTGGTGTAGGTCTCCTGAGGGAGGAGAGGAGGAAAACAAGGAGTAGGGAAGCACCAGCTCTCTTGCATGCAGTGCTGTCTTTCCTGAAAAAGTGGAGAAAGAAGGTGGACATTGTGATGCTTCCAGAGATCTGGATACACTTTTGTCAAGGGGATGGCAGAAAAGATGTCAGCATCACACGAGCAATAAATGCCTGGAGGAAGGGAGAGGGCGTTGGTGGTGGAAAGATAGCAGATCAAGGGATGGCACAGCAACAAGAAAATATTTAGAAAAAGGAAAGTAGTTTGTCATCCACTGGAGTCACAGATACACTTTCCTTAACATTAATAGTGTTTGGAAGGTAGGAAGATCTAATGCATAATGCAGAGGCTCATTTGACATTCCATAAATGTTGATTAATTATTTCTAGGGCTGATACAGTGCTCCTTATCCCAAAGGGATCCAGAACACTTTACACAAAAGCAGATTTTTCAATTTACTGATTGGTTTGAGGATTACAGTTATTTCACATCAAATAAAAACATTTTGGAGAAGGTGTTTTTTATTCTTTGACGTGGGGATGGACTTTTGTTTCAGGTGAACAGAAATTATTTTACAGAACCAGAAATGAAAGCTGTCTTTTGAGTTTAGGATCATAAATACTTTGGAACCTCACTGACAGTGTGCTTATAAAGAATATTTAAGCAAAGCCTCTGGAAATGAAAAATTTAAATACTTTAAGTTTAAATAGCCCTTCTACATCTCCAGAAATGTTTGTTTCTTATTTTGCATCAGACTGCCAACTGAGTCTGACCTTATTTTATAAAATTCATCATCTGATTTCTTTTTAATCAGCTGTAACAGTCTTTTTTTTTTTTTTTTCTCAGCTATATGTTTATGCCCTTGTATGATCATTGAAGTGGGACTTAAATAGAGCTGGAGAAGTGTGCTGCTCCAAGGCGGTTTTACTAGGAAAAAGCTGAGCTGGGGAGAAGGAGCTTGAGGTGGAAGGAAGCAAGGAAGAATGAACTGAAAATTAGGGGAAAACTGGAAGGAGATGGACAATGTGAGTAATGGTGATAGTTACTCCCCAGAGTAAAAATAGGAGCAAGGAAATAAGGATTAGGGATAGGAAAATGAAAAGGGGAGTTGAGAGGGAAAAAGAAGCTGACTAAAAAGCCAAAAATAGGGCACTCCACCTTTAGTGAATGCTTTATTTCTCTATTTTCATGAGAAATGCCATATATTTCTAAATTTAGAAAGGAGGATAGGATGGCTATTTTTAGGAATTACTGATGTTCCTGGCTTCTGATTTTGTGGTTACCCAGAGAAAAAAGGAAAAAACAATAATGTAAAAGTTAGAGGAACTTAAGAAAGTACTTTTGAAAAACAGAAACTTAGTAATACCTAAACTTTCAGGTCATTATAGTTCTAAAAGGACAGCATAATACTCATATTCCTTAAATTTCATGTGAATGTTACAGGCATAATTCTGCGAACACTTACATGTCATTGGCAGGTGGTCTTTTTCTTTTAATGGAAACTGATATTCCTGTGCAATCAGGTGGCTTCAGAATCCAAGGACTTGAGAAAAAGTCTTGCTAGACATGTGATAGGAAATCACAAAGGTTGGGTGGCCTTTTTCATGCTGGTCTTTAGTCCCAGGAGGGAATTCACCCTTAAAAAGGTTTTTTGGAGTGATTTTTCTTCAGACATTGCAACTGTGTGCACCTGGTTCCCAGCTTAGGGAGCCTGGATTGCACTTATGTAGCAGACAAGATTACTGAAAACTGAAAAATTCCTTCTGTCAATTCCTCAATCTCACTTTTTAAAAAAATTTTACTCAAAACTATTCAGTTAAGATGAGCTACTCCTCTTCTTGGCCCTCCCGGAACCCCTGAGGTGGGTTTTGCTGATCTCTCTCTTTCGATTGTTCATCCTTTTATAGAACACTGGGAGCTTTGAGGATATGTTTGACTAGCAGCCTCACTGAAGCACTCATGGTGTGAGAAGGGGGAAGGAGAGAAAAAAAAAAAGACCTGGGTCAGCAGTACAAACGGGGAAATGACACCAGCATGGTGGTGAGACTGAGGATTTCTGCTTCGCTGGTGATTTCTAACTTTCTTTTTAAAGGGGTTTTAGATGTGAATTTTCAAATGAGCTCTTTGAAGTAGACACAAGGCTATGCATTTTTTTTTTACAAGAAAAAATACAAGGGAAAATCAAAATGATTCTTACTCTCAATCCCTTCCACAGTCGTTCTCTCTTTCCTCACCATGGTGTATCCAGAGAAGGACATGGTTATTGATCAGTATGTCCATGGTCCCACTACCCCTAACCTAGAGGGAAACCACACTGAACTTCCCTGTGCAGGGAACACCATTCTGGTGCTCTTACTAATCCCTCGTTAGGTCAGTGCTACTATGTTGGTGTGTTGTTTTTTAATGACATATTGTGTCACAATCCTTATCCCATGTTGGTGATGTCAGGGGGCATTTTGTTACTTAGTGAAATTGGGCATTGTATCAGATATTTCACAGGTTGCTCTGTGGTTCTGTTCTTGCTTGGACAGCACAAAGCACACACATGGTTGTCAGCCTGTTCATGGTATCCATGCAATGAGTTCTTGTTCTTAGGAACTGGGTTTTTATATGCACAAATTATTTATGCATTTGAATATCTTAGTTCAGCTTTCCAACTCTGGTACTTTACTTCAAAGTCTGAAATTCCTGCTTTTCTTATAGGTCATTATTGAGTTATTTTTAGACATCAGTGTTAGATGGTAATGATGATAACTGAAGTAAAAACAATTTTAATTTTGGTTTGTGAAAAGTTTGGGGAAGTTTCAAGTGGAGTTTAAGTTGGTATATTAAAAATAATTTTCCTTCAGGAGTAAGAAATTAAGAAACTTTGGGTGCAAGTATAATAGAAATATTTATAAATTTGATTCATCCACAAAAATTCAGAAAAAAAAAGAGATGTCTGCTTGGTCATGGGAAGAAGCTGAAAGCTGGTGATACTTGTTTAGTAGAAATACTGGAAATGTGTTAAAATTTTGCATTTGTGGAAAGGGGTGTCAATGACAGGAAAGAATATCCAGTGCAAATGCTCAGGAGAAGCTGAATCTTTGTTCTCCAACATGCAGTGACCTTCTGAGGAAAATGGGACAAAGCCAGTCCCCATAGACCCAGTTTGGCTGTGCAAGCAGAGAAGAATGAAACAGAATGAGGATAGAAAATGGGGCTTCCACCTTGAAGGTGAGACTGCTCTTCTGAGAGGAAGTCAATCAAAATATTAGTAAGCCTAATGTGTTCCCCAAATTCTGTATTTTGCATAACTTCAGGAGAAAAGTTGTTGGTTTTTTGGGTTTTTTTAATAAGTGGCATAAATATAAATAAGTAATATGATGATAGTAAATACTACTTAGTGTCATTGTCTGAAGTGTAAGCCTGGTGTCAAACCTGTCGACACTAACATGGTAAGCAGTGAGGACTCCAGAAAGACAGAAGTGTATGGCAGGAACTGCACAGCCTTCCAAGTGACCTTTCAGTCAGCGTAGGAGAGTGTCATCGCAGGGAGTGTCTATCAGTTTAAGTAGAAACACAGTGGAAAATCCATACTGCCAAAATTAACTGCTGCTCTGCTGTAGAATCTTACTACATTTTGGGTTTGGGCAGTCATTACCTGAACAAATTAATATACTAGTACAGGAAACATTTCAAATTCTTCTGAAATGGCAACAACTTCCTTTTTTTCCCAGATTTCTTTGCAAATTCATTCTCCTGTTCATCTGTTTCTCTTTAGCATGTTAATTATTAAGTTGTGGAGTCTCTTTTCATTGATAGCGTCTTAAGCTTTTATTCTTTCCTTCTGGTTGATTTTCTACACGGAGAAGTTGTCTGATGTGGCTCTTCAGTCCTGTGAGGCAAAAAGCCATCACTGTCAATACTGCAGGAAGTTTAAACACACACAGAAATGGGGCTGCTCTCTTCCTGGTAAAAAGGAGTCTTAAATATGAGCTGGTGCTGTGAGCTAACAGCTGCTTTGCGTGCAAAAACATCTTCCCCCTCTTAAACTTTATTAACAGTTGTGTGGCTTCATCAGTGGGAGTAATGATAGGAGGAGGCCAAGTGTAAACAAGGCACAGGTGGCTGTGTGTGGGGATTTTGTTGCAAGGGCAAAAAATTTTCTGAATTCTGAAAAAAATTTATATATATGAAAAAAATCATCATTATATATATATATATATATGTATGATGGGATTGCTTCTATCTATCTATCTACCTATCTATCTATCTATGCATATATGAAAGAGCAATCCCATCACTTCTACCACTGGGGGAACAGATTTTTTTTTTAATAATAGTGGGAAATTATATGGAAAATGCATTAGTGCTTTGTGAGGGAACAGAGGCTTCCCAAACTCTCCATGTGTTTCTGTAGACCACACTTTACTTCAATTTCCCAGCTGATGAGATCAGAATATTCCTTACAGAGTAACAGGATGAGGCTCACAGGTAGTTTATATTTTTGAACTTTAAATGTCCAAAAATTATAAAAGTACTTAGGATTGTAACTATTTTCCCTAT
The DNA here is from genome assembly GCA_013397975.1 of Machaerirhynchus nigripectus. Lineage (NCBI taxonomy): Eukaryota > Metazoa > Chordata > Aves > Passeriformes > Dicruridae > Machaerirhynchus > Machaerirhynchus nigripectus. The sequence goes on from VZRQ01000732.1 coordinate 270,692, forward strand.
TTAGCACAAAGTTGAAATATTGAGAGGCTGAAGCTCACTCAACCAACCAGCCTCTAGCCCCAGTTTGACTGCAGAGGAAATCTATTACTCATTTCCTGCCTTTACTTAAAATAAAGAACACCCTCCTGCCCAGGTCCGTGTCTAAGAAGACACATCATCACTACTTTTTTTTTTTGTGTTAATAATAAAAGTGACAGAAGGGGAATCCCCTGAATGTTTGATGCTTTTCTGCTGCGCAGCCCTGGCAGTCCCAGAATAGCTGTGCAGGGTCTGCCCCGAAACGCTGGGCTCACATGTCCCTCTGGCTTCACCCTTACTGGAAACATTCGTCCTTCTTTCAAGAAATAACTGGAGGGGCAGAGCAGGAGAAGACTGCTGTCTTAAATCCAGAAATAGATGTCATTAAGGAATGGAAGAGACACTGCCTCTTCTCAAAAAAGAACTAGATGGGGAGGCACCGGAATGGCCCAGGTTCAAATATGGGTGCTGAGCACAAAAAGCTCTGGGGCCAGTGTCAGGTTTTGCAGTTTCCTAAACTTGGTTGTTGAGCTACTAGAAGTTTTCAGTGGGGATTACACATCAGAGAAATGAATTAGTGATGCTGGAGATCAGGAACAGGCCTTCTAATAGTTCTCCACTGAACACGGGGCCCTTCGAAGAAGCTGCGGACAGAAATAAATATGCTGATTATTTGTGTAAGTGGAAAACCTTTAAAATACATACAAAACTTGCAGTATGCTCCAAAAGGTGTTGTTTCTATGTTGTCATGTTAATATCCAGACAGCAGACCACCACTTAAGTTCTAAGAATCAGGGTATATTAGCAGTAGTTATCATCATGCTAACAACTCCAACATCATTTTCTAATGATTGAAATTAAAAAAGCCAGACCCATAGCCAGCATAAATCATATTATTTACAGAGATATGAGTGAAGCTCCAGTGCCATTCAGTAACTGCACATCATATGTGCTGTGGTGGTCTATGGTTTGTGTTTGAAGAGAAGTGACATGGTGATTCTAGACTTACACAGCACCTACAAGCCACAGCAGTATTTAATAGTACCTGTGGCCATCTGGTGCTGTACTCCCCAAACAATTTAACAGTATTGGAAAGAATTCCGAAGTCTCTCCCTGCAGCAGCACCACTCTGTGCAGGAGAAAGGTGACTTTGCTAGGGGAGCAGGTGTCACATCAGGTCACGGGGCAGAGCCCTGTCATACGTTCCCTTCCTGCCTGCCAAGGGCTGAGCCAAGGGCGCGTGCACAGAGCAGAGCCCCAGCTGCGGACGTCTGTGTTGGTGCAGGTGGGGCTTTGCTGGGGATCCCATTTCTGGCTGCAGTGCAGTGCCATGGCCTCCTGCCTTTTGCCTCTCTCTCAGTTTCACAGGCAGAGCTGCACGTGGCTTCCTGGAGAGGGAGAGACTGTGGCTTTGAAGGTGGGAGGTATGGGCTAGTGATCAGGGAGCATAAGGACAGAGCCAGATGCAAATCCTGTCTTCACCACATAAAGCTTAACATTCCTGTCTCCTGTGGGCTAAAATACCCTCGCATGAGGGTATCACAACATCTGTTTTCTGTACCTGATATGCCGTGCAGTTTTTGTTTGTCCTTGTGTGAGTGGTAAGAGGTTACCATCCAATTAAATAAATACAGAATAAATAAATACAGTGAGAAAGAGAATTCAGAAAAAAGATCTGTAGGTCTTAATGAGTATTTTGAATGGGAAAAGGAAATGGCTGCTCTTTTTACAAAGCACATGCTTTAATGTTGCCTACAATGACGGGTGCTTGCAAGTGAACAGGGTCTGAGAGAGCTGTTGTCAGTAATTCCAGAGTTGAGACTTTGGCTACATCTGTAGAACAGCCTCTCCCACTCAGAAAAATACACCCATGCATACATATAGATGTATTCATATATAAGGCACGGCGCTGCATGCGATCCTTTCCGAGTGTGAACCACATAAGCATAGCACCTTCCCTTTGAATCTTCTCTCTCTTGCAGAAGCGCCACCAAGATGACTAAAACGTGAGTGTTGTACTTTTTGTTGGGGAGTCTCTTTCTGGGGAGGAACACTTTCTTGGGTGAATTCAAGCCTCGTTGTCTTTCCAGAAGAGCTGACTTCATCTCTCCGATACTGATAACATGGTTGAATTCTGCCCTCAGCTGTACAGACGCAGCTGCCATTGACTGCGTGTACACGTTCAAGGGCAGAACATGGACCAGAATTTTTAGGTTCATGTAAATGCTCTTGGAGGCTAAACAGAGGTCATGTAGAGTTGTTGGCATAGAGCCATGTGTGGTAAAGTAGGCCAAGTTTTATTTTCCTCAGGATGCTTAGGTTTAAAGGATAGTGTGTTTTTTAGAGATGAGGACCTAAAGTCTCTTCAGTCAATTGGTAATTTTTAAAAATTACATTTAATGTGTTTATTTCTTGCTGTAACAGTGTTGTGTGCTGTTGATCAACTCCTGGATTCCTCTCTAGAACTGGCTGCATTTTCAAGGATGAGACACTATGAAATTTGTGCAACCTGGAACATAAATATGTGATTTTAATCTAGATTTTCATTTCGCTAGATATTAAATCTTTCAAACGTAAGAACCTTAAAATGAGATCAGAAGAAAGAGGAGTACGTAAAATCTCTCTGTTTTGTGTGAGAAATGTTTCTATGTAACCAGAACTGCATTAAAGGGACAATACTTTTGCTTATGCCACAGCATGTCACTAAAATGTATCCACCTTTTTATTACATTGAAAGTATGGAAACAAAATTTACATTCTCACTTACATTCGACTTTACATGCTGCAAAGTCCTCCTGTATTCTCAGGTTGTTTTGAGAGAGTTTGAGATCTGTAGAAGAATCTTTCCTGAGACCTTTGAGGTTATGCTGAAGTGCTTTAAGAATGACTTTTCAGTTTGCTTGTTTAAGTGCTGTTCAGGTGAGCTCTGGATCACGTGATTAAGCCTATTTTGATAAATCTTTAAAATTCAAATCAGCTTCTGAAGTTTGTGAAGATGTCATGGAAGAATGTGCAAGAAACCTGTGTGTATACAGTATACACATGTGAGTGTATATCTATATTGGTGTGTGTATATATACACACTGTGATGGAGACAGATTATTTTGGTATTTGCCGTATTTCTGATGTTATTCTGTGAGAGGCAGAGATCCTGCAACTCTGCTGAGGCTAATTTTGTTGCATGAAGGTGTGGTATAAGGCTATGAATCTTCTCACACGTTCATGTTTAAGTTGTTTTAAACCATATGAAAAATATCTGAAGTGCCAAAATGTTTAGGCATTCTAATCCAAATGATATGAGTAAGAGGGATAAGCATTTTTCATTTAAGAAAAGATTAAAGAAGAAGAAAACAACCCAGAATTAAATCTGTTATACTTCACAATAAATAGTTTTGCTTCCAAAGTATCTGCTGAAGCCACCTGTGACGCATGCCCCGCCACCTAGAAGAGACTCCAAAGATGTATTCCTGACAAAACGCATTTCCCTGACTATTCAATTACTTTTTTTTTCTTTTTTTTTTTCCCCTGCCTGTTCTCCTTCACAAAAGAATGGCTTACAGGAGAAATTCTGTTTTCAGACTAATTTTTTTTCACTTGGCTGAGTGATGAGAGCAGAAATTCCACACTGGATTGGACTTACTAGGAGCTGCATCTCCAGAAAAGCAGGAGGCCAATCAGGGTATATGTTTGAGTAATTCAGACTGCTGGCGAGAACTGTAAAGTGGAAAGGACACTAGGAGCAAAAGTGGCTGCAGTGCTGCATTTTACAGCAGTCTCAATAGAGAGGGACTGCTGGAGGGGAATCTGGTTGGTGTCATACTAGAGGTGATGAACACTGAAGGTAAAGATGGATTGCTAGTGATTAAATTTATTTTAAGCTATGGAGTTTGGGTTTGATTCAGCTATACACTTTCTGAATCCAGCTGTCAGGAATGGCTTGTGTTTTCCCTTTTCCTTATGTAGTTTATGAAAGCTTTTGTGAGGTTTTGATAGGACACTGCTCCCTGTGTAAGACAGCATCTTCATCTTCAAAGACTAGCTTTTGAAACATTCCTCCCAAAAAAAACCAAACTACTCACTAAGCAATAGTTGTGAGCTGAAATATAATGCCAGTAAATGATTTACAATGAAATTCCCTTTTCCATGACTTGCTTATCTGACTGTCTTGGTTTGCAAATGAAACCTGCTGCTTCTGTTGCTGATCCTGCCACTGTTGTCATGAGAGAGTTTGGTATGTACACTTGAAGCTCACTGCTGCTTTTCTTTTGTCCTATGCCAAAAACTCATGTTCTGTGGAAAATACAGCCTGAATGGTGTAACTGAAGAAAACATGTTTATGACAGCAAATATCACCAGTAGGATAATGTAAACTTCCCCAAACACAAGTGGCAATGCAGTGCTGCAGTATGTGTGTTAAGGAGATAATAAGAGCTATGGAAAGGTCCCCTTTGGCTGGATGCAAGTGTGATAGAACTGTGTGGGACTTACACAGTCCAGCAGTGATGACTTGGCCTTTCTTCAAAACCTGTGTGGTGTTAAACTCTTCTGTAAAGCCCTAACTAGTGGCAGTGCATGGCTTGGCTTGGTCCCACAGGTATTTTCTTATTATTACTGAGTTCAGAACGCAGGGTATATGAGCTGGATAGGTGGGAGATGTCCTTCCTTCACTTGTCTCTCCACACAATAATTTACATATTAGCGATGGTCATGGCTCAGTAAGTGTCCAGCCGTAGTGCTGAGATGAAAATAGGGTTTTCTCATGACAGAAATAACTGCACTAACTTGGTTTTATTCCACTTTCTGAAACTATACCATGATTGGTGTGTCACCCAGATGGATTTATTCAAGCACAGTATGAAAATGGCCATTACAGAAATAGGCACAGTCTCTCCAGTGTTGATGTAAAACCTGACAGAGATGACACTGTAGTGGATGTAACTTCATAAAATCGCATTTACTATTTTGCATTCAATAAAGTCCTCCTATTTATTTAGGTATTGGAATGAAAACATGATTCACTGCTTTTGGGGTTTGAATGAACACTAAACCCAAAGGTTTTTCCAATGGAAAACATTAAATATGAAAAATTCAGTGATACTCTATAGAACTTTCAAATTCCAGGATACAGAGTTTCTGCAACGTTCCAAACATATGTTATGCCTTTTTTCTTTTTTTATTTTAAGTAACTGTGGAGTGTTTCTCCTGCTATGGGAAGAATTCTTTGAAAATCTTTTATCTACAAAAAAATCCTGCACTGCAGTATACATTATTGTTTATTGATTGCCTGTAGTTTGTTTTACTCTTAGCCTACTTGTGGTTATGTTCCCAGTTATTGCCATATTTCTTGGTAAGGTAAATTATGCATTTGATTTTAACAAGAAGTCATAACACGGAATTACAATAAAGTGTACTACTTACTTGAGACTTCAATTCTAAATTCTTGAAATAAAGTATTTATTTCAAATTTTTTGATGCCCAGATTTGCCACACTTTTTTCTCAGAACTTAATTTTTAGGAATTTTCTTGTTGTGATGGGTTATTTTTATGTTTTACTTCAAAGAAGTATGATAGTTAAGAAGGGCAGTCAGATCTTTGGAGGCAAATTATTTATGTCATTTGTTGTGCTATGTAAAATTGCTGTTGAAAGCCTTCGTGCAAGTGGAGCTGATACTAGTGGTTAGTTAGAGTTTAACATCTGATTTTAAAGCAAGATTGTCCCTCAAAATATCTCCTAGAAGAGAGAAGGGTGGACACAGACACACATATAGAGGAGGGAATGTGAAAGGTTGTGTGCTTATTTTGTAATTTATGGACTTCAGTTCTGTTTGCTAAAATTGCCCTTTTAGGTAAGGAATTTTCTTTCATCACATGATTTAGGCAGGAGGAACTGAAGTCAAATTGAAAAGTTAGTAGGTTATAGATTCAAAAGTCAAGCAGATACTTTGAAAATGAAGAACCACAGAATACCCTAAGGTGGAAGGGACCCACTAGGATCATTGAGGAGCTGTGGTCGTAATTTTAGCCAAATTATTTTTAACTTGTGAGGATGATCCATCGGTACAAAAAACTGTGACAGATTTTACGAAGTATGGTACTGTAGTAATTACTGCCTTTAATATTTGGTGTATAACCTGCTGATACATAAACATGGTCTGNAATCCATCAGTACGAAAAACTGTGACAGATTTTACCAAGAATGGTACTGTAGTACTGCCTTTAACATTCGGTGTATAACCTGCTGATACATAAACATGGTCTGTATTTGAAAGTATCACTTTGGCCATAGCGAGATGTTAAGCCAGGTGCACGTATATGTGGCTCTCCAGTGTGATTTCTGACCTGATGCTACTGGTAGGTTAATGCTAAAATCCACCTTGTTTTCTAACTTACTTCCCTTTTAATGTCTGATTTCCCACAGCATATTTCTTGTAGGAATATTTTGGCAACCTTGGTTTGTGCTTGCAAAGTTGCTGCATCTTTCTGCCTGTCCTTTCTCGGGCAGCACCACCACTGGTCTTTTATGACTCTGTGGGGTTTTAATGATTGAAAAGCAACAACATGGCCTCGTCTAAATCAAATTAGCCCAGCTGTAGTCTGTTCCGGCTGCTGATCTGAAAGCTGAAGTCATTCAGTCTGAGATTCCCAGCCAGCAGTACAATACATTGTACTGTTTCAGTAGTAATGAAATTCCCCTACAGTATATACTGATGCTTGTTTCTGACAGGGAATATGTCTGATGTTCAGAGTTATATTAACAAAGTATTTGAAGGCCAGGGAGATTGCTCTTGTGATGAAATTCTTCTCTGATGTTGTTATCATTAAAGCTGGCTGAAAATGTTCGGTTTAAAACTGGGAGAACTGAGTTCAGAGAAATGTATGTAGGATAATTTTTACTTCACAGTTTCAGCTGAAAACAGAAAAATCTTTGTATGTGAATGGTGTTGTGGTGCCTTATGGGAAGTTTAGGTGAGCTGCACCCTGCAGATCAGTGTGTTTAGTGCATTGGCTCTCATGTGCATCCCACGGTCACTTACTCCTGTAGTCCCAGCAAGAAGAGGGACTAATGTTTGAGGAGATGTAATCTGTGCTGTCAGATTCTCACTGTTGTATCTAAATTTCTTACAGCAACATGTTCATTAACGTGGCTAACGTGTGACAGTCTTCTCTCTGTTTCATCCGAGGGAAAATGCTTTGTTACATGCAAATCCTCAGATCTTTTTTTGAATGGGGCTTCATTTGTTGTTTTAAATGTACAAACTGTGGTGTGAGGCATTAGGAAAAGCAAGTAGAAGTTCGTCCATCAGATGCAATGGGAAATGATGAGGTTTTTCACAGGCCCTTATTCCAGTGAGAGCTGCTGCCGCATCTTTGACCAGGTCCTGCAAAAATTCAGTCTCCTGCTGCACCATTAGCACAATGGCATAAAAGCCTGCTGTGCCTAAGCAGAGCAATTTACTGTGATTTTGGAACTTCCAATGATATTTTGAATATGCTGAAAACATGCAGTCTATGTGGTGTCCTGAAAATAAGGACCTTGCTCTTATCTCTGAAATACGGTGGAAGAGAACATGCTGTTACACGCAGGAATTTGTGCTGCTGAAGAAGGATGCTGCAGGTTGCTGTAACAGAGGGTTTGTTATTTAGGAGAGTGTGGGGACGTCACACTCTTAAAGTACAGGGAGACAATTTTGAATGGTGTTATTCTTTGTTTGCATCCTAAAATCTACCAGAGTGGGTTTTTTTGGCAAGGGGAGTGTGAATTTTATTAGTGGGGAGAAAGGTGAGGGAACTTTTTTACATAAATAGTTCTAATGTTTTTATTTCATTGCCCTACTCTGCAATGTTATAATGCACTTTGAAAAGCATATTTGAAGTTAGGTTTGAAAAGCAATAAATAAAATTCATCTAGTAGTAAAATTCATCAATTTTTCTAGAAAGTGAAATCTTCACTGCAACTCCAGGCTGCAGTTGAGGCTCACTGAAGTTAGCTAGAAAACTGGATTGTGTCCCAGCACTTGCCCTGCATGTTACTTACCAGGACTTTTCAGGGACATGAATGGTGTTTCTGTGTATCCCTGAAGAGGGCACACAGAGCAGTACAGCGCTGTCTGGCCCCTCTTCTGGTGCCAGGGATAGGCACAGAGATTGGTGTGCCTTTTCCATGTTTCTTTCCTTTCTTTCCTAAAACATTCTCCTGTCCTGTCAGAGTGTGTACAGACATCCTAATCAGGCTTCTTGTGTCATCTGGTGATTTCACAAGATCGAGTACCGCTGCTACCCAGCCCTGCAAACGGTGAAACTGAAACTCCTTGCTGGCAGGTGCTCAGAAGACAGGGGCACTAGAGAAAATAAGGATCTGAAATAGAGCATTTCCTTGTGGAAGGCACCGTGGGCACGCATTTCCACCTTCGGAAGCCATTCCTCCTCTTGCTTTGCTGTCTCCCTGCTGTCAATCCAGAGTGTCTCAAACTTCATTTGCGCTCATTTCACACAGAGTTTGCTTATCAGTCTGAAAGGCGACTGTCTGATCTTTCCTTTTTCGTGCTTTCACTTTTAAGATCTTCCCTTTCTTATGTAAAAAAGGCAATTAGAGTCGTATCTGTTTATTTTAAACAAAATGGCTGTTAATTAGCGTGATCAAAAACCCTGCCATTGTAGACTATGGGCTTCACTTTGTAGTTGCACTAAATTGCGTACAGTTTGGTGCCAGCTGACATGATAGCAACACAAAGTCTGCCTTTTTTTAACTTAATGAACAAACAGATTTATGAGGCTTTGTTATCTTCTGGTTTAGATCTATAGGTTCGGAATGCATTATTTAGAGTTCTTGTTTCTTAATGACTAATGTCATGTTGTTACTTATTAGGAGTGCTTTAGCTTGCTGAAGAAGTTTCCCTCGCTTTTGTATCCCCTTGTTTCCATTTTCCTTCATTTTTTTTGATGGCTTAATTAAACAGTACATCTGTGGTACACAAAACAGTTGAGATGCACTTCTCTAGTTGCATTGAGATGTTTCAGCACTAACTCCATAGTGCTTGTGAGTGCACTGGGTATTCTGTCATCCCTTCAAAGCAGAATAAGGGCAGTTTCTCAGTTTTTTCCTTGCCTCCATCACTGCCTGATATTTATTCATAGTGTCTGGGAAAAAGATGCCCACAACATCCTTCAGTGTAGCTTTGCTTTGTTTTGGAAAGAAAAAAAATCAAGAATATTGGTGATAAAGCTGTGATAGCATGATTCCCATCTGAAGACTTGTCATCTTAAGTGAATGACAGTGTGTTCTTCTAAGAGAAAAAAGCATGTTAAAAAACCAAAGAGATTTCAACTAAGAAGTGAGAATTCTGTGTGCTTTCTTTTTTATTACCGTGACTATTACTTTTGCAGGGAAGGTGCTCATTTCAGAAATTCGAAAGGTCTGTTTTTCGTATTTGGTGTGGTAGCGATGGCTATCGAAACAGCTACTAGAACTACCAAAAATGCAGAGTTGGAATTAATGCGAAGATCATCTATTCTGGTCACCACTGGGGAGCCGGGAACTGCAGTGTAGTTTCCAGAATTTACTTTCCTAGGAATGCACGTATCCCCATCACTGAAGTTTCCCTGCATCCTTAGATAGCCATTTTAATGTTAAATTCTTCTGTATGCTGATACAAGGCCTAATTGACCCAGTATTTCCAGGAGTAGCTGATATTCAGGTATGTCATTATTTCTCTGCTTTTTTATCTGTTGGTCATTATTGAAGGATTCATGCGAAATCCTTATTTGCATAGAGAAAATCAAAATTGAAGTCAAGTCATAAGCAAAGTCAGTGAGCTGGCATAAATTTGATTAAAAGAAGGTGTGATCAGGCCATTTTATGGGTTTTACTGTCATTTAAAACTTTGCATTGAGTGTAATTCTTGGCTATAATTCTCCAAGTACATGTTTAATTTAAAGACATAAGACAATTAATACTTTTTCCTGTGGTTATATTTCAGTATTAAACCATACACAATTTCATGTTAAAATATTGAAGGAAATGTACTTGCTATTATGGAAGATTAAGGTAGTAATAATATTATATTTGCTCCAAGGGAAAAAAAATCCCAAACCAGAAAGACCAGAAAAAGTGAATATGAAAACAAATTGAAGGAACTGCAAGTTTTAGTGTTACTCTGATTGAATCACATTTTTTTTAACTGGTGTAACTGTAATTTCCAAATTAAAGAGAAATGAAATATATTTGGGATTTCCAGGGGAGAACCATTTTTAGAAATATTTTTTGGTTTCATCAGTCACAACATTGTACTGAAATAAAATAAAGCCTTTTCTATTTTAACACCATAAAATTAAAAACGAAACATCAGGTGAAAGTAGTTTTCAGATGGTAATTTGTCTTTGTATATCAAATAGAGCTTTTTAAAGATAATGATTAAAATGGAAAATTTTCAGCTTTATCAAGAGGCGTTTTCTAGGTTTTTCAATTTGAAATATCATAAAAATTGCTTTATTTGTTTAAAAAGGTCAGTATAAAAGACAGTAATTTACAGTGGAAATAATGATTTCCAAGTTTTTTTAGTCAAGATGGGTTTTTTATTAGTGAACAAAAGAATAAGAAATGGTATACAGTTAAACAAAATAAATAATTCTGGAGAGAATGAAATTTAAGCACTGTAGTTCATTTCATCCTTAATTCAAGAACAAGGAAATGTTCAATGAAAAAAAACAGGGGAGATATTTTGATTAAATAAGATTGTTAGTCACTACCTGCAAATAACTTTCGAATCTTCCTAATAAAACTACTCTGTTTTAAAAAAAAAATTCAGAAATCAAGCTCTTACATGAAGTACTGAAGTTTGAAGGTAAATGAGATTTCTGTCTCTTTTTTTTCTCCTTTTTGCCTCAGAATGTGAAGTACTTACTCAGGAGATGGTTTATGAGGAGAAGTCTCTCATGGCAAGTTATTTTGTAGTTGTTCAGTTCCAGGAATTCATCACTCTGTGATAAAATAGTTGATATTAGTAGTTATTTTTCATCTTGACTAACTGAAATATTCTATGATTACAAATTGTATAGGGTTAAAAACATTTATGCAAGTGCTATTTTTCATGTGCTGGTTAATTTACATATATTTTACGTTTAATTAACATATATAATATTTTGTCTGTGGATGTAATAGAAATGGGGCTTTGATCCATCTGAGTCCTTCAGCAGATGCTTAACCTTAAGCACATAAATAATCCCATTGTTTTCAGTGTCTTTAATCTGTGCTTTTAAGTGCTTTGTTGGATTGTGGCCTAGTATAATTATATGTTTGCAATAACAGTTGCTTATTAAAAGCAGTTGTTAGATCTCAAAAATAATATAGAAGAAATAACATGACAAAATATGTATCAAACAGTACTGAAAAAATACATAAAAATTGTTTCAGAATCCCTATTTGCTTGTCAGTGTCCATCACATTGCAGATTCTGCTTTCTATGACACTCTTTTATGAGGGCAAGACCAAGGCATATTAAGGAAGATCCCACAGATATTTATCAAAAAATTCACGGATTTAAAAAAAAAGTTGTATTTGTTATTAGTACTGAATTCTGTAACAAAGGTGAGATTTCATTAAGTAGTTTCCTTTCATAGAATTCTAAATCTCCGAGTAGGTCATTCACTAGCTGTTAGTTCCCACAGGCCTTCGCTTTTCTCTTGAGTAAGAACAGCTGGGTGCAAGGAGTGTTGATACGATAGGAATATGGGTCTCTTTCCAGCCTTTCATCTCTTTATGTTTTCAGTGTCTTTCACTTTTCCTTGCTCTTTTTTCCCTGGGTCTGTTCTGTAATGTTCCATTCTATGTCAAACCCTCTTCATTTCCTTTAACCTAAAGCAAAGATTAAGGACCTTAGGGTTAAACACTATATTTTACTCTGCTAAAATATTCTGATGGGACCTGAGTGATGGTGTTCACCTGACTGCCATTCCAGCTGCATTTCGCAGAGACTTGCTATGAGAGTAAGTAGATTTCTACATTATAATCCCTCTAAAATTTAATGTTGGTATTAACAATTTCTCTTGGCAAGTTTAAGAAACCCCTTGTGTGGGTAAAACACTGGTCTCAGCCTCAAGTGCTTGTGCCTGCAGCTTTGTACTTGTATCTCCTCTCTACATACATTCATTTACTGGGTTTCTGATCTACGTGGTCCTCTGAAGTACTTTTTCAGTTTATTTTTCCATGGAGGCTCAAGAAAAATCACAATAGTGGTAATATAAAGGCACTTTTCCTTGGCCTTTTGTGTCTCTGAGTCAGAGTTTACATATATTTTACAGCGAATTGCCACTTCTACTCTTCCAGCATAACCATCTTGCCTGGTCTGCCAGCCAGATTTTTTTGAGTGCATTTACAGCTCATGGGAGCATGAATGAGTGACCACAAATATCCAGCAGCACGTAAAGGGTAAAAGAAATGTGAAATGATCTGTAAATATCACTGTTATGTGTGATAAAAAGGAGGGCTTGGCTAGTCTAAATTAGAATATCCAGCAATACTGAGTCAATATAATACCGGAATGAATTCAGAGTAAATTTATTCCCTTACATATAACTGAGAATCTCCCGTGAGCATGGTGGGGCATGTGGATACTCTGGACTGTTCCTTTCCAGAGGAGTGTGTGTGATTTCATGTGCACACTCTGGGATGAATCACACAGAGATCCTAAGTTCATGACCTGGGCTGAAGATACTGTGTATAGCCATGTGAAGTTGCATTGTTTGTAAAATGCTGAAAAAACCAGCAAAAGATCGCAAGAAAGCCAGAATCCTTTTCTAGTTGAAGTGTCAGGGAAGTCTCCTCCCCCACCCACTCAGGAAGTAACAATTTCCCCCCAGAAATTAGTTCATTAGTGTGTATTGCTATTCATGCAGGAAGGTGTGTGATGTCCCGGGGCTGTCTGTATTTGAGTAGAAAATGTCACCTCGGATCAGATTTGCAATACTCCCAGCCCGTGCTGGCCCAGGGCATGGAATCTCTCGAGATCTTCCATAATGCACAGTGACTGCATCACTACAGCGGAATCAAAACTTGACTGTGTTCAAGAAGAGGATAATGGTTGCCACCTTATGCAGCTCAGATAAATGACAAGTTTGGGGAAGGTCACAGCTCAGTGTGAAAAGTCTTCCACATCTTGGAAGAAACAGAAAAATTCCATATCCTGTGTGGTGCCTTCCCTGATCCTCATCTCATTGCTTACACAGGTGGAAATGTTGAAATTAAATAGCAGAGTGAGTGTGAGCGTGCGGCTGTTGTATTTTGATGTGGTTCTTAAATTGCCCTTCATTGTCAGAAGCTGTTAGGCTGAGGAGTGAAATATACGCCTTGAGTGGCAGTAGGAATTGGTAATTACCTTTAATTCTCCACAGGGGCACGCAGAGGTGTGGAGTTTGCCCATGTGTCAGTCGGAGCTGATGCAGAGAGAATAGGGGTGAGGGCTGCCTGTGATGCTGGAGTGTGTAGGGGGTGAAATGGGTTCATGTCCCCTTTTCCAGCAGCCTTTGTGCCCAGAGAGTGCTGTGAGTAGGTCAGGGGGAAGCTGCTCCAGCCCCATTGCCTTGGAGTTGGACAGAGAAAGGGCTGCAAGCAAAAAGGTGGGAGCATCCCTGATTTTTTTTCTAGCGGGTCTGATCAGCCCTTCACCATCCCAAGCCCTCTGAGACAGCTGCCTTCTCACGTCAGGCAGGAGCAGAAGGGTGAGGGAGGTACATGCTGAAGCTGGCTGGGATGCTGGAGGCCGTGGGCACTCTGCAGTAGGAATTGCACTCAGCCACGGTTAAATGCGTTTGCAGTGATACAAGGAAGTTTTCGCAGTCATCAGCCCTCCAGTTGAAGCAAGGCTGAAAAATGTAACACACCATGCCCTAATCCACTTAATATGGTCTCTGTCCATAGCTCCCCACTTGCTGTCGTACAGTAAAGCTGCTCGGTTTCTCCATGTCCAAGCAGAAGAGGAAGATTAAGTGCACTGCTGCGCCCTGTACTTGCTGGCAGAACTTCTTTTCTGCTACATGGGCTCTAAGATGTGCTTTGTTTTATTGTCTCCCTTCCTTTTGAAAGGTACAAAGTACAGTGACAGGAACTATCATATTCAATTGGACATGCTTTCTACAGATTTGTTAAGGATTTACTCTACACATTTGTAGCATTTAGTTGCCATGGCAATGACCTCGGTGCAAGAGGGAACAGCCTTTAGGTTGGACCTCAGATTTTCCTTTCATTTCCATTTAATTTGATTTGACTGTGAAATGTCACTTCCATTGCATTGATTAAGCTTCATTGCAGCCACCAGCTCTGTTAGAAAGGTTAAAGGGCAGGCCAGTGGCTGTCATTTTTCTCCCCCAACCCTTTTCTGATACCAGTATAGGTTTGTTTTGTTTTGTTTTTTTTTTTCAGAGGAAGACTAAGGTTTTACCCCATGGTGTTCCACAGTAAAAGCAAAACTAATGCAGCAACAGTTTGAAGTGGTGCTAACCTGCAGCTTCCTCAGACTATTTTGCAGCACTTTAAAAAATAGAAATTTGTTTCTCTTTTTCTTCCTGACATATGCTAAACCCCCCAGATAAATAACTTGAATGTACCCTCCAACACTAGCAACCATACTGGAAGGAGGACAGCCACCTCTTTTTTCAATACCTCTGCTGTCCCTAGGTTGTATAAATGCCTGCCAGCTTCCATGAGGCGGGGAATCACTGGGACCTGTGTGTAGAGTACCCCTTTGCCCAGGCTCTTTCTGGTTAGTTTGGTATTTGCAGATTATGCAACAAGTGTAAAATAGAGAATGGCAGCATGTTGGGATGGGAGGCTCCAAATGAGAACCAGGCAAAAGCAAGGATTGCTTTAAGCAGTTTTATTAATGGCAAACAAATTAAAATCACAACTGTGGTATTCTTGATTCCTAGCCAAAAGAATTCAACCTTTGAAAGAAATACGGCCCATCTGCAGAATACAAAGGTGCAAAAATTGTGCTGTATTTGTAAAGACTTCCCCTTCTTGCTGCCCTAAGACCTCTGCTTTGTACTGTGTGGGCTGTCAAGGACTTAGATAAATTAGGTCTGTTCATTTAGGTTTTGCAGAACCTCGGATACCTCTTTTGTCTACATCTCTTTCTTAGCAGGCACACAAGCCTTACTGGCAAGCTGGCTTTTTGCTGTGAGCCAGGTTTTCTGCCACATGCTTCAACTAAACATCAGCTAAAATATCATCTTGAAATTTGCATGCTGTATGATAACTGAAGTTAAGATTTCTCCTGCATAGCTTGGTCAAAAGGTAAGAGTCTTACGTGTTGTTTTGGGATTTTTTTTTGTTTAATAAGTCAGATGCTAATTTTGAAAACATTGAGAAACTTTGTTTCTTCTTACTAGTCCTGAAAATAATTGCTTTTTAAGCTTGTTTAGTTGCTCAGAATTTATAAAGAAATTAATAAACTAGAAATATTAAAACAGCTTGGTCTGAAGGGAGGGCTATAAGGAAGGCTCATTAAAACAGGCATGCGAACACAAACTGGTGGGCTGGTGAGGAAGAGGCCTGGAAAAGTTAAGGGAGAAAAAATGTTTGACCAGGCACAGGGTAAACGATGCAAGGAAAAATTGAAACCCCCAAGTATTACATATGGCTTGAAAATCTTTGCAGCTGAAGGACTGTTTTTCCTTTCTGACTGAACTGAGCTTCAAATTAAGCCTCTTTCTTTTTGGAAAGGAGGACTGAGCTAGTGTGAAGAAAACTGCAGTTCTGGAGCCTGTATATTGGCTGCTGTGGAGAAATAACTCGCACATGTTTGAGAAAGAGGGAATGTATTTAACTTTTTTTTCTGATTTCTGCTCCCATCTCCACGACACGTAGCATCTGGTGTCAGGGCCACCCTCTCACAGAGACATCATCCCATCATGGATGGTCAGGGCCAGGCACGGAAGGGTGCAAATCCCTGGGGATACACATCTTTGCTCCCACGGCGTGGCTCACAGCAGAGAGGGCTTGAATTGGGGAAAGGTCTTCAGAGGTAAAATCCTTTCTCCTGTGTCCCTGTGTGTCACGCAGGAGGGGTTTGACTTCAGCTGTCAGCCTTGAAGCTCAGAGCTCACTGGCAGTCCAGGTGGAAGAGCCTGGCTGTGAGCTGTGGCTCTGCTATGTGAGCTTTACGCTGCTGCTGGGATGACTGTCAGAGGGAAGACAAAATCTCCGTGGAAGGTGCCCTTCCTGCAAGTACTGGCTCCCTTTTCTGTTTTCTTCCAAAAAGTTAAATGAATAACTGGCTGGAGAAAGAAGGAAAGGAGGGAGAGAGAAGGCTGTAACTTCCTACATAAATAGTAAGATGAAAAAACCCTCTTAAAGAATAACTCTCAGCGGTCCAGCTGGTGGCCTGTGGGATGGTGCTGTCTGACTTGCTTCTCTGCTGTGGCCTTGCCTTGGGACTGGGGGGGGAAGTGGAAAAGTTGGATGTGAAATCCAGCAGCTGCTGAATACTTTTGCTTATCCATGCAAATTGTCACCATGCCTGTGGAGGGGGAGGAGGAGTTTGGCATTGCGTGAGCCTGGACACTGGCCCTTGGAGGTGCCCCAAAACTCAGGATGCTGCTCATGGCTTTGGATGTACTCTATTGTCTTAGCCTGGATTTGTAAAACAAAATGTTAGCTCTGAGCTCTGCGTGTGTGTGTCTGTGTGTGTGTGTGTGTTTCTGACGAGGCATCACAATCACTTTTTCTGCTTTTCACTGCTTGGAAAGGACTCAATTTTAGAGCAAGGTGATCAGTTCCCCTTTGGAACAGAGTAATATGTTAATATTTTCAGAAAGTAAATGCAGATGCTGTGGACTTCCACAGAAGGCGAGTTCTTCTGCAGTAATGTTTCAAAAACTCCCGAATTCAGAATTACTTACACTCTGAGTCAGTGTTTGGAGATGAAAAAACTGTGGGACCATGGAAAAAACATCAGATTAGGAGAAAATACTTGACTTCTCTGTGCACTCTAGGTTTTTTTATATGGATCATGGTGTTTGGTTTCCTATGTAAAAACAATTTGAGACCTTCAGAGTACATGATTGATGCCGGCATTGCTAAATTTTTTTCTAATTTATGGAGAGGTTGTTTTTTAGAAAATTGAATACTGAATGTGGTGTTTGTTCTTTGTGGCAGTTGTGCCATGTGGTAGAAATTCAGATTTTCTGAACTCCCAGCCACACCCTGTGATGGAGACAGAAGAACAGCAAATAGCTTTGTTCAGATGTCTCCTGTGTCATCCTCTCAGTTAGAAATGCTGCATAAAAAACTAAAGCAGGTGGAGAAAGTTGAATTCTGAAAATTCCATTTTAAACAGTATCCCAAATCTTTGCTCAAAAATGAGACAAAATGGATTTTTTGTTTGTTTTCTTTTTGGTTTGGTTTTTGTCCATACCCAATTGCTCCTGCTGTCATCAGAAGTGTGTCTGTGACTCGTGGTCTGAGCACTCGAGATGTTCCACCATGGAGGAGCTGCTGCATCTCCTTGTCAAGGCAGGTGTGGAGGGACACACCACCTAGAACAGAGCAATTCCCATCTCCCTTGGCTGCTGCTTATGGCAGCAACGGAGTTGAATTGACACATCCTTTTCTACCTCAAACCCAAGTCGTTTTACTTCACACCCTCAGTGAAAGACATTCCCTCACCCAGGTAAACCAAATTTGCCCTATTTAGGCAGTGAAGGGAGACGCTGTTTAATTCCTTTGCACAAACTGAGCAGGATTCAGCAGCTCCAGCTCCGACACATCTTTTTTTTTTTTTCCACTTCTCAGCAGGAGCTGAGTATTGGCATCTCTCCCACAGCATCATGCCTTGTTGTTTTCTCTCAAGCAAAAACAACAGAAAAGGAAGATTAAAAGGAAGAAGTAGACAGATTTGAAAGAGGATTGTTAGCTCCAAGGTCTGATGGGACCTCCCTGAAAATATTCGCAACTCTGTGTCACCCATGCCAAAGTCACACTGCAGTTTTTAGAACCTTTTATAATCTCCAACATATAGACACTATCTTTTCCTTCTTCTGTTTGCTGCTTAACAGGAGCAGTTCATAGCAGATTTTGTCTATTTACATCTGGTTTTTGGAATGTAATAATTACATTGGGACATTCATAGGTCATGTCATGGTATGCTATTAATATCTTTGTTGTTTATTAACCTTCTCAAAGCAATTGTATGGAGGCATAAAAGGAGAGGAGTCTCTCCTAGTTTTAAGCTGAATTACCGATTTGAATGTCAGGCCAGGTTCACAAAAATTTCCAAAATAGGTGAGAGTTATAAATAAAACTGAATGTGTTACTGTTTTGGGGGAAAGCTGTGGAACTCAGTTTTTTCTTCCAGCTCAGCCCCAGAATAGACACAGGCTGTTTTTCACTTTGAGCTTTTAGATTCCAGCAGACCTCAAACTTAGCAAAAAGATAAGAAGAATTTTATGAACCGAAGAGTGAGTTTCATGCAGATATGAATCAGCACTGATATCTTGGCTACTGTCATCATGTGAGTATGCTGTCATTGCAGCAGATATGATAAATTTGGGAATCTTAAACTGAACACACTTGTCCACTGTATCTGTGAGGCAAAGCAGGGAAAAGAGAATTTTTCAAATGCCAGCAATAATATTTTTACAGAAAAAAATATTTTACCTATAGTCTCTTAATTTTATCTATAAACTCCAGTCAGATTTTGATATGCAGGAGGACTTACTGGGATTTTTGGGGCACCAAGCCAATATAAATATTAAGAGTAAGAGGAAATCATAGAGCCGTTTTCTAATTGTTAATAGCATAATGCACCTTTTGTTGGGTTTCCTCTCTGCAGGACTCTCCCTGCTGCAGTAGTGCCATTTACCTCTGTCTTCTTTTATAGTTTCAAAGGGCCTGTTCTGCAGAGCTGCTTACAAACTGTACTAAAGGCTGAAAATTCTTGCAGAGAATCAGGCAGTTTTGATTGACCAAGTAAACTTAATTCCCAGTGACAAGAGAAAAATTAATTCAAGCATTTAGAGAGATGAGGTTTGGGGGAGTTTATAGCGTTAGTCTATAATGTGAGTCTTTAATGTCTGAAGGCTCGAGTCAGTGTTTATAAAGAACCCTCTTCACTTTGCCCCCATTTTGAAGCACTTATTTTCCTCTCTGCTTGCAAAGATCTTAAAAAGATCTCAAGTCTTTGTACTTGAGATTGCTTTTGTTCAGAGTTGTCCAGCGTTTTCTCCCCTTTCATGTTTTTTTGCACTGTTTACTTTGCTGTGTGCACATTGTGGGGTTTAATGTGAAATTCTGGTGGGTGAAATTGTGAATATCTCCTCCTGTTTTGTCCTTTCTTTTTAGTACATGAAGGAACCAGCAAAGGGGAAAATGCTGTTACTAAACACATAAATAAATCATAGATTTGTAGTTTCATAATCAGTTTAGCAGATTTTAGTCTAGTTGATATATAATATTGCATGTTTGTATGTGAAAATGAAGAGAAAGTAAAAACAAAATTGTATTTATAATCAATTTTGTTAATTACAAGAAACTAGTTCACAAATACACAGGAGTACTATCTTCAGCTAATCCTTTTTCTTCTTGTTTGTTTAATAGATTAGACGGATGTACCAAATAGCATGCTGCTGGGGCAACATTAATTTTATTATAGAATAAAAAGTAGAACTATTTGTCTCTGTTTCTGGCATGTTTGTAAGCTATCTGACCTATTTTCTCCTCCTGCCCTCTTCTCGGTGATTACCAAATTCCCCCTCTCCCTATGCCTAATGTAAAACCGTCTTACAATTAAACCAGCTGATAGCCAGCCCTGGAGATATTACCCAGTATCCTGGCACACAGATAAGTTATATTGTTTTATGTATTTGTGCAACAGGGAGAGACAATTTCATCACTTTAAACAAGGGGATAATCTGTTTACACCAGAGGAATAGGCTCACTTGGTTTTCTTCCCTTCAGTTGTGAAGATAATTTCAGGGGGCAATATTTGCCTCATTTTTCCCAACAAAAATACCTGGATGGTTTGTCTTAAATTTATTACTTTTAGGAGAAAACTAAGCTAGGAGACTACACTTCCCAGAATCCTCAGGAAGTGTATAATGTCTGATAGGGAATTTTTAAATTGAAGCACCGTGTTTTTGCAACTGCTTATCTTGAGGAGTTGGAAGTATCTGTTTTTAAATTATGTTCCTTGCAAAAAAACCGAAACCAACCTCTTAGTATTGTGCTGTCACTGAAAATGAAAACCAGGCCTTTAGGTTCTAAAAATTATTTCATTGACAGTATAGTTATTCCACGTCTTCAAAAATCATGACTGATGTAAAAAATGTGTTTTGAGTCAAAAATTTTAGACATGCCAAAAATCAGGAGCCTTCTTTCCCCTGAAGAACTTTGTCCTGCTTTCTGTTCTGGGCAGTTGGTGATGACTTTCAGATTTTGATTCATTGAAAGATAATACATTATTTAGGATTTTGTGTGTGAAAATAAAAACAACCAATCAATATAGCACTTAATGTAACACTACTTGAAATTTCTGTTTTGACCTTGACCTGTTATTTTTCAGTGAGGGGCATGTCTGCAGGGAAGGGCAGGCCCAGACTAGTCTGGAAGTAACAAACTAAATTAGTGTGCAGGTGGACAGAGCATCCTGCTAATGTGGCTGTATGGACCAGGATGGATTCCAGCCAGACAGGTCAGAGGGCTCTGTCTACACCTTGAACTGCACAGGCATTTGGGTAGTTGAGGTTGGCACGACCCACGACTTGGCCTGAGAGAAAGACGTGTCTCCATAGCCCAGTTAGAAGTACAGCCCCAACTGGGCTGACACCCAGTTCAGTGCCTGTGCTCATTTCAGTTTCCTCATTTCAGTCACCATCAACCCCTATTTCTCTATTTTGTCCAGTGTTCTGAGCTTCTTGTCACACATTAGCAAGACCAGTGTGAAATATTTGGATATTGAGGAATGCAAGCTCTCAAGGATGATTATGCTTTATTGTTAGATACAATTCTAACAGTGTTTTTCCACATCTCTGTGATTTTTCCCATTGAAAGTACATCGTAAGCTTCATCTTATTAATAGTCAATAATGCATATATAGTGGATTTTTAATGGTAATGGACGAGCTGCCATTTGAGAAACCTCATAATGTGTTGAAATCTAAAAATACAACATTGTCTTCTCCACCATCCCTCTGGTTCATACGTTCTTTCAAGATGTTCCAAAACAAGTCTTAATCTCTGTCTTCAAGATACTGTGTTGTAGTGTGTGTTTCAGCCTAGATAAGCTATCTGGGATGCATTTTTATTACAGTGCAAGGTATTATTATTGTTCATGTACAATAAGAATGAAAATAGTGATTTTTCATTTGTATTTTTTGAGCTTTGTATATACCCCAGGGGTAGATAAAGAGTTTATGAAGAAAGGTTATATTTAAGAGAAATGGGTATCAGTGCTATGAGATTATACCCATGACAGATGGTTGTAACTAAAGCTTCATCTTGGTGCTGAAAAGCTGAATGAAACAGTATTCCGATTTTGAAGTAATGTTGGCTTCATTTCAATGGGACTTTTGCCTGAGTAAGAACAGACTAAAAACTCACTAATGATTCTAATTTTTTGTGTCAGCTTTGAGTAGATTTTCAAAAATTGAATTTTATTTTTGCCTATTTTGGATTGATAAAATTCCAACAAAAACATGGGGGGGGGGTTGTTTGTTTGTTTACAGAAATGTGTGCAACATTATGCCTTTGTTCACTGGGATGACAAGATGTAAAACAACATTGTTTTATTCACACTGTAAAGCAAAACATCTTACTGGGAATCATGAAAGAGTTGGGGAAGTAATTTTTTTTGCTCGTAGATTCAGAGCTGCTTGTGAACCTCAAAATTTTGTGAGGTTCAGTCAGAATAGTTATGTAAAAGTTCAGACGCTAACCTTAAGCAAATCCAAATATCTTGAGGCTGGAAATCTCTACAAGAACATATTTCCCCTTGACTTGTCTAATACAATGAGTTCAGCGAGGCTACACCCTGGGGAGTTTTGGCCCACCATGTAGTGTGTGTGCTTTAAGTGCTTACACTAAGCCATGAGGGTATTTTTAATTTCATCTTGAGAAACTAAACTGAGGGACTTCACAAATGAATCCATCAGGAAGACAAGGTTAATTCTGGCCACTGTTTGTGGGAGTATGGTGCCTTCAAATACCAACACTTTTTTTTCTTCAGTGGTGGCATTTGGAAGAATAAATGAAGTGTGACTCCCGGCATCTCTTTAGTTGCCCTGAAAATGGAATGTCAAACAGCATATAATCATCTTCCTTGTTTAAAGAAAGAGGAGCAAGTGAGAGACCTAGTTTTCTATTTGTGTCAGTTTTTGGATGTCTTAATATTCTATCTTGTCTAATTTTCCAGAGAGTGATAATAGAGTTCCTGTCAAATTAGAGGTTACAGACTCTTTAACCTATGTCACAAAAAACCCCCTACATTCCTTATTATTACCATGAATATAATCCAAATAAAAATTTAGCTTTTAATGCTGTTATGCTGAATGTCGCATTCCAAGCATATAATTTTATTCATTATAAATATTAAAAATATTCAGCCTGACATTAGCCTGCTTGCTCCCCGATCTCTTCAAAAAAAGGCTGAATTGGATGTGTCACCACTTGGTCTGGGGAGCAGCAGTTCGGGCTCAGCCCCTGCACTGTCAGGACTGAGCAAGCATTGCTGCTGCCCTGCCAAGTGCAGTTCTCAGGTTTAATTGCTGTGGCAGAGAGGATATTTTCAGATGGACCAGCCTGATGTCGCCATCTTCTAGGAGTGGGAATGAGCCAGGAGGATAAATGAATTGTACTTGCCCCGCACTGGGGATTCGCTATCAGAGGATCCTGATGTGGCAACACTGGAATTACAGCTCTGGAATTACAACACTGGAATTACATCCTGCTAAGGGGGCTCTTTCGTTTTGCAGAGAGTGGTGCAAAGGCTAAAGTTTCTTTTAAAATGAAAAAGCTGCAGCCCTCCTCAGTGTAAGTAGTGATGTGGCAAGTATGAACTACTGTTTGGTCAAGAATTCCAACAAATTCAGACCTGCTTTAAAAGGGCCTTACTTTCAAGCTTATAACAAATGAATAGTGAATAAACATATCTCATTCTTACATAGTTTTATCTCAAAATCCAAAATGCCTGGGACTTCTGTACCCAAGTCTTAGTGCCCAGTGTTCTCAGAGATGCAAATCCAAGGCTGGGTTTTTTTGTTTTGTTTTGTTTTGTTTTAAATCAGGTGAGTGTCACATGCTTCAGTTTTGTAATGAGAGTTTTTGCACTGTCCTAATTAATACAGTGTGCCTGTCCTGTACCTTTGAAGTAAGTGGGAGTTCTGCCACCAATTTAAATAGGAGAAGGATTTGAGCCAATTTGAACAGAAGTTTTCACTTATCTTAGTGCCTAATCTTCTTTTTAAAGGGATGTGGGAGTATCGGCACCTCCTACGTAACGCTCATCAGCGTGCAGAAGTAAACTAGTCTGGTCACTTATGGAGGCCCATTTAAAACCAGGAGGATTACTCAGGTGAGTGACAAGGCTTGGAGAACAGATTTTAGGGAAGTTAATTCAGAGTGCAAAATGACATTTAACCCATCTGTGTGAATATTACTAGTTGATGCAGGCCACAAAATCATTTAGAAATCGTAAGATAAAAAAAACCCCAATCCCCTTCTATATTTTTCTTGCATTGGAGTTGTCAGGGTTCACACTTTCAAGGGTGAGTTTTTTTAAGCATCACAGCTTGTAGCTCCATTTCTTTGTTAAATTGGAGCTGATATTCTCCAATAAGCAGAGCAGAACTGTAAGAGAAATGCCTGCTATGAATCTCATGGCAAAATCACAATATTTGACAACACTAGGTCTGTGTAAATATGTATGTTCTTTGCAGTGCTTTGTCCCTGGAGAAGCAGGGTTGTCTAGACCTCCTCTACTGTCTCCCTGAATGGCAATGTATAGCTCCAGAGTGGCTGACCACGTATGGCTGATTTATCAGGAAACTGGCAGACTCTGACTGTTGTCTTAGGAGGGTGTTGCAAAAACTAAGGCAAATTTACTGTAAGGTTTCTGCACTTCACTGGAATACTTCAAGTAAATCTGTAAATTGAAGGAGGTAGAAAACGGATGTTGTCTTTATACTGTCTCTTTTTCTTCACTGAGTGCAGAGGAGCCCATAAATACTGACTTTCTCTAGTCTTCCCCGTGGTCTTTACAGGTTAACCCTGATTTTTCACAAACTGCCAGTGAAATGATGTATTGGAGCTGGTGTCCTACATGGATGTCTCTTCAGTCTCCATATAATATTCACCTGACTAAAGCTTTGCAGACAGCAGCATTAACAACTTGTTGTATTGTATTGGGAAGGCTTTTTGTCCTCCATTCCAAATGATGTGTTATATCGCAGGTTTTATTAATTTTTAGTTTTGATATGGTTTTATTAATTTTTAGTTTAAAGGGAGTCTCTTTCCCTCAGATACTTGTTTTCAGACTGGTAAAAAAGTAGCCATGACTGTGGATACTGCTGTGTAAGGACAAAATGGGGAAAAATCCCATTTTCTCTGGTGCATCTGTGGCTACCGTTTAAAATAGGTCTGCATTTTCAAACATGACAATATAGTTTTATTTATGTATTTTAAAGTAAAATTTAAAAGATCTATTTTATACATTGTTTGAAGTTAGCCCAGGGAGACTTTTTTCCCTAAAGTTTTTGTTGTACTCTCTTGCATGGGGGCCAGCTGGTTTGCTAGCTTGAGTGACCTCACATTCCTTAAATGTACTCATAAATCAAACCAAGGCCATGCGTTAAAAGCTCAGCTCTGACATTAATTCAAAGGAGGGAAAGTTTAGATACACTGTGGGAGAAGTACAGAGATGGACACCTAGGGCCAGATTTCTCAACCCTCACATTTACCAAACCAGTATTGTACTGAGTCTCTGAGAAGACTTGAAAGTCAACTGGACCCTGTATTACTTATGGAAAATATAATGTAATAATAATAAAAATAAAGATAAAATAAAATAAATAGGGAAAAAACATGCCTTGCAGATCCAGTAACTATTTTAAGTAGTGCAAACATTCTGATTAGACAGTGAGATGATTAGTTAATACTTAATTAATTGAAGGTTTTGTTCTTGTGAATGTCTCTAATAAAGGAAGTTTGGCAACATGTTCGATGAGATTGCCACAATGGACCATTTCGGTGCGATTTAGTGAAAAGTAGGTAAAGCATCAGGTTTGCATTAATAGGTTAGCATGTCGTTTTATTTTTGGAAAGTACTGATGTTTCTGGGTCACACAAGGATTTTGGTCTCTGCAAATATTTTGTTCTGAGTTCCCAAGAACTGATGACCAAAACTGGTTTGATTTTAGAAGCAAGAAAGACAATAATGATTAGAAACATGAAAGTAAAAGACTTTTTAAAATTCCTCTGCTTTTTAAGGCTTCTTAGGTCCCTAGGAGATTAATAGTTGTTAATTTAATACCTACTTTAAATATGATAATTTATTCTTATTTACAAAAATAACTAGTTCCAAAAATCGAAACAAAATAAAAAATAGTATTTCCAAGACTTAAAGGCACAGTATTGCTGACTGCTTATCACTGAGTTTGCTAGGTGATCCCTGTTAACACAGAGACACTCATCTTCTGCACAGTGCTCCCACCACAGGCATCTCCAAGATGTTACTATTCCTTGTATCTACCTTTAAGGTATAATGTATTAGGACAGTATTTGTCTAGGGCATTAGAACATTTTTAAGGTATTAAGATACTATTTAACCATAAATTTATTATATGAATGCCAATCCACAGGGACTTGACTACAAGGTAATAACAGCAAAATATCTCTAAAATCTGGTTGTAATAACCTCAGGTCAATTCTGATTTACCTTAATCTGAAATAGTATATATGAGGACCTTAGCTGAATATCAGTAGCAGAAGTCCACAAGAATATGGGTGAAGTAAATCATATTATTCTGCAAACAGATACAAATTAATACCTCTCAAAGCTGAAATACTTATACTTTACTTCATTGGAGCATTTTTAATGGCAAGGCCAAATGAAGTGTTAAAATTTGAGAATATTTCAGTGGGATTTGACTGACAAAATTGAATCACTTGGAGTTTAAAATAAAACAATATGTTTTCAACCCTCTGATTGAAGAGATGAAGTATATGGAAATGCTGTTCACAAACAGGGGTTATTCTGAAAGACTAACTTAAGGCTGGCTTTCATCTGTTCCTCTCAGTGGGGAAGGATGGGGGTGGAAGGTGGTTCAGAGACAGTGTTTAGCTTAGGTGCTCTGAATTACTCTGTGAATAAGCTTTTATCTCTTTAGTAGTTATGAATAACCAAAGAAGATTAGCTTCCTGGTGCTTGAAGTAACCTTTTTGAATATACTCCTCATTATTGTCGATTCCTGACTGATTTCTCCACAAGAATAGAAGTCGACACCTCTTGCAATTAAAAGCACAGTAACAACAAAATGGAAGTCTTGCTACTTAAAATATTGGTTGGCCTGTATCAAGGAGCTGTGCTTTTCCTGTGCTTACTAAGTACTCTCAACACTGCCATTATCAAATGTCTTTTATGCAGTCACTCTCCAAGCAATTGTTTCTATACGAAATAGGACATAGCTAACCATACTCTTAACAGTTATATTTGTTATTTGTTCCTTCAACAGATGGGAAAAACCCTGCAACAGGGTTTGTATCCATAGGTAAAATGTCCATTCAGAAAGACAGTAAGTTGGAAGATAAAACATACCAGCAAAAGAAGAAGACAAGTTATTAACACTAATATTTAAATACATTATTGTTTAGAAACTTAATTTTATAGTACAGATAATAAGCCAAATAATTCTTCAACACAGCATCTGACTGTAACCCAAAAGTTTATGGTCTTAAACCACTCACTTCACAGTGCAGTGGGGAAACCAGTTTAAAAACAGATGTTTCTTTCTGCCTTTGCACATGAATTATTTGCACTTCACCTTGTGCCGTTGCAGCTGCTTGTGATTCCTTGTAAGCTGCAGCCTGGAACAATTTTCGTAGAGTGGCTTCACCACCAAAACCCTACATGGTGTAAAACCCTCATGTATCTTGAAGACTAAAAGAAGCAAACAACCAGGATATGGATAAGGAGATGGAGGGAATGCGTAAATAAAAATTACAGTAGTCAGCACTGGTTACTAGCATTTTGGTTTTAGCATTTTGATTGGGACCAATCCTGTGGTTTTGAAGAAAATCTCCCTGGTCTTTCTTACTTAGCATATGTCAGCTTGGTTTGAAGAATGGTTTTGGTTTGTGTTGAACCAGATTCCTCTGGAGGAAAACAAAGCAGAACTTACTGTGCTGAAACACACCACAGATCCTCTGAGCACTGACAGAAATACAAGGATCTAAACCAGTGGCTGGTCCCCCGAAACACAAATGAACTACACGCAAGACTCAGTGCAGTGCACAAGGCTGAATCTAGTCAATAGTAAACCTGAGCCCAGATAATACAGATGGAGGTGCCCTGGTATCAATTGCAATAACCTTGTGCTCTGCTTCTGTTGCACCAAATTGTTCTCTAATGTAGATACAGTTATAATAGGCAGGTATCTTAATACACCAGCTGCCCAGCAGTCAAGATAGCCTTTGTAGACATCGAGGCAAGTAAGAAGCCTTGACAGAAGATTTGCAGGAGGACAGCGAGGGAGCCTTAGTTAATATAATTTAGTTAATTCATCTTGATAGCACGCTTGAGAGGGAAATGCTATCACCCCATTATTCAGGGAAGGAACTGGTCTAAGAGGTGGTACGGCTTAGCCAATTTGATGCAGGGAGCCTGGAATTAGAACTAGAAGTTTTGAGAGCCCATCTCTCCACTTATTCTTCATTTTCTACCTACCTTTGCTAAATGCTGGGCCTAGACATTCTCTATTTTTTTGCAACTGAGTTCTTAAATGGATTTTAAAGTAACTGTAAATAGATTAGCCATGACCATGTAAGACATCACTTCTCTTACTTCTTTTAGCTGCTTACTTCAGGTTTTGTTCCTGTTTCTACCCCAATTTTTCACACCTTGTTTTAGACTTGTGTTTACAGTAACTGTTTCAAGTTTCCTACCTCCTTAAGACCACAAAGCACTTCAAGAAAGGATTTCCATGTATTATATTTTGTTCTGAAAGCCTTATCTCATACAGACATATTTGCCATTTTCTTTTTTTTCCCATATGTTAAAAAAAATATTTCGAACCCATTATATATGCAGCATTCTGCTCCCATAGCCTGGGTTAAGATCTCTTTCAGAAACTGCAGACAATAAAGCATTTTCCGTAAGAAAAGTTAACAATGTGATAAACACTGATGCAGTGTTTCCCCACACTTAATTGTTTTTTTCATTGTTTATCATAATTTTGTCATCTTTCCATATCATTCCCCACAATGCTTTGTGCAAGATTTTCTTTGAAAATTCCTTTCCTCTGAACTTACCATGAACTTGTTTCTAAGACATGGCTATAAAATGCCACCAACAAAACAAAATCTGCTATTCACTAATAAAAAACACCCTGTCTCTCTCTCATCCCTCACAAAAAAAAACTACAGAGAAAAAGTAAAACACAAGACGGAATTTAGATAGAAAAATAATTCTAAATTGCAAGTATGAAGCAGAACATGAAGGCTGAGTAGAAAACTGAGAGAATCGGTTGTGAGGCTGTGGTCTAAACCATGTGCAGAATTTGTGCTTCATTCCATTTGTTCTCACTGTACTGATGGCTATTTAGCTGGGAATGTCAGAAGTGTTGGGATTAGACTTGGTGTGATTGAGGGGGAGGCGGAGGATTGTGTTTCTTGAGATGCTCTGTGGGAGGGGAAGGATTATGCATGTGCCTTATGTAATGAGGAAGAGTCTGGAGAACTTGCCTGTCTATGAGGAGGAGGTGGGAGGATTAGCTTTTGATGTAAAGTCAAGGGAACAGCCCTGCTCCTGATCCCCTGAGAAGGAAATCAGAAATGCTTTACTTTCCTGTACATCCTGTTTTGTGTATAAGAGGTGGGATTTTTTGTTTGGATTTTTTTTCAAAATGCGAAACAGCTGGATTAGGGGGAGGCAGAAGTGGGAGGAGAAAATGGAGATGGGCACTGAGGCACTGAGGGAATGAGCAGTGGGGATTCAGGAAGGATGGCTCACAGGGGTGACCTGCTTTCCGTGATGCCGGGCTGCTGTCCGTGCCTTCACCTTGCTGGAAGAAGCCATGCTGACATAGCTTGGGCCCAGGCCAAACAGCCTTTACTCCATAAGGGCCCAGAGGCAGTTCAGGTGTCCCTGCACACTGAAAATGTCTCCTTCAGCATCCTTCAGGAAGTCTTTCCCCTGGGGTTTTGTCCATCCCCCTTGGGGCTCCTGCTGGCTGGGGAGTCCCTTGAGCAAGCTTCAAACTCCCTGCATGGTGGCAGTGAATGTCCTTCCCTCTGTTGATGGTCACGTACTTTTGTTGTCCGGGGAAATCCGATCTCAAGGAAACATAAAAAGAGTAATGGGAGTCCATCATGGGGAAACTAGATAGTTTTTTTTGTTTCTAACTCTGCCCCTGCTTCACCAACCAACACTAAGTCTGTTGTTTGGCATTCCAAGTAAGGGCTGGAGCACGTCCATCCCAGCAGACGAGTTATGAATTAAGACTACACAGTCAGTGAGGATTCTGGCTTTGAAAACTTCATGGAGGATCTACTTTTTCAAAGTGATTGAATGATCACAGTTTAAAAGATTTCCAGAGGCAGTTTCAGCAGGCTGAGAACATCCACACAGAATCATCCACACAGCTCAGCTGACACGTGGTAACCCATTCCTCTGTGGTGTGTGTGACACCGTCACGTGTGCAAATGTTTCAGGTGCATTTATCTGAACATACTAACATTCATTCTCTGTAGTGTTGTGTTTGTGCTTCATACTGCTGGGTGAAGAAGGCAAAGGCAGTCCAAAGGAATACCCCCAATTCAAACAATGACTCCAAGCATGGATGCTTTTATATTATCTTTATTTTTGCCAAATGCCACTTAGACTATAACAGCACTTAGTAATGGAATGCAGCACTTCCATGGTGCTTTTTACTCACCAAAAATACTTTATCAAAGAGGTAAGTTACTATTATTCCTATTTTGTGCATGGAGAAATTACAACAGAAGTGGTTAAGATCACCCACCCAAATAAGGATCAAGTTGGAATAATACATATATCTGTTTTTCCTCTGGATCCATTATACTACCCATTGAATGCTGATAGTGTTTTCATAAGCAGGAAATTTTGAAGAGTTCTGAGGAGAGGACTAAGTCCAGGATTTACTGGTTGTTTGGGGGATCAGAGCTGAATATAAAGGTCCCCTGGAGTCAATGCAAACTTGCAGATTCGTGGAGCACATGCAATGTGTGGTTGAACAGTTTCTCCCTTTCTCATGCTTTCGGCATGAACAGGAGAAAAGGGATCTCAGGTTTGGCTCAGGTTAGGCTCACTCCCGCTGCGTCTCTTTGTCTGGATTATTTAGAGAATCTCCACAAGACTCTCTGTTGGTGTTTGTGGAAGCCAAACAAAGGCCTAAGAGATAGGTACCTTGTAAAAGAAAATGTTTTCAGTGCTTTCAAGTCCCTGTTTTTTGTGTTTGAAGCCAGGTTTGGAATTATTTTTATTTTCTGTATAAACCCAGCAATACTTACGACTTACGGTTGAGTAGTTGTGGAATATACCTATTTAGAGTCTGGGAGAATTTACCCCATTGATTTTGGGAAGCAGGAGTATTTCCTTTAAAGAAACGAAAAATTTTATGGAGAACTATCAAAAATAAATTAGACTTTATTGCATCTTTTTTGTAGTTCAGAGAAGGTGTCATAAGTAGTTCAGTTCCAGGGTGAGGTCAGTGATGGAACAAAGAGATGACAAAGCCCACCACACACCTTTTAATGCCTGTGGATTTACAGTAGTTTCTGTTTTCCTGTGCTGTTGGTTTGGTTTTTATCATCATGATAATTTCTTTCTTCACCCACTATTGAAAAAAAAAGATTAAAAAAAATTACAAAAGGTTTCAATATACAGTAGTTAATTACTATATTACAGCTCTAATTAAATTCTTGGAGACTCTGCACAGTATGATGTCCATGCCAAGAGGGACATAACCCGTTCTTAAGTGAATACATGTTCTTGTCAAGTTAACTTATCTGCATTTTACTCACATGAAATATTCCTCATCTCTTGCTTCTTGACACACGTGACTGATAAATGTTTTAAAGGCACATTTAACATTGATATTTTTGTCATATGAAATGACAATGGCTTCAATAATTCCCAGATTCTATTTTATAGAAAGTGACACGTTGTGTGATGCCAAACTCCCCAGATCATAATGTAAGCCATGCACTAGTAAGAATATATATATATTGCATCAAAACTTGTTCTTTGTGTGATTCAAACCTAAATGTTTCAGCCACATGTGAGTAGTTAAAGAGTGTTAATATTACAACACGTTGTACAAATACCGTGGATATTCAGAATAGTCAGAGCTCAGGTTTCTCTCTCAGCTCTTCAGTTCGCTTTGAGACATTTAATGATGAGGGATTTTGTCTTACTTTTTGTAATCAGATCATCTGAGAAGGGAGGTACAGAAAGATAGATTTTTGTCAAGTCATTTGCAGATTTAAATGAAGTGTCATGTAGGATTTTATTAATTCTTCAACATTTTTTAATCACATATCTGTCAGGGTCATAGGTAAATTTTTTTTGTTCAGATTTTTAGATGAACAGTTAAGTCCTTGTATGTGGGGACAAGTCTGTCTCAAACAGCTTTACTCTTGAGAGAGCTCTGGTAGGCACAAAGCAGTAATTTCATTTTCACATGGAAATAGATGGGAACAGTCTGCTTGACCTTAGGGTTCCATTAGATCAGATGTCTCCAGAAATTATATGTATGTGTGTAGCTTAATGACAGTGAAATTCAGCTGAATGAGCTTTGTGCTGGTATCATTATTCCTTTGATATGAAGCTTCTACATCATACCATGTCACCACTTTGACTTTGGCCCTGATTCAGCAGAGTATTTAAACACCTGGCTAACTTTAAGGACTTCAAAAAGCATTCACTCAAATGTTTAAAACCATAAACTTGCTGAATAGGGGCCTGTTCATGTCACAGCTAAATACTAGTGCAATATTTAACAAGTATGTTATGCTGGCAGCGAGCAGATGGACTCATGTATGGTAGCTACATCTATATCATCATAAGCATCTTCATCTGGACACACAGAGCAGAGCAGCTAAATACCGATGGTGGCCACGACAAGTGGGAAGAGACAGTCCATGCAGTTAGAACAGTGTACCCCAGGCTTGGTTAAAAGTGTAGTCATGTGCTTTGATGCTTCTGTTTGACTTTTTACATGAACTTTAAGTAAGCCTTGGACTTAAGTAGCTGTTCAAAGCTCCCAGAAATCCCTTTTTCTGTTTACGATGGTACTTACCAAAGTATCAACAAAAAAATGTGTTCAATGGTTTGAGGGTTTATTCATTCGCTTTACTAAGTCTGTCTATCTTTTCCCATACTCTTGGCTGAGCATATTTTGCTTTATTTCATATATTCCTAAATGGGTCAGTTTGAGAGACAATTTCTGTCTCTGAAGTTGATATCGATGAGGATGTCAATGGATAAAATATATTGTTTCTAAGGTGATGACGTGAGGCCAAGTAGCCTTTCCTTACTACTGCAAGTAAAGAAATGGCAATGCTGTCATGAGCAAGTGGAGCAGAGTTTGGCCTTTTCTACATGTGCAGTGATAATACAGTACAACGTCCTTGAAGGTGAGGAAAAGCTATCACAGACATCTCTCAGGAGCCTCTGAGAATTCAGCGAAGTACATGGGACTTGAGTCAATAGCTTTACATGGACAAATGTTTTAAAGAATTTGAATGTGGGGGTTTTGGGGGTTTTTTTGTCTTTTTCTTATCTCAGGAGAATTTTTGAAAAATTAATTGGTCTTTTCTGCTGGTCAGCTTCACTTCTCAGTTTTCACTGAACGTAAGCCTAAATAATTTCTGTTTCTGTTGGGCTAAGCTGAAAAATAGTTAAATCAAGGGGGTTATACTGATTTAAATGCCGCTGTGTTTATTCGTGAAAGTTGAAAGTATTGGCCTGTTGTACTTTTCAATAACCTCTAAAAATCCCCTCTGTTCTTGTCTTTTTCTGAATCGGAATGAAAAGAAAGCTTTCAGGAATCTTCACTTAAAAAAACCCCCAAAAAGCTCATCCTCCCAGAAGTCAAATCTAACCTTGAGAGAAAGACACCACTTTGGAGCAGTTCATAGCCCAGGGGTTAACGTTCTCCCACAAGACATGTGGAATCGTGGTCTCTCATCTGAAGCAGGGGTTTGAACTCGCAGCTTGGGTGAGCATCCATCCTGGCCTATGGCATGGTTTGGGTTTTGGGGGGTTTTCTGGGTTTTTTTTCAACTCGGTTATTCTGGGCTTGAGAACTTTGCTATTGAAACTAGCAAGTTTCCATTTTTTTTTCCTTCAATTAAAATGCATTTAATTGAAAAATCCAGAGTAAGTAGTATTGCTACTTAAATTTTGGTTACTATACCCAGTACACCACTGAGATGGGAGATGGCAGAGTTGCAGCAACAGAATGAGTAAATTGTTTTAGCCTGTGAGCAACAGACTCTTACCACCCCTTGGGAATCCCTTGAGGTCCAGAAAAAGGGGAAGGGAGCTGCACTAGCAAACTGCCTTTTGGGGCTGTCATCTGCAAATTGAATTCTTGCCGTAGGGATGAATCAGCACTAGAAACATATGTAATTGGCGACCTTTGATTTTATTATTTCTTGTTATACTTCCATTGGTCTTTTTTGTACTGATTTTATGCAGAAGAAATTACTTGCAGTTCAAATGATCTGTAACTTCACTGCAAATGTGGTTATTGTTTCCTTGTCATGAATAGTTTTTTCCTCCCCTAAAAGGGAAGTTATTTGCCCTGGTGGAACAAAATGCCACTTTCAGAACTGGAGATCTGCAGTCTGCATTTTGTTGTACCAGAGCATAAAAGAGATCATTTCTCTTTGCTCAGAGTGTTCTGCATTGAAGAACTGTCCCACAGATCAGGATGAGGTGACTCAGAGGTTTCAGTTTTACTTTTTCAGGAGCAATTTGCTGCTTTGCTTCTTCCATGAGTCAAAGCACACTGAAAGAGGGGAAGGATTTTCAGTGACTTCTGTATGCCTTGTATCAAATGCTGCATCCTCAGCTGCTGTCCATTAGAGCTCATGGAAATCCTGACTTACAGCTGTCTGTTGGGAGTCGTCTGTGTTGGGAGTCACAGTAAAGGTGTTTCTGTACTGTTTGTTTGTGCCGAATCTCACATGCTGAGGCCCTGGTTTTGGTTGAGGACTCTTAAGAAGTAATAAAATACAAATTATGTCCAGGAGTAGCGATTTACCCTCCCGTTATAATACCTGTGAAATTGCTGGACCAAACTGGGAGCTTTGGCATAGCTGCCTTAAGTTATGACAGACTAAATCAGAAGCTTTTCCTTTCCTCATTCATTTTTCCTTTCCTTCTTGCTTTCCTCTTTCCCTTTGAATATTTTTGATGAAATAAATTATTGCCACACTCAACCATTTTTAGTGTTGGTTTTTGAGCCCATTGTTCCTTGTTTCAAGAGGAGCATTTCACATGAGGTCCCTATTCAAAGTGAATATATATGATAAGACAAATTGTTTCAACACTTGCTTGCAAGGCCAATAAAAAGAAATGCTGTAGTGCAAATTACCCTTGCAAATGCTCTCTAAAAAGCTAATAACATTTTTCCCCCCAAAGGATAGTTCCCAGCCATAAGGAGAGTTTCTCTTTCATGTTCATTTGCCACACAGATTTATAAAATGATCCCAAATCCTTGCATAGGCTGTGAGGGATTGCGGCTTTGAACTGCTGAATTGGAAAAGCTATTAATGGAAGAGGAAAAGTTTTCAATTTCAGTCAGATTGGGTCAGGATGGTATAAACTCAGCCCTCCAAGTTTTGGTGTAAGATGGAAGGCTGTTTAGTCTTTGTTGATAATTTTCATAGTAAGATTCACAAGGTTTTCTGTTTAAAGGCATGAAATGAGATAAGAATGTAAGAAAAAATCATTAGCATATTCACTGCTTTATTTTATTTTCAAGTAAAGACAGTCATTTTAATTTGCTTTCTGTGGAACGTGGTATAATTGGAAACTTTTCATAACCAGAACCATTAGGGAAGTGGTCAAAATCTTCAGAGCAGAAGTCCAACTGTTCTGCCCTGGAGCTTGTCCTCCGTGCATGGCTGTGGGCAGTGCCAGGGATGGTCGTTTCCCTGCTGGCTTGGCGCTGGCATGTGGTGTTTTCCCCTTCTGTGAAATCCAGGGCAGTGTCAAGAGGTAGCCCTGCAGTTCTCAATCATGAGAAGCCCCACAGGGATTGGAGGTGGGAGGTGGGCTGCCTCACCTCCAAGATCAGCAAGCTGTGTTCCCAACACTGAAAAACCCTGGAATGCTTCCACCCAGGGATGGTTTCCAGCAATGCACACTTTCCCTTTTTAATAGGACCTGCAGCGTCTCGGTGATTGTAAAGGACTTTGAGAATCGGAACATAGCCAAATTACTTCTCCCTCATGCCATTTTGACAGAAGGCTTTCACAAAAATTAAACAGTAAATAACTCCTGTGAAATTGTGTCTTGTATTTACGGGTGACGGTGGGATAAGCGATCGAGTGAGCGCCAAGCGAGCTGAATTTGTGTGTTTTTATGAAGAATGGCTCCACCACCTTTTCCTAGAGAGCTGCTCTGGGTATATTGGGAGGAGGATTGTCTATAAAAGCGTGGCTGCTTACAATCCTTTTCTTCCCGGCCTCTATGTGACTGTGGAAGGCACTGGCCACTGGGCACTGGACTTGGAGCAGTGACTGAATTTGTACAGGATCCTGACACACACTCACTATTATCAACCCTCAGTTGTTTCCAGCCTGTCTAGGATTTGAGGAAGTGGCATGGAAGATTTGCCTGTGAAAGGCTCCCCAGGCTTACCTTGAGTTAGATGTGACTGGCGAGGTGGTGGCTGCTATTTCTCCTCTTCTAACTGCTCATGACATGTTTGTGAAGCAGAACATATGTGGGGCTGCATCCTTCTGATGGAGCCAGCCCTATCTCCTTCCCCCATTTCCTTTCTGTTGTTAATCTGGTAACTGACCACTTACCCCATTTATTATCTCTGTAATTGGAACTGAGAATGCCTGTAGCAGGTAAGCCCCGTGCCTCTGATTCCTCCTCCCGCAGCCCTAGACCCACAACCCTTCCCCCTCTCCCCGTAGCAGCAATCCCTGAACACAAATAACTCTCACAAGCCTGGTGCTGCTATATATTTGATTTTGTTTGCAAGCTTGTCTTATGACCAGCTCTCAGCGTGGGAAGAAGCAGGGAGTGGGGAGATGGAGAGAGAGAGTTGTTGCAACATATTTTAACATATGTGCTTTAGGCCTCTTGGTGGACTCCCTCTTGGGAAGAGGGGAGGGAGCGTGCCCCTAAGCAGTTGGTTGGCTTTGCTTGTTTCTATAGCAGCCTGAAGGAGGAAAATCATGTTTTAACAATAATATATTCAACCAAAAACCCTAACAATTACAGAAGAGTCTTTTTTATTATTATTAAAGAAATTGCATTAAAGATGAATGAGCATATATTGGAATAATTATGTTTTAAGGTGTGTAACATTAAAAGGTACTGAATGGAATATCGACTGTTTTGTAGGAACGGTAATAATGAGATTTCTGTCACTTAATCTTACAATAATTGGGTTATTACTATGCAAATTAAGGTATTACTTAAAAAAAAAGCGGAGGTAAGACAGATCCTTGAGGCAGCCATTTATCTGTCCTTAAAGCTATGCTGTCGATTCTCTTTAGGCTGAAGATCCTTTTTTAAACAATTTGGAGATGCTAATTTCATTATTTTTTTCACCTGTGTTTCCTTCTAGAATGTTTTTTATTCTCCCCAGGTAGCAGATCAGGACTGGTGGTTTTTAAACATTTTCTAGTCTCTTATGGATTCCTTTAGGAATAATTAGATCAAATAACTATTATTATTACCTTCTTTTCCCTCTTTCTTTTAAATAAAATAATGATTTGTGTATTTTGCCTGAGATTTTTACAGTGGGATTACAGAGAATATACATAAATTATTTTATTTCCTCTTTCCCTTTAGCAAAGAATTATTGAGCAGCTTGTTACAGATTTCCTGATTTCCATTAGTTATTCAAGTTTACTTACTGGCCAGTTACTAGCCTTGAAGAGGAATTGAGGAGTGCTCAGCATTTGTATTTTTTTTGTTTGAGACCTTGGTAGCTTTTATTGGATCCACCAGAGGCCTGCTGGCATTTTGCTCTGTCCTTGATTTTTAGAGGTAATATTTAAGACTGGGCTGCCAATGGGAATTTCCTCATTTCAGTGAGTCCTTTGTAACGCATATATTTGTAGAAATTTTGTTCGTGGGACAAAAAGTGCTCCTCCTTTGGTCTTTTCCCTAGTGACTACAGGGTGACTCTCACTTTCTCCCGTTTTGGTTCACTGCTCTCCCACTCTGTATTGAACGTTGGTATTGATTATACTTGGTTTTAACACTTTCAGATATTTTGTCTTTGTTGGTTTTTTTTTTTGGTTGGTGGTGTTTTTGGGTTTTTTTTTGTTTTTTTTGGTTTTTGTTGTTTTGTTTTTGTTTTTGGGGGGGCGCTCATTTTGTTTAGGGGTTGTTTTGGGTGGGTTTTTTTTTGTTGTTGTTGTTTTTTTTTTTNNTTTTTTTTTTGGGTGGTTGGTTTTTATTTGTTGTTGTTGCTGTTTGGGTGGTTTTTTTTCTTTTTTCTTTTTTCTTTTTTTCCCCAAGTGCACAACTCCCAAGACAAGTAGAGAACTATAAAGAGCCAGAGTGGGCACAGAATTATCACTTGAGGTCTTATCCCATCACAGGCAGCAGCTTTCTCTATGTTGCTTTCTGCAAGCAGCTTAGTCTCTCCCCATTTTCTTTAGTGCAAGTGGGATGTAAGTATATAAAATTCACCAGTCCTATGGGTAGTTAAAGGAAAGGATATTCTCTCACTCTTTACCTGCTTATATAATGGGGTGAATAACAGCATACTAAGAACACATTTATTGGTTAAAACCCATACATTCATCAGGGCTTTTAAGGTGATTTGTTGCATGAATTAATTACAAGTTTATTAATGATGCTGAGTAATTTTGCAAAATGTACTTTGACAATGCCCTGGATTTTTCAACACTGTGAATTATTTTGTATTTCTTTTGGCAGCAGTTGTGAGGTGCTGCCTGTGACAGGAGAGGGCATTTCTGTTATATACAAGCGACTCCCAATCCATTCCTCGTGCCCCCACCACACCCTGGATGGTGCCATATCATTTGTTAAGGAGAAAGCTTGGTGAAAGCTGTGAACTTCCACAATGTCCTTGAACATTGAAAAACAACGAACTACACATTACCAGTGATGTGGGGTCACACTTAACGTGTTCCATGGTGCCTACCATCCATCCAAGAGAAAGCTGTTAACCTGTTAGGGATTCACAAAGAGATGAAGTCCTTTTATTGACTCTTAACAGACAATTTCTCCTATACCCAGCGTATTAATTCTTGCTTGATTAACAGCTCTGGAACAAACTGAGCTGTTGACCTTGTGGACCCCAGGTTATTTGATTTAATAATCAGGAAGAGTCTGTCTGTTTAGGTGGGTGTGCCTGAAAAAAAGAGTTGTAATCTTCGACTGGATCTGAACCACAACAGGATAGAGTCAAAGAAAAATCACCATAATAGGAATAAGATGTCCATAAAAAAAGACCTGTGCAATTTCTTCCTAGAAAGGCCATGTAAAACACCACTGGTGACCCCTAAGCCTTTGCAGCCCTCTTGTTTCTGTGGTAGGGGAATGGCTGAACTAGCTGCAGTGAAATAAAATAATACTTAGCCATTTTCCAGAACTCACAGTTTAAAAAAAAAATAAATGTTTGAAGCTCAAAAATATGATTTTGTTTAAGATTTCAGTTTAACACATATGCATCCTGCCCTGGTGATTGCTTGTGGTTGCCAGGAAGTTCTCCAAGAAATCTGCAAAATGTCTAGTCTGTGTAACAGACGGGAGAGCTGGAAAAATTGTGTGCAAGTCCAGAGAGTTTTAGATTTCTTTCTCTCTTTTTGGACCATTTAGATAGGATGTGTGAAGCTTAAATTCTCTCTCTACACCCATTTGAACAAAACCTCTGAGCCTTTATGGAGTCTGTTCTTGCCTCACAGTTCCAGGTTGAGAACAGAGTGAACTCCTTAGCAAGCTGTGCATGGTAGAATTCATGAGGGAACAACATAAGCATTCCTTAGGCAGGAACTGAAATTTGAGCAGCTCTTTACCCTGCTTTGCTTAGTACTGCTGCTATATCCCACAGTGTGGAAAACGTATGGGATTACTAGCTAGGCAAGAACATCCCCTGTCTCTGCCATGGCCTGTACAATACATCCTTGGAGCATCAGCACACCTGATAGAATGATGGGGATCCCACAGTGGCATTAATTAATTGATGAAATAAGAACTGCTACACCAAGTTTGCACTTCCTCTTTACTGAGTGACAAGGGCCATGATTTTCCATGCTGGGGGCAGATCAGAGCAATAGGAGAAATGAAACCTACCCATTTTGATTTCCAGGTTCCTCCAGCTTTACATGCCTCAACAGCTGGCTCTACCTTCACCTCTTTTAACTCCACCTCTTCCAAGGGTCCTTTGCCAAAACACCACCCTTCTCTGCGTGGCTGCCTCTGCAAGTCTGGGGGAAATCAGAGCAGCAAGAGCTGCAGTTACTAATTACTGATTTACCTAAAGGCCAACAACTGAGCTGAAAGGAGCACTTGAAATCTGGCTCTGGGACAAGTGGGCTCTTTCCATGGGTATGCACTGAGGGTATGGAGTGGAGTGTGGATGGGAGCAGGACCTGTGTAGATACTTGAATTTATTGCTGTTTCTCTGGGTTTATTTCACTGTTGGTCTCTTTAAGTTGCTATAGACTCTTTGATAGCCATTGCTAGGTAGGAGGTGTAAATGTGGTCACGGTCTCTAATGAGCTGAACTTGTTGGTACATAGTTTTACCAGCCAGATGGAAGGACTGGTGGTTCATTGTTTTTAACGGTTAAAACCCATAATGATGATATTTTTTAAAATCACTTATTAAGTAGTTTACATACCAAGCCTAGAAGCATTCTGATCTCTTCTAATGCTTTTGACTTTAACTGTAGATATCCATTAGATACTTTATAGTATTTTTAAAGGCTGAAAAAAAGAGAAAGTTCTGTCCCATCAGCATGTCTGAAGTCACTGCTGTTGAGTCTTTAGTAGCAAACAGAGAAAAATATTTTAACAGTTGTAAGCTGAAGCAAAACTGGCTGAAATATGTGTTTAGATAGAACAAGATTGGTTGGGAGTGAGATGTGGGAGTCATCAGCACAGAGGTGGTGAATTGAAGCCATCATTCCTCAATGATGTGAAAATACAGAACTATAATGCATATAATTGCTCAGATACTACAGGGACATTAAAAATACACAGTGTTTTATGTAACATAGCAATTTATAAAAATGCAGTAGCAGTTAGTGTGAGGGTAGTGGGAAACCCTATAATTATTTGGTATATGATGATAATAGATCCAATAGCAAGCTCAGATAAGCTCTAAATAATTAATTTTTTGTTTACTTTTTGCTGGTTTTGCTGGCTTTCCTCTTTCCTCTCCCTTGATATTTGTCATATGAAACTCTGTCATCTCTTTCTATTCTCACTTGCTGGTAGGCGATTTCACCCTCCTGTGTGATGGCAGGCAGATGGCTCTCTCTGCAAATAATATTTAATGCTGTTCTGTCACTTGGCCACTGAGCAGCATTGTAGCAGTAGGGTAGTTGAATTCTCCGTGTGATAAGTACTAATGTGCTTTGCCTTTCCTGGGGTAAGGTTTATGAATCCAGACTTGCTCATGAATGTGCTTTTCCCCAGGAGACTGTGCAAAGCGCTTGCTGAGGCACCAGGTCAGCTGTTAAAAGCTAATTCTCAAATGGGTTCAGCTCTCAGTCCATATGTGGATAACCTATAAGTGGGAGTAATTGAGACATTTAACCAGACAAAAATCCACGTTACAAACCAAGTGAAGAGGTTATTATAGATTCATGATACATTGTTTTCGCATGTGGTCAAGGATGATGATACCGGGTATATCTCAAAAGAAAAATGGATGTGCAGGTATAAATGTTTATGAGTTTAAACCTAAATAAATAAAATGCTGTTATTTTAATCTTAACTCTTGACTGAAAATAGATGATACGGAGCCATGTCCTCCCAACTAACGATGTGGAAACCTTCATGAATGAAAGTAATTCCTCTTG
Source organism: Machaerirhynchus nigripectus (assembly GCA_013397975.1). Lineage (NCBI taxonomy): Eukaryota > Metazoa > Chordata > Aves > Passeriformes > Dicruridae > Machaerirhynchus > Machaerirhynchus nigripectus. The sequence goes on from VZRQ01000732.1 coordinate 312,187, forward strand.
ACCTTGAATTTCTCAGTTGGGTGTAAAGTATGAGGAATGACTTCTCAGAGACAGCAATAGTGAAGATTGGAATTAGCACTAAATGTATGGTGAATTTGAAGCCCCAGGCCTGTTTGTTGGTTGGGCTTTTGCCCTTTTCTCCACTTCATGAAATCTTTTCAGTGTTCATGCAAACCTTATTTCAGTTTCACATTGCATGGTTTCATGTCCCTTTAGTTTCCCTTAGAGTTCAGGCTTTGAATAAAACCCAAACCTTAGAATGAAACTCAGCTGAAACCACCACCATATTTTGCATAGTTTCCACCAAAACCCATAAATTAACCAGGCTCACTCTGTCTTAGGCCTGGTTACACCGAGAAGTTTCTGAAGCCTTACTAAATGTTCTGTAAATATGGGTTCCTTGGCCTTCCATATATCCTGATATACTCCAGCTTTGAGGATGAAGTATAGTAACAAAATTCTGGAACTGCACTTTATTATCTTGGATGACTTTTGGGGGCATAGGGGTTTGGATTGACCCAGAAAATTGCTGAAGCTAGCCTGAACATTCTCTCTGAACTGCCGCTTTCTTCCTTGCATGGTTTGGTAGAAATACATTGAGCAGAAAACACTCCTCACCATGTTCCTGTGACAGGAAGGAGGCTAAGAGCAGGTTCTTCTCAAATGTCCCTCTGAATCACTTCAGATTTGAGCATAGAGATGTGAGATTTTTGTGGGTTTTTTCTTCTTTTTTACCTTGCAGGGAACCTCTTGAAGGGGTTAGTAGTATTAACAGTAACATTATCTCCTGGGAGTTCATTTTTACATTGAAAATACTATAATCTTCTGGGAGTTAATGTTTATAATTTGATGAGCAGTATTTGACTTTTGACATCTCCTTCCTTACCCCATTTTCCACCAAAAAAGTCCATTTTAACCAGGCTGCTGGTACTTTTGGATAACCATTCCATGAGAAATGTTGAACAAAGATGCATTCTTTCTGTGTGTGTAACCAGTTACTGCCTTATTTCTCACAAACTATGTAAAACTCCCTCTATCCACCAAGAGGCAGACCTTTACCTTGGAACAGCCTCCAGAGTTTTCCCCTGACAGGCCAAGGAATCGCATTTTGGTTTGTGAGCCCAACTTCTCTGATTTAATTTTGGTTAGGCTTGTGACCCTAGTTGTCAAGGCCTCCACCTCTGAACTGGGAGGCACTGGCTCAGGCAGTTTCTGTTTTGGCAAACTGCCATTTGGGTAATTACATGCTTTTTACTTTTGGTATCTTCTTTGACTTCAAATCAGGGAGCAAGTCCAGTTCATTTCTTTTTGTGAGGTGGTGCCGTTGCTTGATGGTTATGATCTATTTTGGATCAGGGTTGGGGAAGTGCTGCCTGTCCGTGATCTGTAAATGATTGCTGGGTGCTTGGAATTGCAGGGAAGTTGGCATCTGTGGATGGATATGTTCACATACTTTTGTTTACATATGGTTATTGAACTTGGCCAGGCAACAGTCCTAATGAAGCTAATAACACCAGGGATAGGATCTTTGGCAAATTCGGATACTGAACTTGCCCTTCTGCACCTCCATCCACGCCAGTGGAATGCTCTGTAGGGACACAAGATCTCTAGTTGGGTTGCAATGGGAAACTTTGTTTGTGATGCGTGTTTCAGGTTGCTTTTATTTATTTGTTTTCTTTCAGAAAAATGTTAGTTTAATTTATATCATTACAACATCTTCCTGGGCTATGGGGATACCATGCATTCCCAGATGCCTTTTTCTCTTTACTTTGGGAAAATTAGCTTTACAAATGTTGCTGGGGGATTTCTTTGGCCGTAATCAGCAGATGACAATATTACAGTCCAAACTCAAATCTTTAATCCTAGACTGTATCAAATATGAGGAATTACTACCGTTTTGCTTTGAACTTTTTCTTTTAAGAGTTTATTCCAAGATTTTCTTCAAACTGAAGAAACAATTTGTAATTCCAAATGGATTTGTAGTTTTAAAGAGGTGAATATCATATTTATTCTTTCAAAACATCAGTATCCAAACTTGACCAATATTTGATGTTGGCTAGAAACAACAGCCTAAATCAGTACTGAAATTTTCCTCCTGACCCATTTGTCACTATTTTATTAATAACTGTCATTTATGTAACATCTTTCATCATGCTGAATATCCAAGCAATTTACAAACACGTGCCTTGATTCCTCAGAGGAATCTGAAGCTAGTTGGGTTTAAATTTGTCTGGGGTCAGGGAGGTTAATAACTCGATTCCTTCAAAAGGTGCCGCGGTTTTAATGACCGCGGCCCTCAGGACCCCTGAGACTCTCCTGCCGAAACAACACCTCTGGCTGCAGGGCTCCCACTGCACCCTGCTGGAATGCTGGGGCTGGAATGCTGGCTGACTCATGCAGGGGACAGCTATACCTCTGGAATTAATTGTTTTCTGCAGGACCTCTGGTGTCTTGCATTTTATTTCCTCTCCTCTATAGAGGCCATCCGTCTCCATTCTTGCCATCCTGAGATAGGGGTCTTTTGGAGATGCAGGTGGTCAGGTATCAGGGTAGCAGGGTATGCTTTTGTGTGTGGGTTTTGTTTGTGTATGGGTTGCTTGTTTGGGTTTTTTAGTAAAATGTGGTGAGAGGGGGAAATATGAAACCACAATACTGTCAAAGCTGGGTTTTGGTGGGTAAGCTACCTGTTGGGCTTTATCCTAACATTTCAAATGAATGATGCTTTTAAATTGGTGGAAAGCTGGGGGTGTTTGAGCCTTGGTGGTTCTGAAAATAGATATTTATGCAAATGAGAGTGATGTGTGCATGCTACAATTCACCACTGTCTAGCTCCAGATGTCAAGCACTTCACTGTTCCCAGTGCATAGGTCTAAAATATGTTCATGCATAACATAAACTTGGTTTTACAACCACTCATATTTAGACTGATTATAGGAGCTTAGCTACATCTGTGTACTTCTTGCACGACTTCTTGTTCAGGAAAGTATCAAAAGGGATTATTAAAAGGCGTATTTCATTCATTGCTTGCGAGGTTTAAGAAGTTAGTCTTTGAAGAAATAGGTCTCATTATAACATGTAGCACTTCTTTGTTTCACTGTGACAGATGTATATTTTATTTGAAGGTATTAAGACCCTTATGTATTTAAACAGCACTGAAGGATCTTCTTGAATTGGACCCTAAATTTTAAGCAGATATATAGAGAGTATTGGAATCAGGTAATATACTCTCCAATGTACCAAATGGAAAAAAAAAAAGTGCTAGTAGTTAAACTGTGTGTACAATAATTACACCTAAGATATCATGTTTAATGTTGATATTCTCCTGTTAACTTACTATTAGCTGCATTCACAAGTCATTCATAGACAGCTGCATATTTATCTAGATAACCAGTAAAGCAAAAATGCAGTTGATGAGATTTTGACTTTGTAGAAGTCATTACAGCAAAGCTGGAACATTATACTATATATATGCAAGTAGAGAGTATTAGTGTGAGTGCTCTTCCAGGTTATTCTCATATGAACTATGCTGTAAAATGTCACAGTAAAATGTAGCTGCAAGGCTATTGAAAATTAGTAATTTAGGTAGTATAACTATTATTTTACGAGATTTATCCATTTATCAGTAGTAGATTCTGTTGTATCCTAGAGAAATGCCTTAGCAATAGAGAGAGACAAGTATATATGTACAGTTCAGTGTCTTGGGGGGTGGGGAGCTATGATTTCAGCTGCTCCACAACAGAGTTACTTTTGTGGTTATCTTCTGTCAGTATGACTGTAGTTCATATAACTACTGATATTTTTAATAGAGATGCCTCTTTTTTTGGTAATTTAGTGCAAAATACAGATGAAATGGAAAAATTGGTACAAGTACTTGTCAGCGTGATTGTAAGAGAATTTGTCTCCTGTACTTGAGCCGTTGTCTTAAAATACCAAACTTCGCATTAAAAATAAAATGCTATTGCCTTTGATACTGCATTTTATGATGGCCTTACCTTACAGTCTTTGGGGCTGTTATTAATACTTTTGAGAAGAATATTCTGTATCTTGTTTCTAATTCTGTCTTGAGCTAAGGAGCCCAAGCCCTGTGCTGTGAGCAGCTACTGCTGAGCTCTCTGAAGCATCAGGCCCTTCAGCATAAGGCAGTAAGTGACAAAGCACTTATGCAGATGCTGGCACAAGTAGAACTGGGTTTCAAAGTGCCTGTCATGAAACAGCATTAGGCCATTCCATAAATAGAATCTTTGCAACAAGTCAAGCTGAAGGGAGACCATTTAATAATTCTCTTCTCTGGTTTTGGGACATCAGGCATTGCATATTTGAGCACTCACAGCTTCTCCTGTAGCAACCGTTGCATCCTAGCAAACTCCTTAAGATTGTTCCCTGAGAGGAAAGGCTGTGCTCGGTTCAGTGCAGTGGTAATGCTGTGGCCAAGGCATTTCCAAATGAGGTTTTGGGATGGCTGTAGGCAAATAGCCCCATGGCAGCAGCGCTGGAAGCCTTGGGCTGCTGTGCTTTAGACAGACACAGACAGTCTGTACGCGTGGGCCACGGCTGAACACTCACAGCACTGCGAGTCAGGGCTCTCTTTTGCCTAGACATTAGGTTTATTTTGGCATATTATTTTCTGTCAAAAATTTCTGCAAGAAAACCCCAAGTATGTAATTCTGCATGAGGAAGAGCTCATGAAGTGCTTGGGGTTAGCTCAGGGTTAGCAGGATGTTCACAGGTGTCAGGTGCCAATCTGTGGTTAAGGGGAGCAGTGTTCCTGCTTGCCTTGAGCATGGAGAGCATCCTTGACCATTGCTAAGTACTGTTTCATTTCTCTTATCTACAAAGTGGTGGAAGCCTGAAGGGTTAATTTGCCTTTTCCTTAAAGTTCATTAATTGAATTGCATTGAGGAAAAAGCCCTGACAAACAGCACCTTGCTGACCTTTGAAACCTTCCTGAGTGTTTGGGTCTCGAGACAGAGTAAGCATTAATGTGACAGCACCAGCAAGGGTTAATCAGCCCTGCCAGCCTGAACAATGGAGACGGGGGCAGCTTTAAACGAAATGAGCTGAATATTTCATTCGGCCACTCAGCTGCCTGCTCCAATTGCCTCCTTTGCTAAAATGAGAGCTTAATCTAAAGTGACAACAACATCAGTTTCTATGTGCTCCAGTCACACAGAACATGACTTCCTTAACATAAACACTATTTACATGGACCGCCTGGATATAGCAGGGAATCAGGAGCGTGCCCAGCTAAGACAGAGGCTACAATGAAGGACGAATAACAGGCAGCTGAGAATTAACATCGGCAAATGAAAGCCTGACCCTCAGAGGGCATGTCCCTGTTACGTTTTAAAGCTAGAAAGCCTTGCACCAGTAACCTTACTGCCAGTAAAGACTATATAATTTAAAAGAAAATAGCACCTTTTCAGTTTAGATACTTAACCAAACCCGTTACGTCTGACCCATTTTCCTACTCTGTGTGACGTGAGATGACGGACCCCCAGCTGCAATTACCAGTCAGTCAAAAAGCTGTAACTGATAAATCTCCTGTCCTTGTGCTCTCATCTCAAAGCAGGTCCTTGGTTTTGGCATGAAAGTGGGGATGCTGCTGGGCAGAGGCAGGGGGCCCAGCCCAGCACCCCCCATGACCTCTGCCGTACGTGCTGTGGAGAAGCTGTCGCTGCACCTCCGAGGTGCTGTGCTGCTGCTGGAAGAGCAGACGGCGCTCTGGCTGCTCCATGAGGCACACACAGGAGTGTCCCGAGCCGGCTTCTCCCCCTGGGCTCTGGGGAGTGGCTCTCCGCAGGAATAAATGCTTATGGTCCATCCTTTGTGGGGAAGCTGTGCCCAAAGTAGGGGTCTCTGTAGTCAGAAGGTTGGCTTCTTTCTTCTCTGACTCAGCTGTAACCATAAGGCCACTTTGTTTATTCCAGCAGTGTCCCAGGCTTGCAATCTTTTTTTTTCCCTTTCTTTTCTTTTTTCCAGTGCCATGGAGTTTAAGCATTTATTCTTCCCTCTGTGTTGTCAAACTTTTAAAAGGTGAAGGCCTCCTCACTGGGAAAACTCTGGATAATTTATTGGCAGGGAAGGCAGAGTGAGAGAGAGTTTTTGGTACTGTAAGCCAGGAGAGACTAACGCAACTTCTTCCCTCCCTGGTTTGAGTGCTATGCAGCCCTGACCTTGTCCCAAGGGGTAACTGTGCTGTTTCCATATCCCTTGTGGTGGATACGGGGCCATCCAGGCAGCTGATGTGAGCACTGCCTCCCTCAACCATTCAGGCAGCCCTGTTACTCCACCCTTTCCTTATTCCTTCCTTCCTTCCCAAAGGCTTGCTGTTTGTGGGGAGTCACTTGTTCAGCTGAGCAGGCAGAGCACTGTGCAACAGCAGGAGTAGATATCAATTCCCCTTTGGGTAGTATTGGGAAATTCACTTTTCCTTGACAGCTGTGTTAAGCAGACAGTTGCTCAAGCAGATATTACTCACTAGTTACCTTATAGGACTTTTCCCCCTGTTTTTGCCATCCTCAAATTGGAAGTTTATCTTAAAAAATGTTAAAGGAAGTGTGGGATAACTGGGTAGTTGAGTTGAGCAGGACAAGAGGGTACCTAGACCCTGTAGAAATGGGGAAGGCCTGAGAAAAGAGGAAGGATTGTCTTCTGAAGAAGAAAAGGTTTCTTTCCCATCATTGGGGTAACAGTCGAATTTACAAAAAACAACTGATCCTGAAAGAATTCTTACTAATCTTGTTGGAGCATTTGCTATTCTGAAAATTCAGAACATGCTGGTACTTGTAGCATCATGTAATGCTTACATCCAGTCTTTTATTACTGGATGTTGCTCTTAAAATTTAGGACATTTAGGAAGTGTACAAAATGAATATTTGCATCAAAATGAGCAGTCCAATGACTATAACCCTGTAGCTGAAATCCAGAGCAGTTCCATCTTCCCATTAAAGATTAATTACTTTTCCAAGTTAAGTGGACTTTTGTGAAAGTTAAAAAAACATACTGAAGTTAACTTCGAGCTGCTGTAGCATCACTTTAAAGAAGGAACATAGATCACTTACAGTGTCAATACAAATCTTAAAATAGTAGCCAAAATCTGTGCTTTTTGATTCTGTCTGACTACTGTCTCCTTTTTTCTCCACTTTTGGTTCCAAAAGGGAGTGTAAGCAGTCACAGATTTACAGAATTACAGATGTACTCCCTACACCATAAGAAAACAAGGTCTACTATTGCTGAGCTGCAATGCACTGGCTCTGGTTCAAGAACTAACACCTCTTCAAAGAGAGCATTCACTAAAATCAGCTCATCGCTGACGTGCAAGGGAAAAAAGGCAAGACAACTTTGGTTATAGGGATGTATCAGGGTCATCTGGAACTCCATTCCACAAGTCACCTTTGTCAGGTAATGATACTGACTATCAGCTGGGAGAATAGATTGCCAGAGGTGCAGGATATAAGTTTATATTTTTACTGCTTTGTGAGATAGCCCTCACAGCTTCAACTGAGGGGTTAGTGATCACCTTATTATTGAATCATAGAATGTTTTGGGCTGGAAGGGACCTTAAACTTACTTCCTGAAAGGGCCACCCAGTGCTGTTTATGCCATAGATCACTCCCATAGCTTCAGTCCTAGAAACGGGCATTGTGCCTAACTGGAGTTTGGTACCAGATGAACAACAGGATATGCCTCACTGTCTTTTTTTTTTTTTTAAAGAAGATGGCAAAACTAAAAGAAGTATGAGAAACAAAATGGCAAGAAATGCATCTCTTCACAGCTGGATATGCATTTAATCTTATTCAAAGGAACTGAAAGTGAACTCTTTGTTGTTGGAGAGATTTATCTTGTTGGATCCACTTACCGCTTTCAGACCAAGCCCTCTGTCTTAAAACCAAGACTGCTGTTTGCCCATGTCATATACTGATGTTAGGAATGGCTGGACTCCTTTCTGGAGAGGTGTGATCTCAGGTGCTTCAAAGTAATATAGGCTTTGTAGGTAGGTGAACTTCAGACTCCCTGTCTTCATCCTGGAGCCCAAAAAAAAGTGTGGATTAAGGAGCATTAAACCCTTCTTGGCCTGTGTTTGTGTAAGCAGGAAAGATGCAGCATAATGGCCTTCATGTTGGAGAGGAGCTCTTGGATGCTAATACAACTGATTACTAAAAAAATCTCGTTTCTGAGGATTGCTAATCTCTCTATTAGAAATATGCTTATTACATAGTTATTAAACTAATGAATGTATTTTTTAACATGCAATAATTATCTAATGAAATATAAAGCATTAGTTTAAGTAGACTAGCTCTCTTACTAAAATGCTGTCTATTACAAGTAGATTTATTGAGGATTAACAACTATATAATAGAACTATCTATTTCATGATTGTTAATCCTCAATGAATGTTTTTAATAATTAATTGGCACTTAACTAAAGGATTATGTTCATTGTGATGGAATTTATGAAGCAATGGAACATTTTTGTGTATGATTAAGTGCTAAAGGGAATATGCCTATGATATGGTTAAATAATTGGGGATGGGACATGATAATGACACACATGACAGAACACCAAAAAAAGAAAACCAAGCCACAAAACCAAAAAAAAAAAAGGAGAGAATGAGAAAGTCACATCTAGTAGCAAAATTTTTAATTTCTATTGTAACCTGATAAGTTTTTGAAAGTATTGTTTCATTTCTTCTATATTATATAGGAGAAGTAGTAACTGCCTACTTAGACAGCAAGGTATTTAATGTTGGAAAATAGGTAAATGGGAGTTTGTGGTTTAAAACGGTGAAATATTTCAGTCTGTCTGGTGAAGATCTTTCAGTATTTAAGTTTCATTCTTGAAGTATCTACTAGGCACATGAATTAGTGAACTAGAACATAAATCCAATATTAATTGTGACTCACGGGGTTCCAGGAACATGTGTCTGTGTGCGTTGGTTTTGCATGGCCTGGTTTTTGGTAGCGGGGGACCACAGAGGTGGCTGCTGTGAGAAGCTGCTGGAAGCTTCCACCATGTCTGGCAGAGCCAACCCCTGATGGCTCTGAAGATGGACATGCTGCTGGCCAAGGCTGCGCCAATTAGAGATGGTGGTAATGCCTCTGTGATAAGATATTTAAGAAGAAATCAAACAAAGTGGGCACAGTTTTAACTCCAGCCAGAGAAAAGGAGGAGGTGAGAACACGTGAGGGAAACAACACGGCAACACCAAGGTCAGTGGAGAAGGAGGGGAAGGAGGTGCTCCAGGCACTGGAGCCGAGATTCCTCTGCAGGCCGTGGTGATGACCACGGTGAAGGAGCTGTGCCCCTGCAGCCCATGGGGATCCATAGGGGATGCAGAGATTCACCTGCAGCCCGTGGGAGAGGTGCCCATGCCAGAGCGGGTGGATGCCTGGAGGAGGCTGTGATCCAGTGGGAGACCCNGAAGAAAACCTTGGGTGATGAACTGACCAAAATTCCCCTGCCCTGCCTCCCTGTACTGTTGGAGGGAAGAAGGGAGGGGTTGGCGAAAAAGGTGTTATGTAAGGGCTTATTTTTACTTTTCATTATCCTCCCCTGATTTTGTGAGTAATAAACTCTCTTTGTACCTCTAAGCTGAGCCTGTTTTGCCCTTGGAGTGTTTTCTCCCAGTTCTTATCTCAACTCATGAACCCTTCATTCAATTTTTCTCTCCTCTGCCCAGCTGTGGCAGGGGAGGGTGAGTGAGTGACTTTCGTGGGTGCCTGGCATTTGGCCAGCGTCAAACCACGACACTGTGCCAACTGCTACAGGATACAGAAGAAGGTTGCATATTACACTAGAGCACAAAGAAATGCTGTCAGTTTTTCATGGAGTCAATTATGGAAGCAGACAGGAGAAAACACGTAATTTGTTGGTTTAGCTGACCCCAAGAGAAGACACTGGTCCTGACATACACTTTAAATTTCAGCTGTTAACAGCTAGAAAGGCTGAGTCAGTGGAATTGATCATCAGTCATTGCTGTGAACGCCTTTAGATTTTTTGTGGATGAAAAGATTTTAATGCAACTGTGAAGCTTTCTATTATAATATTTAGTGAATTCCTTCAATGACGGCATTAACACAGATTCCTCAGGTCTCTGCTTTGGGACAAGGGCTCTTTAATATCTTTGTCAGTGACAGAGAGATTGAGCGCACCCTCAGCAAGTTTGCAGATGACATGAAGCTGAGCAGTGCAGCTGACACAACAGAAGGAAGGGATGCCATCCAGAGAGACCTTAGACAAGCTCAAGAATTGGGCCCATGGGAATCTCATGAAGTTCAACAAGTCCTGCACCTGGGCTGGAGCAATCCCAGACATGAACAGAGGAAAACACATTGAGAGCAGCCCTGAGGAGAAGGACTTGGGGGTTCTGGTGGATGAAAAGTTGCACATGAGCCAGCAATCTCTTCACTGGCGGCCCAGAAGGCCCATGGCATCCTGGGCTGCATGCCAAGCCCTGTGGGCAGCAGGGGAGGGAGGGAATTCTGCCCCTCTGCCCTGCTCTGCTGAGACCCATCTGCAGTGCTGCATCCAGCCCTGGGGTCCTAGAACGGAAGGACTGTTAGAATGGGTCCTATGGGTCCTGAGGAGGCTACCACGATGATCAGAGTGATGGAGCACCTCTCCTGTGAGGAAAGGCTGGGGGAATTGGAGCTGTTCAGCCTGTAGGAGAGATGGAAAAAGCAGCCTTCCAGTACCTTTTAAAAAAGTGAGTGATGTTTTACATGGACTCATAGTGATAGGACAAGGGGGAATGGTTTTAAACTAGAGAGAGTTAGATCCCAGAGAAGCTGTAGATTCCTCATTCCTGGAAGTGTTCAAGGTCAGGCTGGACCTTGAGCAACCTGCTCTAGTACGTGGCATCCCTTGGGGTTTTGTTGGAACTAAATAATCTTTAGGCTCCCTTCCAACCCAAGCCATTCTCTGATGAGTCTATGATCTGTACACAGATACAGTGGGTTGCTTCAGAAAGAAGTTGTTCTATATATTGCATATTTTCAAGCAGAAGGTGATAACTTGAAGTAAATAGCAAATACTCAGTAATGCAAGTTATTGATAAGTTTGTTAATGTAACTGCTGACATAAAAAAATATAGCCAGCTTTACTATTTGAAGACCTTTAACCTCATGATACTCTTGTAGTCCTCCTGAGTTGCCTTCCTTTCTTCCAAAGGCTGTAAACTCCCCCTTTCCCCCCGCAAATTCCAGCTAAAGTGAAACTGAAGTTACAAAATTGGCTGCAGGTATTAGTGTGTGTGTTTGCTGGGATGCTTTGTAATCCAGACTTCTTACAACAAATCATTTTGTCCTAGTTTGTGTTGAATGTTGTTGAAATTTGATCTTTCCAGATTGGAATGTGTTTGAATCACATTATTGTTCTGGTGAGTTTTGGAAGTGAAGGTAATGATGCTGTCTTTTTTTTGGCAATGTTGCAAGTGCCAGTACTAAACGGGGCTGAGAAAAATTTGGGGATGGGGGGAAATCAAGGTGTATTGGATATCCAAAAATCGCTTTATTTTTGAAACTCACTGGTTGTAGTCATTTTAAGAGATAAACTTTTGGAGTAATGAGCAAAAGGGAGTTTAGAGCCAGATCTCAGACTGAGAAGTCCTGTTGTCCTCTTAAAGCTTAAGGCCTCTGAACTCAGACTTTGATTGGCGAGACCCTGAAAGCTGGGAGGGCCCTGAAGGTTCAGGTTCTGCAGACTCCTAGGACTTCAGAGTGGGCCATGCAGGTGGCCATTGTCTTGAAACACAACTCTGCAGGCTTTTTAAAAAATGTAAAGGTAAAAACAAGAAAAATCTTGTTATCAGGTTAATTGAGCTTTTCAAAGGGTGGCAACCCTCAACGGCCACAGGATTTGGCAAACTACGAGACAAAGGCAGGCTTTCCCCCTAAAGCTTAGCAGCAGTTGTGTTGCAGCAGCAGCTGCTGCAGAAGGTGTATGTAGTGACGATATTGATGAGATTACTAATTTGTTTAGTAGACAGGGAATGAGGATTTGTCTGTTGGCTGTCATCATCCATCAGCCGTATGTTGCCCCAGGCAGTGGGTATATGCTGTTAGCCTGTTACTAATTTTACTTTGTTTTTTCTCAGCTTAGTTCTTTTCTTTGGTTCATTTCATTCATTTGTTGTGACTGAAAACTAAACAAGAAGGAGGAAAAAAAAGCCCGTTGCTTTGTCTCTTTGTTTGTCAGAGCAGGTACCCCCCACCTCCTGCCTGGAGCCTCTTCCCCCTGATTTGGCTGAAAGCTCTTGGTGAGAGGTGCTGTGGCCTATAAAGAAAATCCCTTTCATGCTCTACAAAGTTTTCTTTAGAAACTGGGGTCGTAGCTGTATTTACCCTTCAAAATCAGTAGGTGAGATCTACACCGTCATTACATACTATTGCTCCAGCCTGGGAATGAGTTGGCGATGACATTGCCACACCTGTGTTGATGAAGTGTTGCATGTGCCATGACTTTTGCGGCTTTGGTTTGGTTTCTTTTTTTTTTTTCTTTTTTGTTCATCTTTTGTTTGTTTATGATTTTTCGTTGGGGTGGTTTTTTGTGTTGTTTTTGTTGCTGTTTTTTAAATTTCTGAGACATTTTAGATTGTGCTAATCAAACCAACAATTCTGCAAAGGGCAGGAAGTTCATGCAAAGGAATTTGGGGTCAGAAGTATTAACTGGAAGCTCAAAGAAGGTCTTATCTCGTACTGACAGTAATTTCCCATTAGGCCAAGTCTGAAGGGAGAGGTCTGATTTGGAGCTGCAGATTATTTGACTCAGATTAAGCTTTCAAAGTTGAGAGTCCTTGTCAAAGATGATGTTTAATATAGTACCTAAGGGGTCACTTCCCACTGTTGTCATTAAATCTGTACCAGGATGTTGTCACAATCATTCAAAACATTCTTGTATTCAAGTATTGTGGTTGTGAGTATCTTCAGGATCTTTTCCAGGTGGAGCTCAGAGAGCCACAAAGGGCTGTAAGGAAGTGTGAATTTCCAGGCTTCACTGCAAGGTCTCATTTATTGTCATTCTAATACTTCTAGTACTGACTTTTAGTGGCACCAACCACTTCTTTAGGTATTTGAGCTTTGCAGCAACCTTGAAAAGTACCAAGGAACAATCCTCAGGGAAGTAAAGCTGGCGCTGCTATTATTATGGAAGATGACATATATGAATTTGAAAAAATATAGTTAAAAACTCAACAGGAGGTAGATGTTGGTGCATAGTGGAAATATATTATTTTGTGGCTATGTTATTTTTTTATCTCTTCTTAAATCTTTTCTCCTATTTTCTCACTCAGTAAAAGTAATTTATGGCCCTCCTCTTTCAGACTTCACTGATTCAGAGGGAGCAAATTTTGATGATGACTGTAGTGTCAGCACAGAGTGCACAACTGCTTCCTACCTGGATGGTGGTAGTGGGAAGCCTGTAGGAACCTCCTGTTGATGGCTTTGCTGGGCCCTATTGAGCTTCTGGGTCTGAGGCTGGTTTCTCCTGTTCCTTTCACAGCTCAAGGGGTTTTCAGGGAACAGACAAGTAAATCCCAATGAGATAACACCTGTTTTGTTTTGTTTCTTTTTTTAAGATGTGATCATCTGCTTGCAAAACAAAGGAATTATGCTAATTTTCTCAAAAAAAGGTGCAGTTTTCTAACCAGATCTGTGTATGAGGCTGGTGTCTTAGTAATCCATGAGTTGAGTCAAGAGATTACTTCAGGCAGACTTGAGAATCCCGACATCCCAGCTTTGAAAAGTTGATAGTTTAATCAGCTTCCCGCATGTAAACAATTTCAGCAGGCTTTCTGGGTGGCTTTTAATTTATCTTTTTAAAAAGTTTTTAAATACAGTTGTTGATGAATATCTAACATAGTTTTATTTTGCTATTTTTAACAACTTTCTTTTGCTCGTATGAGGATTGCTTGATGATTTATCCCAGTCTAAATGGAACCCTAGACAGGGGGAAAAAAAAGCTGCTGAAAGAAAATGTTTGAGCAGTCAAGCCCCATGGCAGCATAGTAGAAAATCCCTTCAAGAACCAGCGGGGTGTAGAGGGAGAACAGAGGATGGCCAGAAGAATTTGGTTGTAGTGCATAGGTGACCACTGGTGACACCTGGAAGTTCCTTCACTGTTGGAGAGGGCGAGCAGCAAGCTGGTGAGATGAGACATGCAACATGGTTCTCCTCAGCCAAAGAGCTTCCCTGTATGTCCTTTGGCTCTATATTTGGACAAGTTGGGTGCAGTTCTCAAGCTCGCTGTCACCATTGCAATGCCATGATGTGCTGGGTTTGGTTTTTGCTTTTTTTTTTAAATGGGTAGCAAAAGGAAGAACAAAAGAAGAGCAGAACACATTTTATGTTAAATGTGCCTATGTTTATAATATTGAAATTAGAGATGGAAAAGCACTTTCATAGAATCACCTCGGTTGAAAAAGGTCTTTAAAATCTAGTCCAACCATAAAACTTTTCAACAAACCTCAAGGATAAACAGCATTCCTGGAGACTATGTGGGAAATTGCTGGCTGTTGGGTTTGCCCTTATGTTTTTATAGTCATGAAAGTGTCCATGTGCATTGTGACTTTCTTGTCTAAGGCTTCAAATGGCAGCTTTTTCTGTGGAATTTGTGGTGATGATATGCTGAGAACATTTGTGGTATCTCATAAATTCCTGAGGTGAAAAGAGGCTTTGTTGTCTAGGAACTCATCATGATAGTTTGTTTTTAAATAGGCAGGAGTAAAGTTAGTATGTTTTCCTTCTCTTTTTTTTGACTGACTTCTGTGAAGAGAAAAAAACCTATCAAGAAGTGATGAGAAATGGGAGAGCCCTTTCTATAAAATACCACCGTTAAGAGATGGCAATATTTTGAGTGCTTCCAGCTAGTAACAAGTCTTTTACCGAAGTGTTGTTTTTGCAGGTTGTTTCTGTGCTCTGCATGTCTGTCTGTGTTCTTAAACAGAGCCAATGACAGCAAGGAGGGACGAAAGGCATCCTTCAGTAGGTAGCAGCGCAGTACTGGCCTTGTGTACACGCCGGGGACCGCGGGGTCACATCCTGGGCGAGGGGAAAGGAAGGCAAGGGGGAAAACCAGTAGAAGGAGGAAAAGGGAAAAACAAAGGAAGGGGTGTAGGGGTGTTTTTGCTTCTGTTAGCCATGACTTGAGCAGCAGTGGTTGTACCCAGAGGATCCTCTGTGGGGGCCGTGTCTCTTTAAAAGCGGTGGGGGGTTGGAGCTGGGGGAGTGCTCACAGCAGTATGTATAACACAGCTGTGCTCTGTTTATGCTTAGGCTACAATAAAAAAGCTATAAAATGTGAGATGTCATAGCTCCACTTTGCTTTATTTATACTGTTTCCTCTGAGCTCTGTCACACTGCACATTCATCTGCTAAGTTGCAGCAAGAATGGAGATTAAAATATCACAGCTCAAAATAGGAGTCAAACGGAAGGAGATTCATCATAGCCCTATTAAAAAATATGTAAATATGGGAATGAAGTCATTTTAAAGCTGTATGGCTCTCCTTCTCAGTGGGCTGGGGAAAGCTGTGAGCGATGTGCTATGCGAGTGACAGATTTATGGGACTTGTTCTTCTTTCTATTTTTCACTCCATTCCACCAAAATACTTTTAAGATTAAAAATATCAATTTGAATTGCAAATTTTCTCTATGCCATGTATGTATTTTTTAAAAAGGTTTTCTTCTTAACCATTACCCAAACTAATACTGGAAAGAAGTATTATTCCCAGTTAAAAGGGGTTGGAAGTACGCTCAGATGCTGAACTTTCAGTAGACAGGATTTGCCCTTCTGGAGCACTTTTCATCCAGGATCCTCAGAGCACTTGCAGGCATTATGTCAGGCCTCTCCTGCCCTCTGAGATAGGGGTCTGCCTTACCCGCTGTACACCAAAGTACATTGAGTACTTGCAGCTACAGTTCTTGGACATGTCCTGTGAAACTCAAACCATGGTATTTTTAATGGAGGTTGTTCCTTTTCTCTCCTACAGCTATTTTGAAAATGGAGATGGGGTAAGAAGTCTGCAGTCCCAATTTCTGATAGCTTTCCATAAGTGCTGTGCAAAGAAAGCTGCCTCAGCTGGCAGGAGCAATGCTCTTTTGAACTTTGCTGTGAGTCTGTGGTCTTTGATGTGGTCAGATTTGGGCACAAGTTTTCCCCTGGAAGAGCAAAGCACAGATGTTACAAGATATTTGAGAAATGAGGGATTTTAATTAATACCCTGAAGATACAAGGAAGCCACCGAAATATTTCACCCATGTTCAGTTCTGAAGCCTATTTTTGAGTAAAGGAGGTGAAATCTGCTGCCACTAAATGGAGATGTGCTTTGCAGGTCAGTGTGGGTAGAGTGCAAGGAGAGGGGAGCCAAGGGAGAGGGCTGCTGTCCTTTCCTGCAGTTGCACTGGGAGCTGAGGGGCTGTAAAAGAAGCTGGAAACTTTTGAGGCAAAGTGATGAAGGCAGAGCAGTGATTGTGTCTGCATGGACTTTGCAGCCATTCACTTGGCCTGCCCCTGAAGAAGAATTTCATGTGTCTCTCCATCCAAGTAGGATCCCTGATCCTTTTGATCAGCAACTGAACAATACAGAGAAATTTCATCCAAAGGAGGGATTAAAATTTATCATTATATATTAAAGGTTGTTGGAAATAGTTTTTTCTATCTTTTTTTCTTAAGTGATGGTGTATAAATGCCAGAAGTTCACCAAAACTTAATTGACTGATGTCCTTAGAAGTTGGTGCTTTGTGGATAAAAAAAAAGATTCAGTTGAACAAGACCAGGTCATCTGTCTGTCCTGTAGCTGTGTCAAGTGCAGCAATGAGAACTGAGGGAGTCAGACCACAAGTTTCCAATTATCTTATTCCTGGGAATGCCAAAATGCCTCGTGGCTTGTGTGAACTGAAATGCTCTTGTGAGTGGAACATTCCCCACAAGGAATGGGGCTAAACCAACCTAGTTCTTGTGGCACTTGGTTTATTTCCTGGAGTGGTGGCTTTCCTGATTGTGACTTTTGCCCCATCTCCTATCTAAGTGTGTTGGCAGGAGTAAGGAGGAGTGTCCTTGGGTTTGCATGTCTGCTCTTTGGTTTTTTGCTTCCTTTTTTCCTTTCTTGCTACGAAATACAGGAAATGTCAGTGATTTTTCCTACTCCAGTATGTGATTCTGTAGTAGTCCCGGGATATACTGATGCATTCATTAAGCTCTTATTGTCAGCAGAAGACGTATTTCCTTGACAGGCTGTTCTTGCACCATGCGTGTTTGAGAATTGCTGCTTCTGCCTGAGGTCTGGGGTTTTTTGTGGGCTGTTTGGGCATGCCAGTATAAGCCCACTGGCCCTATAACGTCGATGCGTATACACGCGTTTTCTTAATGCAGCTCTAGTCTTGTAAGCTAACAAAGCTATGGAAATGTACTTGAGCTTGAACCTTCTCAGCTCTGAATCGCCTCTGAGTGTACTCACTAATAGTGATCCTTATTCTCCCAAGCCACTTGTCCTTTTTTGTTTTCTTTTGCTTCTGTTTGGTTTTGCTTCAATCAAATGATGAATTATTTGGTGGAGGTACCAAGAACATTTTTCAAGATGTGGTGTGATTTATAAGCCCAAATCCCATTTCAAAAATGACTTGGGAATAATTTAGGAAGGTCAGGCTTGTTGGAAAACAATGGATTTGGGCAAAAAAAGTGCTTTGTAATCTATTTTTCTTGTAAAATTTATTGCCCCAGCTACCAGTATTCTGGATGTATGTGTTATTTCATTTAGCTAATGTTTTACTTGATCTATGTTTCTTGCATGAAAGGTTATTGATATATCATGACAAAAAGGCTCTAATTTCAATGCTGTGATATCTATTCAGCAATGAGTCCTCTTCTGGGGACCTAGTAAGTCCTGCTGTATTTCAAGGTCCAAACAAGTTTGGAAAACCACCTATCTCTTCATTCAGATGATGGTGGGAAAAAAACTCATGAACTGAAATTGTGTTTCAGAGGGCTACTCAGCACTCTCTGAAAACCAGATTCAACTCATGTTTCTTCAAGTTAATTAAGTTCTTTATTCGTTTCAAAATCTTATCCCTTGCATTTCTAAAGTGCCTATGTACATAACCTGAAATATTGTATTTGTCCTTGTATCTGGTGCTGTGAAGTGCAGTGTTTAAAAACCATAATTTTTTGGTAATCAATTCCTTTTTTATGCATGGCAAACTTCTAAGAAGAAAATACTGCTGTTGTATTACCGTATCCAATAATAAATTTTATTGCGAAATTCTGTGAATAAAAGTCTAAAGATTAACAGTTTGAGATTATAAATATACATTATAAATATCAGAAATATCACTGAGTTCTGATTTAGATTTAAGTCATATACTTGTATATACATATATAGCTTCACTGGGCTTATTGATTGATTGGATTTACATATGAAATAACCAAAGTATTATGCAAAGTTTAAGAAGTGCAGCTATGATACATTTGGTTAAAATTGGAAATTAACTTTGGAATTAGTTCCTAAATTTGAACATCTTAGCCCAGGCAAGAATGTGATTTAATTATTTGGAAGCCTTTTAAGAAAGTCTTAGCACTGTGAGTGCAGTTGATTATGAGAACCTAATTTGAGACTAAGCTATATTGACAGTTTTTGTGATATAAGTGAGTTCTTGGTCGCCCACAGTAATCTGTCCAGTTGATATGACCTGCAGCTGTTTTCTTCTTTGTGTAAATCCAAGCAAGGAAATATTAGGTAAGAAGTCAGCATTGCCACATGTTTCTTCCTTGCTAGCAATGTCAATTTTCAGCCAAATGCAGTACAGCTGGGCTGTGCTGAATAATAAAATACAGGTAATCCAGTGAACCCACTGAAGGATTAATATTTACAAAACATAAGGCTCTCCCAGGCATACTGTATCAGCCTGACTAAATATAGAAGACTATTAAAGCTTGACAATATAACAGGGTAAGTCATTTGCTATCAGTTACGTTTTAACAAGAGTGCTTCCTAATGCCAGTTCGTTGACACTGATGCTTTGCAGCCTTTATAACATTTATTCAGTATATTTAGTAGCAGTCTTAATGCTTGCTTGAACGAATATCAAAATTGCTACTAATGCTGCCCTGATTATTGTTTTGAAGTAAACAAGAGTAAAACTGTTTTAAATATTTTTACTGTAAATTTAATTTTCCAAAGCAGCACATTCAAACAGTAATTTTGACCAAGAGGGTGTTTCTAAATGGACTCATCAGGATTGTTTTACTCATTTCAGTGGTTGCAGGTCAGAAGTTTTGGTTCCTTCCCAAAGTCTCTTGTGGTATCAAAGGTGGCCTCCTCTGCTTGAAATCATTAGCTCTGTCTTCCACAGAAGTCTGTTGCATCCTTTTTGGTTCACTTTTGGTTATATTAATTAGTAGCTTACATCTGTCTTCATAGTTGCTTAGCTGCACTGGGGTCTCTCCCCTCTTCTGTTCTGCCAACCTGTGAAGAAATGAGCAGCCCTTAGTGCACAACTTGTTTCCTCCCAGCCTTCTTTTGTGCAGCTCACTTGAGGAAAGATCAGATGAGGGACTGTAAGTCCTTCCCAAGCCACTGGACACGATAAAACCCTGTATGTTCTTGCATCTTGTGTTTGAATGTCATAATTACTTCCGTACTATATATTTAATGTAGGTCTCCGCTGGCTACCCACAAAAATTAATTGAATAAGACCAAGCAGAGAAGCGGAAGGTGGAGTTAGCATCTGAATCAATAAAAGGGTCAGTTTTCTTTTTTTAAGGTATTTGCAACTCCCATAAGCAGAAAAGAACATGCCTCCCTCGTTAGCTGTTGAGATAGGCTTGCTAGCTGTAATTGAGGAACTGCAGGCAGTCACGAAGCAACTGCTAATAAAAGTGGATGGAATAAATTCAATTGGTGCCTGGAGCTGCCTGGCTGCTGTCCCACCACTGCCCAGGAGCACCCTCACTTAAATTATAAAATCCTGTAGTGGGCCTACTTCATTTTGGGGACCACCCAGATGTGGGTTCCTTGGATGCAGCAAGTGATATTTCTGGCCAAACCAGAGGGGTTACAGAGCAGGTCCAAACACTTCAGAGTTAGTGAGGATGATTCTGGAGGAGGAGAATCTTTTAAAAATACAGTTCTACAGAATTCAGTAGGAAAAAAATTTGAGTTAATGTCATTACATGTTACTCACCTGCAATCCCTGCAGAGGCAATGAGCTTACACTTAAATTTACAGCTTCCAAGAATAATGAGGAGCAGAACTACATGGCTGTGCCCTGGAGAAAGAAAAAAAGAAAACCAAAGATAATGTACTACCTACTAGATAGCCTAAATAATGGCTATGAGACTGTGCACTATTAGTCCTACCATCTGCAACAGTTTATTATTTACTCTCAGTAGAGTCACAGTTACATTTTCTCTTCAATTGAAAGGGGATGGGTAAGAAGACAGATCCTTCCTTTGGATATGGTGGTGTTTGGCTTTTTTTAATTGTCCAGAAAACACCACAGTTGTGTGTCAAGGAATAAATAAAGTGAAAATAAATCTCCACTGAATTTCCTTAGCTGGAGAAGTCTTCAATAGCAACATGGGAACACAATGTCAGACAGCAAAAATAAGCAAATAAATAAAAATAAAGCTGCTATTCTAGCTCAGTCTTGTTTTTAAAAACAAAGAGATTACTCTTTAGACTTTAAATATTTTATTGACTTCTTTGCTACTGCAATTTTTCTGATATAAAAATATAAATGGAAAAATATTATGTAAATAACTGGGACAACTTTCTAGTGTTGCAAAAGATTATTGACAGAATATCATGACGCCTGACTAACATGTTACATTATTTCTAAGATTATGCTTGTTACTTGCCTTTAGTACCTTTATTCAAAGAATCCTTAATGCCCTGTAATTGTACTATTACTAATAGGAGTTGTAACAACAATGATAAAATATTTATTTGAATTGCAGTAATTACTTTAAGTCATTGTGTCTAATTAAAGTCCAAAGACTTTTAACATCAATGAGAATCTTTTCACCAACTTCAAAGATTTGGGCCCTGCCCTATGAGAATTTTCAGCTATATTCTTAATGCTATTGGTTATGCTACAGTTCACTCTGATAATCATCATAATTTATAAAATCATCACACTTGCCTATAATTAAACTTTATTTTCAGAAGTGTGATGATAATTGGATTTCTCAGTCAAGACAACTGGTGATATCAGTGCAAGAATAATAGAGTGAGGATCCTTGGAGTCAGATAGCACAGAAGTTAGGAAGCAGCACTAGGGTTTAATGGAAGTAGTGATACTTTAAGGATGGTGTATGACAGAGTCTTTCTTCCCCAAATTACAAGTTAGGGACCCCAAGGGCAACAGCTAAGCATATTGGGAAAGTATTTTTCAGTCACTTGAGAAAGGAATTCAGGATTTGGATGTTGTATTGTGCTTGTTCTGGTCCCGTTTCTTCCTTGTGAACCATCCAGATGGCTTGTATGAATGGACTGTGGTCAGAATTGTGGCCTTGATAGTGATTGCTGCTGCTTTTCTGAGGAAACAGTGAAACCAAGTCTTTTTTTTCTCCAGTAACCATCAACATTAGTGGACAGTAAACTGCATTTGCTCAGAACTGCAGGAAACATTTTTCCTGTCAGGGAGAGAAAGACATGGAAGAACTCAAAATATGTGTCAGAATTCTTCCTCCTTGGGTTTGCTGGAGTGAGACAGCTTTGTGCTGCTCAAAGACTAAAAATTAATTGTAAAGGCATTGCTAAAGGGGAGGTACTCTGTTTATCAGTCAGCTGGAAAAAGAGTGGAATGATTGAATGAACTTATTTCATATTGATTAAGGGAAGCATATTGAAACTAATGCTGTAATAACTGCTTAACAAATAATATTTTAAATAGAGATTTCATTACTAAGGCACCTTTTCTGTACTATACAGAGAAAAAAAATTGGTGTGTCCCGTACCAGTTTCATCACTGACACAATGAGCCCCTTGGGCTGTCTTACATTTGAAGTTGCCACATCAACCGAAGTATAGCTGACTGTTTGACATGTTTCTTCTTTTATAATAATAAGGAAGACTCTTTTCCCTGCCCCCTTTGATAGATGTACAGATACAAAACACTAATAAGATGAGGTTTATGTAGATTAATACTGTACTTCTAGGGGTAGACTGCAATATACCTGATATCTTACCCTTCTGAGCTCTCGGGTTCTCTCTGCCGTTAGGGCACTGAACTGGGCACTATCTGGTCTAGTGAGCAGACCACATCTTTACTTTTTCTTTTCATTTCCTCAGTAGCAGTATTGTTTTGTGAGCTCACATAGAAATCTTCATTAGCATTAGTTACCAAACATTCTCTGCCCTTTGCTCTAAGCTGTAGTTGCTCATGCTCAGTTTGAGGTCCCTGGTGCAGTCCCCTGTGTACTGGCCAAGAGAGCAGCTGTCATGCAACATGAGGCAATAACAATATGTCTTGCAATGTTCCTGCCCTGGAAACTGAGAGAATATTTAAAATCTCATGAGAGAGAGCTTGTCCTGATAAGCTCTCCTCTTTTAAGAAGATGTGATAGTTGAGCGAGCCATGGGAGTGGATGGACAGCTTTCTGCAGGAAGTCTTGGAACAGAAAGCATCTGTGCCCAGCAGTGAATTTGAGTTTCTGCTGGTACTCACATTAGACCTGAGTTGCTCTGAAACACAGAACCAGGCCCTTAAGAAGAAGCACTAAGATTGTGTACGAGAAAATATCAGGAATCAGCTGTCACGGAGATGAGTATGTTTGTAACTCCAGCCCCTAGTAATGGCAGGTACGCTGCTGTTGAGTGCCCAAAGCATTTCCTTCTGGCCAGCATTCCCGCTGGACCATTGCTTCTCTGGGAACCATCCCCCAGGAAGACCAGCTTTCCCAAGTGGTGGCCTGGTCTCAATGATTTGATCAGTGTGGGCTGAGCTCCAATTACTTGTACTTTAAACATGTTTTTACTCTAAAACTGGGATGACTTGGTGGCTTCTGGATGCCCCACTGTGGAATAGAAGTGGAAGCAGCTAGTATGTGTGAATTTGGTGAGAGCAGAAGCTGGCTGTGCATAACAGCATTCAGGTACTCCAGGCAGCATCAGGACAAATCCGCATGTTTGCAGTCACCTGGCTTCCTGAGAGGTTTTTCCTCAAAGTTGCTATTTGAGGGTGACAGATAAGGATGAGTATCTATTTATCACTGACCTACCTTTCCTGTCAGTACAGCAAAAGGCAGGTAAGAAGTTGTGTGCAATGGGATTCTCCCTAGGATGGGATATTTCCCCCGCTGTTAGTTCTTCTGTAATTAATAACAAAGCGTAATGTTAAAAATGGCAAAATTTCTGGGTAGGTGCCATGCTTCCAGATTAGTTTAATAATATCTTTTCATTAGGAGGAAAGATTAAATTTCTTACAGATTTGCTGCTGTCATCAGTCCCCAACATGAGTAAACAGCTGAATTCAGAGGAGCCTTCTCTAGTGACTGCCTTTTCTTTAAAAACAAGCCAAGTGCAAAATATTGTGGGGAAGTTGGCTTTCATCTGCTGACACTGTTTAGTGTCCAGAATTTATGATAGTTTTGTATGTGTAAACACAATAGGCATTTTATAAATTGGATTGTTTGCAGAGTAATACAAGACACAAATGATATTGTTGCTACCAGCTACATTATTTAGAATATATAACCACTGATGAATTTGTAGCACAGGGGCCTGTCACACTATTTCTTTTACGTGCTGTGAGTGAAGTACATCACTTCTGTAAGTTCATTTATTCCAACAGCTTACTTTTGGAAACATTGTTGCTTACAGTGACTATGAAAAGGAGTACCTACATTTTGCAGTACCGAAGGCTGTAATGACAGTTTTCCAGAAGCTTTGAGATCTGCATGTGTTTTGCATAAAATACAGCATGTTTACATGGTTTTCCATCTCAGATAAATGTATGCTAATAAGGTATGTATTAACTGGATGGATGTATACTAATATTATTTGCTTCATCAATAATCATTCTGTGACTTGTGCTTTCTATCCATTGTGCCAGTATTTGTAATCATCACGTAATGTTTAATTCAGAATTATTTTTGCGAGGGGAAGAAGGTGGTGGTATTATGCTTGGGGTTTTTTTTTCCCCTCAGGTATTTTAAAAAAGTAGTAAATACTTATTTGACTTATGAATAAAACATTTGATCTGCAGGATTCCGCTGTGCATGAGGAGCACATTAGTAAAAAGATGATGAGTATGTAGCTGACACCAGTATCTCCGAAAGAATTTCTTTCCTGTAGTACAAACCAGAAATGGCATTATCTGGCCTTTCTAAAGGGCATTTTAGCACTATCCCTGTGTTTCAAATCCTGTCTGTAGAGCAGATCAGCAACCAGTAATCAGCAGATGTGGATTCCAGGGAATGGGCAAAGTGTCTAATGACTAAATGCAATGATTAGTGAAGGTAGGATCAAGACAGGACCATAATCCCCAGAACAACCAAGATAACTTTTTTCTTTCCAAAGCTAGTTAATACCTTGCCCTTTTAATTATCCTAGCATCAGAGGGAAGTGCCATCTTATACCTGGGTCTCATTACTCCATTAGTCATGTTAATTTAAATACTTGTAAACATATAAAACAGTCTTCTCAGCAAAAGGCTTTATTTTGTTTATACACATTTTTGCATCTCTGGGTTTTTATCCATCTTATGACCAGTTAAGTGCGCAGCTCTCTCCAGCAGACCTGGGCTGTGCTCAGGATGTCCAGCACTGCCCCAGGGAGCAAGTCCCCAGAGACACCAGCCTGCAAGAGGATCCCCATCGCTGGCTGCTGTGACCTCCAGGGTCTCAGTGGCTTCACCTAGGAAAAGGTTGGCTTCTTCCCTACATCCAAAAGTTTCACTGTGTGAAGAGAGTAGGAAGGAAGCAGCTAACTGGTTCTACCTTAGTTTTTCTAATCCTTACCAGAATAGCTTTGTGATAAAAAGTAGAAGAAAAAGAGTAGAGAAGCAGCAGGGGTAAGTCATGGAAAAAGGAAGTTAAAGCAGTGAGAGAAGTCCCAAGGAATAACTGAAAGAAATTTATAGGCTTGTTAAGTTACTGCAGTTTCAGAGACTTGGTTGTCTGAGACCCATCTTAATTCTGAGCGCTGTTTTTTGGTTTTTTTTAAATTCCACCCCCCTCCAACTATATGGATTTTGTCCTCCCAGGTCTTTTGGGGATGATGGTGGTTGTAATTAATACTGAAAATTGCTGATATTTGCTATGAAAAGTAATGTTGATTTCAGCAGAGATTGTAAAGCCCTGTTACATTTCACTTACCATTTTGACTTTGAAAACCCATTTGGCATTGACAATACAAGCAGAGCATTTTTGCAGGAGAATACTGAAATTTTTGGCATTACTGGTTGTGAGGAATGGTTCTTTCTGAATTTAATGTTTGTCAAAATGAATTGTCACTAAAAAGCTTACTCATAACTCTCCTAATCAAATCTTAAGCAGGTATTTATCATGTTTTGAGTTACTTTTGATGACTTGTCTTTTGTTTGTTCTGATGTAAAAATACAACTAGAAGGGGAAATGAAATGGATCTCTTCTGAAAACTGTGAGCAATGCAAACTTAAAGTTTTGATGCATCATGAAGGTGTGGTCTATACTAGGCATCTTGGCCCTTAAAGGACATGGAAGGCATATGGCACACAAGTGACAGTTTTACTGAGGCGCTATGGAAGTGTAATCAAGTTGAATTTTTTTGGCTTTGTGCTATTTGGAGAATAGAATGGGCAATAATTTATGTTTCTGAGACTTTTTTTCTTTGTAAAGAACCCCTTATGTTCCAGCATCACCCACCTATGACACAGCCCTGAGCCATAGCCTTCCCTCCTGATGGAAGTGTCTCCTTGACAAGTATCAGGGGATTTTCATTGGTCTCGTGTGGGTGGGATCTCCAAGGAGTGAGCTGATCTACTGGAAGGTGTCCCTGCCCATGGCACAGGGGTTGGAACGAGATGATCTTTGAGATCCCTTCCAACCCAGGCCATTCTCTGATCCTGTGATTCTTTGGCAGTATGAAATGGTGGTAGTGAAAAAAGATTGGTGCCTTCCAACAGTGTGCTGAGAGCTCTTTATAATTCCCATTGATGAAGCCCAAGTAAATCTTAGATGTTTGTAGGCAGGTCTGTGCAGGTTGTCAGTAAAGAGTTAATGGTAGGTTTGGTTGACTGACTCTTCTATATGCTTGTGTGGAGGAAACAGTACGGAACTTGTGTTTCCTCTTGCTTTACTGATTTTTTCTTTCATTTTCATTCATGAAATTCAAACGCTCTCAGTAAGTAACAGCACCTAACAGGCTGCTGCTTTTATTAATAGTCTTGGGAGGATAACAAAAGGAATGGGTGTAACCAGTTGAAATACTGCTCTCTTGGACAGTCAGTATGGAAAAGCAGTAGCTAAGCCTTTACTGTCTCTAGATGAACAAATTCTTTACTTTTCCACTCAGGCTCTGCTTGTCTTTAGGGTGATTGAATTTGAGTATTTTCTGTTGTTTAATAGCAACTCTTAGAAAAAAGTGTTTAGAGAGAACAGGAAATCTCAACAGCATCACTTACACAGATTTTTCCTTATGGACATTGTTGTGTTGTTTTTTGGGGTTTTTTCATCCTACCTCCACTTAAATCCATGTGTTGGTGAATCACAGTTACTTCACCGGCTGTTTCCTCGGGTCATAATTAGAGATCCCTGAAATCATGAGAAGCAGGAGATAAGGAAGACAGTAAAGTTCTGCTGGGATTTATATCATTGGAGTATGAAGAGGGGCTTTTGTTTATTTATTTCAGAGGTCCAAAATGTGCCAAGCTATTTCTGCTACGTTCCCACCTGGTAACTGAAACCTGATCTAACCTTCTCCATTAGTCAGGGAAAAAAGTGACAATGCATTCTGGGCCACTGATGTACTTGTGTTTGTTATGTGACATTCCCTCTTGTAAAGTTATGAGAGCGTCTGGGACCTCAGTACCCTGCTTGTCACAGCTCCTCAGTGAAAGGGAAGGGTAAGATGGAAAGTTGGTCTGCTCTGAGATGGATATTGGCCCTCAGGCATCCCTAGAAGATGCAGCCACAGTGCTGTGCTGCTCCGCATAGACCTCAGGAGCTGCCAAAATGACAAAAAGATGATTTTGCTCCATTGCAGCCTTACACCAGCACAGCAGATAACACCCAAAATGCTTGTGTTTATCTAAGTGGAAAATGGTGGTAAATGGCAAGGGTGTACAATTATTTAGTTTTTTACCAAGCTTTCTTTTCTTGGCTGTATGGAACAGCCAAACTTTCCAGACATGGGACATGTTTATGAGTGTCTATAATACTTGGTTTTTTTCCCCCTGCATTTTTCCCATAGGCTTGTTCACAGCAACACCCACTGGAGGTAATGAGCAGTGACAGTATCACTGCAACTTTCCCCTGGGGAGCTGCACAGCATTGGCTCCTGCAAGCTGACGCTGGGAGCAGTGGCTTTTATGTAAAGGGTGGGATGCCTCTAGTCTCCAGCAGCATGTTTTCTGTCAACCAGGAGAAAATGCTTAAATAAAAGTCTAATAAACCTGGTCAAAGCGAAGCTGGGTTTTGCTTTACTCAGCTGCTGTAATGGGTTATGAGAATGACACAAAGTTTAATGCAATATAGTTTATTTTATTCCTGAAGTAGGTTTGTCGTAATCCAAGCAAGAAGTGGAGCTGTCATGGTAATGTGAGTGTTTTCAGTAGAAGCATGAGATTCTGTTTTTAACAGAAATTCAACCCTAGGCATATGAAAATGTGGTATTAAAGAGTATAAACATAAGAAGCTCCTGGTAAAGACATGGAAATGGCCTTTGCATGGCCTTCTGATAGGAAGACAGATCAAGTTGAATGTGCCGGACCTGAGAGTTCTGCTGTGTGAGAGCTGGGCTATAATTTAGTGAGCTGACAGGAGGAGTGAAGTATCTCCTCAATATCTGTGTTTGGCAGAGGAGATGAATGCATACATCGGGAAACAATGTTTAAGTGTTTTATTTCCTTATTTCAGCCTGTCAAACTGTCAGCGTAGTTAATGGCCACCAGGAGAGAGTGAGGGGAAGGGAGGGAGGGGAGGAGGAGGATAAATGGAAGGAAACAAAGGTGCTGTGGAGTCTGGAAGAAAGGAAAACTGGGAAAGATTAGTGAGGCGCTGAGGCACAATGGTCCCCTGGACATAAACATCCAAACTCCCTACATTGGCTCAAATGTCTGCTCTGCTCCAGACTTCCAAGGAAATGTGTGGAGATAATGACTGTCCCGACACGCCACACAAGATAACTTTATTTTACTCTAATCATTTTGGTGTGGTAATACTGAAAGATACTTCAGCGGGGCTTCATGTCATATTTAAGTTGTGTGCTTTGCTGAAGCTACATCCAAACTGAAAAAGATGGAATTGGCTTGCCCACATTTTGAGACCTTGGGATTCAGGTGTTTTCTTTGTGTTGTTCTACAAACTGTCTGTAGCTGGACTTGTTCCTTTAAACAAACAAGGTTTGAATTGTTTCTTTGTTAAGTATATATACAGGGAAATGTAAGGGTTTGGGACTAAATTCTTCTTTCTGACACACCCACGCACCTTCCACAAAAGTCAGTACAAATGGAATGTATTTCATAAAAGAAGTATTTTTAAGGCCAAGCCAATATTATGTATTATTTTCATTGCATGGAAACCGAGCAAGAGTAAAAAGAATTTTTTTTTTTTTTTGTTTAATGCATGTTTGGCTCAGTAACCACAGAGGAGGATAATACAAAATACTCCTGTACTTTAGGCAAAAATGACACTTTGTTTTCACTGCCTTGCTACTCGTGGGGGTTGGCAGCAAGAGAACTTAAGCGTTCTGCCATGGGAGGTGGAGTTGGCTTTGATATGCCCGGATGAAGCACGTTCCGAACTGCCTTTGGGAGATAAAGAACCCAAGCAGGATCTGTCCCAAACTGGACAAATGATGAAGCTGAAGCTTTTTGGGCTCTGTGGGGAGCGTGTGGCTCAGCTGTGGCTTAGCCTGAGCAACAAAAAGTCCTCCCCTTGTGCATCAAGGCTGAGAGCAGAGCCCGTATGGAGACAGGGATTAAACTGTAGGATGTGTAGCTTTGAGTTAGAGGAAATCTTTGGGCATTGCTTGTTCATGTCAGTAGAGCTGTGAGGCCACAACTTTGCATGAAAAGCCACTCTTGTTTCATGCAGCGTCATAAGGTATGAATTTGAACTGGGCATGGTAAAAATTGGTTTTCCTTTGACAGACCATTGTTGTAATAGTTGTGTATGTTCTATTAAAATGCACATTTCTAATTAATTATTTTACAAGATTCAAGTAGCTTTCACTTGATTTTGCCTAATGATTCTCAAAAAATTTATCTAGGTCAAAAAAATTATTAAAATAAGGGAAGAATGGTACAATAGTGTTCAGCATGATTTAATGGTTTTATTATGTTAATGGTCCAAGTTGTCCATTTCTCTGTAGTCATTTCAGTGGAGGAGAATTTAAAAAGGAGTTTTGAAAAATAATATAGAAGGCTTTTGAAGTCTTATAGTATGTTTTTGGTTATGAGGAGAACTGTGAAGAATGCTCGGTGTACATTTCTGAAAATAGTTATTAGGTGTTGGAGGGTGGTGCTGCCTTGAGAGACAAGTCAGCCTGGCTGTGCAGAGTTAAAAAAACAAAAAAAAAATTAAAATGGCATTAGGTTGGTAGGAAATGAGGAGAGCAAGGGATGAGAAGGATGACTTTCACTGTGGTAAATGTGGGACAAGACTGCTTTTATGAACACTGAGGTAGTTGTATGCTTACATCATGTGTTTTATGGCTTTATGGTGGGACTTGAGCTGAAATCTTCATGGTATTGGAAGTGCTCTGGTTTAGCACCCTTAGAAAGAGGTGTTACTTATGTGTCCCTGTTACGGGCAGCTGAAAGGATAAAGCCTGAACCCAAGCCTCAAACTTCAGAAACATGATGTCAGTAGAATATAGTAATGCTTTTTTAATGCATATTTAATCAAACCCATGGACCCTACTTGGTGCATGTACAATCATGTGCCCAGGCTCTGTGGTCTCAGGAGGTGCAGCAGGGAACAGTGTGTGCTCAAAACCCGACTTAGGGATTTCCGGTGACTGGGGGCAGGAGGAGCTGCTGATTGAGGGATATGTGAACTGAATGGGGCAGCCACTGCCGTGCTGGGGAGAACCGAGCTGCCAGCGAGCTTTTCCTTCTTCCTTTATTCATGGTTCATTGGAAAAGAACATGCTTCATTTCAAACCTGTAGCAGCATTACTAATTTCTGACTACAGAAACAATACTGTATCTCTGTATTTACATTTTCCATGCGATTGTGATGCACACGTGAGTTACCTTGCTTTGCTAAGCTGTTGTAGGAGCTCAATATTAAACAACTGTGTTTCAGCCCTGAATTTTGAGGCTCTTTGCTAAAGTGGCCAAATGAGACCAATGTGCAGGCTTGCATGGCTGGACAGACTGAAGAAGTGAAGCAGAACTCTAAAAAGAAGTGACTTTGTTACTCAGCCAGTTTTTCAAAAGGAAGGAGTTTATGTGAATCCCTGGAAACTGCTTCACATTGTTCTCATTCAGGAATATACATAGGAGACACTTTTTGCCAATAAAAGCATTAATTCATGGGTAATGTGGAGTCCTTGCCATTTCCATGTGAAAGCTCTGCCAGATTGGGTCAGATGACTCCACCTTCTAAAAGTATGTATGTTTATGACATGCACTGCTTTAAGCCATAAATAAATCTGTGGCATTGTGCCTGTAATAATCTTTCTGCAGAGCTGTACAGCCTACTACCCATTAGCTGATGTATTTATCATGCTTACTGTTCTTTTCCATTATGGCTGTAGTATGAGGGTGATGCTTTCTGGTAAAGTAATTTTAAAAGTATTGTTTAAAGTAAAAATTACATTAAAATTAAATTTAAAATTAATTTAAATTTTAAAAATTAAATTAAAAATACAGATCATGTGAAGTACCCCTGAAGGTAATGGAGCTCCATGTGGGCACAGAACTAATTATTGTGTATCATTTTGTTGCTCATACAACTCAAGTTCATCCATACACACTCTGTGTGTGTGTGTGTACAAATATGCACAATTACATTTATTTGAGATATCTTGAAACTCTCATGCTTGTGTATACTCGACTGTCATAAAAACAAAGTTAATACAAACCCATAAGATTATAAGATTCCACGTGTGGCGATGTTCACGGGAAGATACTATTTTAATATGTAGAAGGAGGTGATGATGTACTGGAAGACTTTGTTAAGTATAAAGATGTAATCTGTGTATCTACACAGTGTTAGACACCCATAGCTAAGTAAATACCAACTGTGCAAGACTAATGTTCCTTTGTTCTTAATTATTTGCTTTTTTAGGAGTACAGGAATGATTCTGCAGTAATTAATTTAGCTTTAATCTTATAGTCCTAATATTTACCAGTTATATATAGATGCTTTAAAAGAGGGGGTTCATCATTAAATCTAAGTGACTTCATCACAAATCCCAATTTTCTTTAACTCTGTCTGTTTACATATTTTCTTCTGGCATTTCTGCTGGTTCCTAGCATTCAAAAAAAGTCCTAACAACAAACTGTCCCTTGAAATTCAAAACTATCTTGAAGCCATATGATTTTAGAAAACCCATCAATTCTGTATCTAAGTATTATGGAGTGTCCATGAAGAGTGTGGCATTTTGGCATCTCCCTTCTGGCAGCAGTTTAATACCATTAATTCCAAACTAAAGGAAGGTGTCAGAGCTATCATGGGACTTCCCTGGAGAAAGAGCAGTAAGGGAAGTTTGGAGGGCTTTGCTGCAGAAGTCTGCTGTCAGCTGTCTAATGCTGCGCTCCACCCTGGCAGCTCTTGGTGAATGCTGGGATGCTGTGCCCACATCCTAAAGTTGCAAATATAGAAGGTTTGAAAGTTTGCCAAGAAAATAACTTTGTTTTTTGTAGATGTTCTTTTATGGATTTAAGAAAAAGGTGCTGTTGATGGAAACCTTTTAGAATTTCTGATTGGTAGATCTCTGCATAATTTTATGCAGTAGGAAACTACTAAGCTATCAGACAAAAGTAGTCAGTGGCCCTTGCAAGTCCCTTTCCCCTGAAATACTGAGTAAGAGAACAACATACAGATTAGAGCAGGTACCCTGTATTCAGTTGCTTTTCCATCCTGGAATTTATTTCTTCATTCTCCTTCCTGAAAAGCAATCTTCATCTTCCTTATTAATTTTGTCAACTGCTGTATTGCTTGGGAATGAATTATCTCCAGGCCCTGCCACTGCCAAATATATTGCCACTTGGCCTAAAAATTGCATGTGCCAGGTTCTCTGGAAATCTCCGGTGCAAGAAGCATGAGCTGACAGGACACAGCACTTTCTGGGGATGTCTCCTTCTCTCACTGGCATTTCTGAAACCAGGAGCTCAGCAGCATCTTCCAGAGCTCTTTCAGTCAAGCAGAAGTCCAGGAGACCAGGTTCTGTGCTTCTAGTGACACTCCTGCATGTCACCATGTTATTTATTTTCCGCTTGATTTACCAATCTGCAAAATTGATCACAGTGATATTTATCTTGAAATTTGCTGGATACTTACAGCCTGATCCAATCTCTGCTCAAGTCAGTGAGAGACTCCCATCTATCGGTTCTGTTTTTTAGTTTAAGCATTTGGCAACATAGCAATTAAAGGTTGCAATGATTTGCAGTAGAGCTTTCCATCTGCAGAACCAGAGCTTTAGTTCACTGGTGTTTGAGTCCTGTGAGATCCTTAGATAAATCTAGGTATGAAACATGAAAAATTACTCCTGTTTGCACAGTGTTAGGACAATAAAATAAATGCAAATGAAATCTCCTTGACCCTGGTTTTGAACAGTCTTAATTAGAATCACAGAATCATGGAATGGTTTGGGTTGGAAGGGACCTTAAAGATCATCTTGTTCCAACTCCTTGCCATGGGCGGGGACACCTTTCACCAGACCAGGTTGCTCAGAGCCCCATCCAACCCAGCCCTGAACATTATCAGGGGTGGGGTAGCCACAGCCTCTCTGGAAAATCTGATCTGATACTTTATCACCATCTGAGTCAAGAATTTCTTCATAACTTCTAATCTAAACTTGCCCTCTTTAAGGCATTAGGCAAATTAGACATAACACAGCAAGACGTTATTGGGGGTTTGGGGGTTTTTTTTAATTGTGGGTGAGGAATCATAAAATATATGCATTTGTGTCTTACATCTTCTAGAAGTGCAGCAATGGGATGCTTCTCAGTTGCCACTTTGTTCCTAATTTTACAGCATTCTGTTCATTTCTGAGACAGAAAAGATGCCAAAGATCAAAAGATCTCTCCATTAGC
This sequence comes from Machaerirhynchus nigripectus, assembly GCA_013397975.1. Lineage (NCBI taxonomy): Eukaryota > Metazoa > Chordata > Aves > Passeriformes > Dicruridae > Machaerirhynchus > Machaerirhynchus nigripectus. The sequence continues at coordinate 345,586 of VZRQ01000732.1, forward strand.
TCTGTCTGGTGCTTGGGTTCGTTGGGATGACTGAGCACTGATTGGATCTGTGCTCCAGAAGCACTGTGACCCAGCCACTGCTATTTGTCCAGTAAAAATCCATGAGTAGTGCAGGAGTTCTCACTCACTAGTTTTGGATTTGGCCTCAAATACAGTATTTAAATTAAAAAGGAAAAATAAAAAGGAACAAAAGAAAAAAGAGCTGCCAGGAGGATCTTCCTTTTTGATCATTAAGACAGCAACAACAAATTATCCCTGTTTAGTGTAGGTTTTGAGATTGCTTTGGTGCCAGGAGTTCTGCCACCTGTTCCCAGCAGGACAAGGTGGGGATAAGAAGAAAACTGGTAATCTTTGAGAAATAAAATATACATGTGCACTTACAAAGTGAACTTTGATAATCTTTATAGTGAATGAGGTAAACCATCTCAGCATTACAAATCATTCAGATGATGAGCTGCTTTAGTGCATCCCAGACAGCCGGGGACTATTTGTTTTCGTTTATTTAAAGGAACCTCAGCAGGCAGTTTCCAACAGAAATCTTGCCATTTTTTTTTATTTTAACAAAACAAACAAAACCCCAAAACCAAAGCAAACAAACAAAACCCCTACCATGGTAAAAGGTCTGTATATTATCTGTTTGTTATTTTTCATATTCTGCTTTTCCTACAACTTGCAAATGAGATAGTAAAATCCATTCTAAACCAGAAGTGATGTTGCTTGGAAGAAGTCAGACTAGAAGTCATGAGAAGTCATACAGGTTATATGCTCATGCAAATTACCACAATTCCATGCACCTCAGTGTCCTGGAGGACCTGACTTGTTAGGTGGGGTAGGGGCAGAACCAAATATTTATACCCATTAATAAATGAGAAGGTGCCCTAAGCAAAATGAAATGCAAGGAAAAATACCTTTCCAGGCTGGAGCTGGGCTGGCTCCTCAGCAGGAAGGTCTACTTTCCCAAAAGCATTTTCCCATCCTTGCTTTCCCCAGGAGGTGTTCAGGGACCCCTCTCCCCAGCAAGAGAAGGGACAAGAGGAAGCAGGGAATTACCCCTTTGCCTAGAAGAAACTAGGCTTCTTCTCATACTTGGCAAATAACAATCAGAAGATACTACCTAAAAAAAATTTTTTTGAAAAATCTGCATTGCTGTAGTTAGAGGGATCAGAGGTAAGATATAACATCCTGCTTTTGAAAATAAGATGAGCACTGTTAAAACTGTGGCAGTGGGGTCTTGGTTCCTGGTAGCAATGAAGGTGTTAAATAATTTCTGGCAGCCCATTGATCATGTAAAACCATAAAGCAGTTCCAGTAGGAAGAGATGTGTAGAGGTAGAAAATATCGGACCGAGTGCATGCTCTCTGTGGATAATAAAAATTACCCACTTTCTCACAGATGTCAAATCTGGCAGTTTTCCACTAAAAATTTGGACTGCATATCAACTATCCAAATTATTTTAGTGTCTGTTGAAGAGTGTGTTTGGCAGGGTTTCCAGCAGGAAAATAGGAAGTAGATTTGAAAACATTAATACTATTTGAATACAACTGCTTAAGCTGATTGTTCCTTAGATGAACTCCAGTGGAAACACATTCTTCCCTGCAAGTCCCCAAAAAGTCTCCAGGTGGAGAAAGTGGGGATGTGAAATTAGTGCTTAAGAGGGCAGGGAGAGGTTTGTCTCCAGGGGTTTTACCTTCCTCTCCCTCCTGTTTTACTCAATTACATAGATCCTGGTTAAATAAGTGGGGATATAATAACTGGGAAAGTATTTGAGAGGAAGGAGACCTGAGAAGGAGGGGTATGGACACTGAAGCGAGCAAATATGCAAATAACCTGTTTGGCTTTTAGGGTTCTGAATGAACTTCAGTGATGTGGGAAAGGGAGGTGATGTCATTGAAGCCTTAGTTACAATGTGTGTGCAATGGACAGGTGCCATCAAAGCAGTAACTGAGGGATTGGATTAGATGCCCCAAAGATGGGAAAAAAGGACAGTAGAGAAAGCAGACAGAGGTATATTATTTAAAATAGTGCAGGTTTCACTAGTCTACTCCTAGAATAACACAGGATTTTTGGGGTTAAAACTCGACCTTGTAAGAGGCTGGACAAGCACTCATGTTTACCATAGGGTTTCCTTCATCTTTCTCTGAAGCAGAGATGGCATAATAAATCTGAGGAGTGCCATTACTGCTGTTAGGCTCTAAGTGAGACACAGGAGAATGAATCCAAGGGAGTAAAACTTAGAAGAATAAAGTGAAAATTTCCCGATTGTGAGTTTGGCTAGAAATGAGCCTGTAATTATAGATCATGGATATCATAAAATACTTGAAAACTAAGTAACAGGACACTGATGCACTTCTGAAAGGAAGTGATGGAAGTCATGTTCTGGCAGGTACTTCCACTGGCTTTGACAGGCTATTTTAATGCCAGCAACTACGTTAGTATTTCTGACTGGGGATATAGTCAGAGTAATGTTTTACTGAGTTTTTCACAGAACAAAAAGTAATAGGAAACAAATGCACTCTGGTGTCCTGGTGTTCTAGACACCTTCTGTCAGATCTTGAAAATGTCTTGTCCTGGCTTGGGCCAGGAGAAGTGCTGGAATAGAGCTGTTGCACTAATATGACGTTTTCTAAAGTTGAATCAATTTCAAGTGCAGCGTTAATGGGGCTGCAGACAGAGTAGCGCAGTTATTTCTCTTCTTAAATCCTGTAACTCTTTTGTGCCCTTACCAGACTTGAAAGCGCATCAGCAGAAGAGCTCAGTCCTGCCTCCCTATTTACTGCTGCTGTTCCTACGCTGCCAGGGAGATTGGCTTGTTGCTATAGTAGGAACTGTGCATGTGAGAGAGGGAGTTGCTGCTCCAGAGAGCTCATGCTCTGCAGAGGTCAGAGTCAAGTCTCTGATCTGTCAGTGCACTGATACACTTCTTAAAACAGCCCTCATAAAAATTCTCAGGCTTTACCACATCTAATCTTTTGTTCTGGTGCTTGGAGAATAATTGTCAATCCTTATCTGAAGGATAACAATGGAAATTGGGTGGTTTTCTGATTTGGTGAAATTGTTGATATAGTGAAATTGTTAGAAATTTATTACTTGGATTTTGGGGAGGAAGTCAGAATTTTATTTTTCTTAAGACTGTCAGGTCGCTCTCTTCCTATAGGTGATCTCTGTGGTGTTCCCGTTTGCCTCAGGTCGAATTAGATTCCCAGAAGTTTTGTCCGACTGTTGTTTCCTGGGCAGCACTGCACACTGTGGGAGAACAGGTCTGGCATTTACTCTGGGAGGGAGAACACAGCAGGGTCCTTGCCTTGGAGTGGGGCAGAGGGTAAGTCATGGAGAATAGTAAATACACTTGAACTATTAGTCTGGAGCAGTCAAGAGGAGGAAGGAAAAAAAACAACAACAAAAAAAAAAGAGAGGTCTTTGAAATACTTGGTTTTGTTTGTTTGAAGGGAAAGGTGTCCCTGTCAGGTCAGGATTAGTTAATATCTTTTATTCATACTTCATCACTGAGTCAGGAAATGTGTTCCCAGATACTTAAACAGCCTACTGGAAGTACTGAATTCATTGTGGAGTATTTGAGAGATTTTCTTGTATATCTGTGTCAGAACATTGTCTATCTTCATCCATTTTATTGGCACAGGATGATGGTAAGATCCCTATGTGCCCAATTCTGGCAAGTGTTCACTTTTTACTGTGTTGTCACTCATAGGGAATGCCACCAGCTAAATGCCCAGTGCTATCTGAGGAGTTTCTCCTCTTCTTTTCAGGGCATAACACAGAGAGAATAGGTGAGATAATTAAATATGTGGATGTGAGGCATGTCAACTTGCTGAAGCACTACCTTATCAGTTTTGATTCTTTAATAAGACTAAGAGAAATTTAGATCAAACCCAAATCAAAGCTATGTCTGATCACCTAACGATCAAACAGGAAAAGATTTGTTTTTATTATTAAGGGGGACATCCAATAAAATTGCTTTTGGGTCTCCTAATTTGTGTCTGTGGTATCAAAATTTCAGCAAATCTCAGGTTTTCCTTATGCAATGAAGCTTGTTTTGTGTACAAATTTACTCTTTGCTATGTATTCCGTGTTTCGCCATCATAAAAGGATGGGCAAGTAAATTAGAATTAAAAACCCTCTCTACTCCTTCCTAATCTTTAATGTCAAAATGGGATGTCAACAGGCCTTTTTGTCTAGATGATTTGTGTGGATCTGCCCATGTGATTGGATTCATCACTTAAAGGCCTGTATTACTTTTTTGGAGGTTTGGGTGTTGTTTTTTTTTTTTACTTGGGAGAAGGCTTTCAGTATTTCCACTGTCTTCTAAGTTTTCTCCAACTGGCAACTGAAAAGGAATTCTCTAGAAAAGAGAGTCAAATCCTGACACTGTGGTGGAGTCTAGGTCTAAATCTAAACTTTGTGGTTTCTCCACAAAGATTCTCCTGGTCTACTCCAAAGATTATAAAGGGAAGGGCCTTTTGTCATTCCTGTCACACAAAAAGAGGAAGTTGTAGGAGTTCCACAAGGGTCCATTTTTGTAATATTTCAACCCCAGTTACAGGAATTGGTTTCGATAATTTACTTAAAATTATAATAAGGCTTTGATTATTATTCTATTTTTTTCCCGCCGTGACTGAACAGAAGCAAGTTAAATGTTTTACTCACACCTCCAACTGTCCAGTGCTCAAACTTAGACGTCTTTTTGGGCCTACTCTTATGTAAAACAGGATGATTTGATGACAGAGGCTTCCCCAGAGCCAGAGGCACTTTCTCTTCCTGTTCTCTGGACAACCATATTTCTTCTGGTATCATGGGCATAAATGTCCTTGAACTTCACAAACATATAGCTGGTGGGCATTATAACAAGTCTCAGCTTGCTGGGAGAAGTCTGTAAAACTGAGAGTGTTTTCCGATGTGGATAATAAAATACTTTCCTGCTCCTTTATACGGTTTTAACACGCGTTCAGCATTGCAGTTCCTCTTAACCTGCTTTCCAGATTTCTTTGGAAATAAAAGTTGAGAGACCACGACTGATTTGGAGCTGGGCAGGACCTGCAACTGTTCACAGAGTTAAAGTTTGTGGAAGTCTGTTATTTGAGATACTTTTGCCAATAGAGCTTGGATTCATCTCTTTAGGACTAGTAATAGAAATTTAAAGAAATCTCCCCTTTTGATCTTACTCTGTGAGATTTTGTGGCTCAGGAGATCCAGTTGTCAGGATTTTCAGATTGTTTCATTTTTGTTTGTTTTAAAATGCATTGGTGTACTTTTTTTTCTTTTTTTTAAATTAGCACCCAGTTGAAAATTTAGCACTTGCTGGCAGAAAAAGTTAACGTTGGTGAATCCTAGCATAAGAAAATAATTTGACCTTAACGAGTGTACAAAGACAATAGGTACTTTTCTGATAGTTCTCCTCTCTCTCCCCACTGTGTCCAGCTTTAGGTGAAAGTGATAGTAACACATGGACTTCTGTGAAACTAAGCCTTTCTATCTTGTTAAGTCTTCCTGCAGTTGATTTTTCTGTGTTTGGATAGACTGTAGTCTCAGCTCGAGTGTTTGTCTTGGTGGTTGTCTGATATTTTAGCAGGAATTTCTACTTGCCTTTGTCACTTCAGCATTATTCCCCATCCCTGGAAGTGTTCAAGGCCAGGCTGGATGGTGCTCTGAGTAACATGGTAAGGTCTCCCTGCCCCTGATAGGGAGGTTGTAATTAGCTGGTCTTTATAAGGTCCCTTCCAACTCAGGCCATTATGTAATTCAGAATCAATTTGTAAGTCTGTTTTTTCCAGGATTTTCCTACTTTTTGTTGCTTGGAGGATTTTAAAACTCCTTCCATGCAGATGGCCTGCCCTGTTGTTCATCAGGAGTGACTTTGGCCATCTCTTCATTTGCAGCTTGCAGTTTTGAAAAGCTCACTTCTCCAACCATCCTGCATTTGAAAACTAATTGGCAATTGTACTGTTCATGAAACAATCAGTTTCATACATCCTTAACACAGGGAAGGGGCTTTGCAGGAGTAAAAGGAATTTTGTTTATGAAAAAAGATTTGTGGTTGCCGAGTCCGAAGACTGGCACTCACAGGAGCACACTGATTGTTTATCAGAAACAGAAAGTGTAACTGAATATTCCTTTATGATTTTTCCTTTTTTAGAGGGTAATATTTAAATAAACATCTACAAACCTATTGGAAAAGGAGTTTTATCCTTTTAGCTCTTTCTTAGGCAGACTGGTCCCTACTAGCTTTTGAACAAAGATTTGTTCAAGAAAACTTAGCAACTTAGCAAAAGAAAATAAATAATGCAGCACACTTTAAATCAAATGCATTCTAAAAGAAAACATTTTTTTACCCAAACCACCCACATATATGTTAACATACAGAATTAGTCCTAACCTGCAGGAAGAAGAAAATGCACAACACCTTTCAAAGATGCAAATTGACAATTAACAAAACAATAGAGTTCTAGCCTTCCATTGCTGAGGTGCAAATTGATAATCAGATTGCAAGGAAAAACTGGCTTCTATTTAAGATTTGAGAGGAGGCTCCCTATGGAAGGAGGGGAGGGAAAGGGACTAATGCAACCAGTTCTACAGTGGGGAAAACCCACTTAAGGAGTACAGGCTGATATCAGCTGCATGGCTTGCACGTTGTTAATTGTGACAACAGGAATGAGAAGGGAGTGGTAAAATTTGGTTATGTTGTGGAATTGCAGATGTTTTTCTCATATATATCCAGTGCCCTACAGTTATGTTGATGGGAGAAAATGCAAACCCTGTGTAATGTATTTTTTTCACTTACCTTTGGCAGTCTTGCCTTCACTTTGCACATTAAATTCCATCTCTTGTATTTTTCCTAATGTTTCATACACCCATGAGCAGCTGCAGGTAACTGCCAGTTTATTTTATCCCAACTTGTCTCAGGTATATTTTATCTTTTCCAAATATGAAATTTTACGTAATGATTTCTACTTGAGTTTAAGAGCAAATAAATAATGAGAACTGCCATTGGCTTTTCTAATAGGAAATTTTAGTGCTCAGTGCTTGGGCAAAACAGGTTGTTGTATTGCAGGAAATTTTCATGTTGCAAATTAGAAAGGACATGAGGAACTGGAGTTTGTCTGGACAGTTGTAATTTGCATGCAAATATAGAAGAAATGGTCATAAACCTTGTTTTGTGTTTTCCCACCATCCAAGTTGTGTTTGTTCTGTGCTTTTGGCCAACTCCAATAAAACTGGTGCCTTAGGTCATAGCCTGTTGTGGCCTGTAGTATTTCTGCTACTGTGTACCTGTGCAGTTGATGGTTTTAATGGGATTTTTGCTTAGTTTGATTTTAATTTACCACTGACTGGTTCCCAATGCTGTTTAATTTTTAACATCTGATCTCTCCTGAAAGATCTCTATCAAGCATGTGTATGTCCATTTCAATTTTGTTCTTCTGAATTCTTTTCTCTTGAAGTTTTGTTACTATGGAATCTGCATTTCAGAAGTAGAAGAGTAATTTAAGGATAAGACCTTTTTAATGATCTGAATAATTTGTGGCATTTGACAAATATATAGATATATAGTCTGGAATTTTTAAGACTGGTTGAAGTATTCAAGACTTGGTTAATTTGAAACCAAGCTGTATGATTAAATGTCCTGGGTATCATAGAAAGTTTCAGCCATAATTATACAATTTTAATGAATTTTTTGCTCTTGAAAATGTTGAGTTGACAGCTGCTTAGGATGAAGTCCTGGCTGGTTGCAGCACATGATAGGTAGGGGATTGCAGAGCTCTGAGCACGCTGTGCATTGCTCGGCTCTCTCTCAAAACGAAGTTGAAGATCACTCAGTAAACGACCAGCTGAGCCCTCCCTTTCCATCAACAGAGCAGCAGCATTTTATTTTGTGGACAGCTGGCTGGTAGAGAATACTTGACATCTTCCTCTGATTTGTGGTCACCATGTGTCAGTGTATGTCAGTCCACCAGGATGGTTGTCACGGCCCTCATCATGTGAGGAGGAGTGGAGGAATTTTGGATGCTGATACCGGCAGTGACAGTACTCTTGAGCCTGTATTCAGGAAACAGATTAATTCCTCTTCCAGGTGCCAAGATTTAGCACCTTTTATGTATTTTGATTAGCACTGGAGATTTTTATCTTCAGTGGTGTAATGGCTTGTTGCGTTTAGATACCACTTATAATGAACTAGATTCTGACATTGAATATTATCTGACTTCTCTGAAAGCCAACCCCTCTTGAGTGAATGTGATGCTTGACAAGTAAATAATAGAGTATGGTGCCCTGTGAATGTGTTTTAACCTGCTCCACTTAAGTTTTCTTAGCCTTGATGCATGTATTTAAAGAGTGTAGTATGCAAAGCATGGAAGGATGGAAAAGTTTGTTTATGCATTCAATAATTTCTTCTTGGGCAAGATTCATGTTGATGTCATTCTACACAGCATTTTATTATCCTGCCTCTGGTACAAAGGGGTATGTAATCTGAAGGTTGGGGGTGGACTTATTTTTTCGAATAAAAGCCACTAAGGCCAGCACTTTTGTCCATTTTCATGTCTTCTGAAGTCTGTGTGATTTCTAACCCTTTATTTCTTTTTTCCAGGCTATTCATGTTTGCTGTCGGGCAGGGCAAATCAATCTTTTCTAAGTACTCTTTAATCATAAATCCAGATGTATTAAGCTTGCTATTACCTACCCAGTGGTAGTCAGAAAAAGGCAGGGGGGAATGTCTAGTCAGTGTGGCTGAACTGTAATTGTGATCACAGGGCTGCTTGCTCTGTGCACCTTCACTCTTGGACTGCAGTGATGCTTTTGGTTGTGTTGGTGAGCTGTCTTTAAAAAAAATTTTTGGTTTTATTTTTATTTAATACAGGCTATGTTAGTCTTCTGTCTAATTATTTTGTTTTGTAGTGTCTGTTTTGTGTGCACTAAATGTTCATTCCCCTTAGCTTACATTTCCCCTCTGGTTTTCAATAAATCTTGGTGGACCTTTGTATCCTGCCATCTTTTCTGCCCTTTTTCCCTAGAGTGCTAATTCCCTCCCTCCAAATATCTGTAAAATCAGCATTTTATTTTTTTCCCTCCTGAGCAGCTATTGCCATCAGCTGTTATAAAATAATGGCTTTAGATGTGTCCCTATAATACATTGACCCCTCTGTCTGATTTATCATTAATTTCCAGAGATTTGTTCCAGGCTTGAACTAATACCTTTCCCCCAGGGTCTTGAGTTAAAAACCACGCTGAAACCCACTTCCTTTTGCTTTTGTACCTGGAATATTAATCGTATTGCCACCAGCATTCCCGGCACACAGAGACATCCCACCACAGTTAACGATATCAGAGTGTTTTCTGCTGGCTTCTGTAAGAATATTCAAGCTTCTTACACTTATTTCTGAGCTTGTAGTTTATCTTGCTAGTGTTTTCCACTCCAATACCCACACTCTTACTTACTGGAAAACTAAGGTTTATCTCCCTGAAGTTCTTGTCAGTTGCTTCTTCCTATTTCTGCTTTGTGCCTTTAAAAGCAGAAAAGGTATGACCATTTGCAGGGGAACTTGGGCTCTGCCTAACAGTATTGGAATATTTGTAAGTTATAGTTTTACTAGGTTTGGAAGACTTTCTATGCATTAATTAATATTAATTAAAAATATTGAAAGAGGATAATCTTACGAGTGCTGCAGCACAGTCAGCAGAAAGTATTGAATCTTGGGTTTCAAGTTTCCTTCATTTTAATGAATTGCTCTTAAAGTGGGAGGTGTTTGGAACTAGAAGGTTGAAGGCACGGTCCCTGGCAGGCAGTGAAAAATCTCCACTTGGCTCTACTGAGCACAAGACACATAGATACTGTGTGTTCGCTGCAGGATTGTTGGGACTGGAGGTGAAGGAATGCTGAGACTTGTTACCCATCACAGCTCTGTCTTCTAAGTCACCTTCTCTAGGCACTGTGAAAGACATGTTGTCTTTTTAACTTAAAATCAGAAACTTCAACTAGTCCTTTGGAGATAATTGCCACGCCAGGGTGCCTTTATTAATGTCCTGTTTGTTCTTAAAATTACAGTCAGCTCTTCCTAAACAAAGGACTGAACAGGCTGCTGTGTAGGAACCTGTTCCTTTGGAGCTAAGGCTCATCGATGCCCCTTATTATTTTCCTGCTGCTGCAGTGCAGCCTGAAAAGCAGTTACAAACCCTTGCTTAGGACACGTTTGCAAACCTGGTGTACCCATAGATCTCCCTGCCAAGACAACAGGAGCTGCCAGTCATTGCTACCTGTGAAAATTAACACCCCAGAAAAGTAAATCCACTCTGACCTGTTTTGAATTTTAGCTCTTTTGATATTAAAAAAAGGTGGTATTTTAACAATTTGAAAATCTTAATACTTATTTGTTTGATTTGGAATTGTTTTGTATAGCTACTGAAATGGTTTAGCAGCCTTTGATCATATAAATAGAGTGTGTGAACATCTATGTATATGAAGCAAGAATAATGAAATGCATGCTCTGTGTTGCTTCTTGTCTGCAAACCTGTTGTTAACCAAATTCAGTTTTAACCTTTGAGGATCCACAGACACGCTAGTTGGTGGACCTAATAGGTAAAAATAGTACAAATAAATAAAGATTTGGAAAGTAAAACATCAAGTCCTTACTCATCACAATGTTTATTGAATTAAAGGCATCAAACACTGGGGCTGTAGGTAGGGTACAGCTTGCTCCCATATCAGGAGGACACGCTACTTCTCATGCCTGGAGCAAAATTGCCCAAGACCAAAGCATGTCTTGGAAGTTTTGTTTCTTGCAGGCATTTATGCATAAAGACTCCATTTGTAAGGCAGAAGTAGCTAAAAATAGTATGTTGTAGTATGGTTAACAAATGATACTGAGAGCAGAGGAAAAGCTGTAGTGCCACATTTTCAGATTCACTCGCTAGATCGGGGGCATATGTGGGGGTAAGACATTGCTAGTCATCCCTTTGTACTCACGCCTGGTATCCTTGGTTGTTTATGCCTCAAGTTTCAAATACCTGGAGATATTTTCTGTAATATAAGGCCAGATTTTTGTTTTTAAGTTCCTAGCCAAAAAATTCCAAGATTTGATTTTTAAACATTAGGACTAAAGCAAAAATATCATGATGTCTTTGTTTTTACTTCAGGCCTTAAGTCAGCAGCGCTTGTGCCAGCTTTACCCAGAAGCAGGAGGGATAGAGACCTAATAAAAATGCAATGAAAGCTGAATTCTCGTACATTCACAGATGTGTAGGAGATGGAGCTTTAAGAGAAGTGCACATGCAATGGCTTATGCTTAGGAATATCAGCATCAGTTTTGTGGTGTGTACAGCATTACCAAACCACTGGTGTGTGATAAAGCTGCCACAGTGATGGCAGCCACTTAGCCAAATACTGTCAGCTCTTAAGTATCACTAAGAGTCTGTTTGTCCCTACTTGGGCTCATTTACCCTATGTGACTCAGCTCCACGTTGGGGAGCATCTTTTGGCTACAGCGCAGATCTACCTGCTTTGGTGTTTGTGTGACTTTTTGCAGCTTTATTTTGTTTGGGATTTTTTTTTTGAAACATGTTTAGCAGTTTTTATGCCACTTAGCACCACATCCTCCTGCCTTTGGTGGCTTGTGGCTGACGATACGAAGCAAGTAATGGTGGAGCAGTACAAACACTATTTCTACTACAAGAAAACATCCCAAGATCCTCTATCACTACAAATATTTCAGATAAAAGGCTCATCTGTTTTGGAGAGCCAGATAGCTGTTTTTTCTCTTCATCTTCTCTGTGTTAACTGTATTAAGTAGTTCCCATTTGATCTGAGCTCATGGGAGCACCTGTGGTCAGGTATCAGAGTGCCCGCGTTCTTTCCTTCCTATCATGGCTGCTGTTTCCTCTCCTGGAAGCCTCACCCATTGCATTTCTGCTTTGAAATGGTTGTCTCCTGGGCAGACAAAGGAGTGCAGTGCTGCCAGCTGGCTTGTCGCCCCTCCTGCCCATCCGTGCTGTTGCAGACACCTTTCAAAGCGTGGGGAGAGGTGTGGGTGGCGTGATGCCGGGCTGGGGCAGCTCCAAGGCTGTATGCCTGAAGGAAGGATCAGGCTGCCTTGGCCAGAATGGCTCAGGACAGGCCACTGGGAACAGTATTTCAGACCCCACAGATGCACTGACATAATTCAGCATTGTTTGGGACCACATTTATGATCAGAGTCTTACTGCAGGGTCTGCACTGCAAAGAATGGGATTTACAGATAACTTCAGGGAGGGGGAGTCTACTGGAAAGCTGCAGTTTCTGCCTATTTTGGTTAACTGATTCAGCCTTTCGAGGTCATTTAGGGTGGATTGATATGTTCTCATTCTCCGTATGTGCGGCAGTGCAAGGATCCTGCAGATTGCAATAAACGGGGAAAGGGAAGGAGCAGATTGTCCTACCGGAAAGTAAAAGACTCTTTCAGGATTGTGTAGGTTGTGTAATTTGAAGATCAACATTGCTTATGGTGAACAGATGGAGAGGATGATTAGAAGCTACAAGTGCCCTCCTGTGCTATAGGCCCAATGTCAGATAAACTACCTCTACAGAAAATTATCACTTTCTGAAATTCTAGGACAACTGTAGGTTGTATTCTATGAAATTGAGAGAGAAAACTGGTGTGAGGAGGAGGAAAGGATCTAGACTGTTAACTGTGTGAGACTGCAAACTGCCTCTCAGGAAGCTCAGATTCAAGGTGATTTTAGTGTCTGTGAGTGCTCAACGTTGCTTTTATGAAACTGTGCAAGAGGAAATTCCCATTATTTCAGTCCTGGAGCTCACTGTGGCTATCATTAGTACAAACCAGGGTGATTTTTCCTTCAGTGAAGGCATGCTCACCTGCCTCACGAGGTCTAACAGTGCAGTATTTGTACACCAGAGAACACATGCTAAAACCTGAACAAGCAGTGCATTTTGCCACATGTGGCTGTAGGAAAAGCTTATCTGAGAACTTCTGGTTGAGAGCTGTAGACCAGTGTGTGTGCATATTGCAGCAGTGTGTTAGTATTAAGGCTGACTGTGTGAGGTTTTGGGGTTTGTTTTGAAAGATGTGTTTAAGGTTTTCATGAGTAACAAAGATGTAGAACAATGGACAGTGATTGGGGAATAAATGGTGCACATGGACTAAGTTGGCACATCTTCTGGCTGGGAGTGAAGCATCTTCCTTGGGGCTTAGCTGGTAAAACTACCTGTGTGTTACAAGGATCCCAGTTAGAATCAATACTCCAAGGGCTGGGAGGGCATACAGTGGCAGGCTGGAAAATCCAGGAATTGGGTAAGTAACCATTAGTGTCTGGTCAGAGCTTGGCAGACAAAACAGGCTGTGTCGGGGCAAGAAAGCACAGCAAAGTGCCTTAATAGAACTCTTTCTGCGAGTTAAGGGCTGGAATGAAAGTTCTGCTCAGTAAGTAGAAAAAATACTGGAATTGTAAGAGGGGAGAAGAAGTGCTTTTCCCCAAGGATAAACCAAACTGAACTAGCACATGTAAAAAAGAATTTCGTTGTTCTTGTGGTTAAATCAATGGCAGTGAGCAATGCCAGTGAATTAGGAGGAAAGATGGTCAGTGGCAAGGATATAGCTCTGTATTGTCCTGCTTCTGCAATGTGTCTGGGTTCATGTGTGTAAACGTATCTCCCAAAATCAGAATGTGCAGCAATGGGGAAGGTGTTCCCGACGTGTATATAATGTATGGTATTTCATACAGAAACTGTTGGATAAATGAACACTAAGATTGTGAAGTCAGGCACTCAAAGCATAGGAAATGCCAGAATTAGATTTGCCTGCACAACCTTAATTCAGCCCCTTTGTGCATATGCATTATGATACAGTCTTCAATTACATGATCACATATCAGACCACTGAAATGACAGTGCTGACAAAATGAGAAGATATTCCATATTATTTTCAATCCTTTTTGTATGTCCCTGTGGCAGGCATATTCTGTAGACATTCAAACCCCAGCTTAAAAACAGCAATTCCATAATATTATTGGTACAACCAATACATGTGAAAATTAATAACTTCCTAAGGACTCCTCTGTGATGCTTATCACTGTGTTATCTGTATGTTGTAAAGATGTTAATTGATTCTCACTACATCCATCTTGGTGGTACTCTGTTTTACAGATGAGAGGAAGTTTTTGAAGGGGAAGAAAAGCCCCCAGTTCAGTCAAATTCTACCTATATAGCTACAGTCATCCTAAATTCTGGCAGCAATCCAGCTCATTGAAGCCTGCTTCATCCTGAATATTTATCTGCCTTAGGGAGTTTCTGGACCACATGAAAGTGCCTGAACTCTCCTACCCAGAGGTGTGCCCTTGCCACCTGTTTTAGCAGAACCCTGAGGAAAAAAATACTTTCTACCCTTCTTCCAAAGTGATGCTACTGTGCACTGAGAACCAGAGCCATGTGTCAATCCAGGCTCCAAACTGGCCTGGTGGTAGGCTCGTAGAAGGATTGGGCTTTCTGTGCAGTGGTTGATCCCAGGTAGATACAGACCCTTCTATTACTTCTCCATAATGATAATTGAGGAGGTAAATAATAAGGATAACTGAGGATGATAAATGAGGAGGAGGTATCTTGCTTAAGCCTCTGCTCAGTCAGTAAGGAGAAGGAAATGCAGAGTTTACTTGGAATTAAATTCTCCGTGCAAGTCTCCAGAGGTACCCCTCTGCCTCCATTTGATGTGTAGGGAAGATAACTCCTGTGATAGGCTTCTAAATGCATCTGGGTCAGATCTGACTTTTCAAAATGTTGCTTTCACTTTATTGTAGCTGTTTGTATCTTTAAAATAAAGTATCAGTTGACTGCAAAATATAGCATCCCCGAGTATATGTTCAGGTACACCAGGTCAGAAAATGGGACACGTACGAAAAAGGCCTTCCTGCAAAGATTTTGGATTCCTGCAGAACTGTCCTCCTTTTGGCTTGCACATCTCTGTTGCCTTCAATTCTTGTGTTCCAGTACTTAAAAAATGAGTTCATGGTCCAGCAGACAACTCTGTAAGTATGCAACTCATGTTCATTCCCAGAGCTGGCTCTTCTGGGGTGATATTCTCCTAGAAAAAATTGGAATTTAATAATATAATTAGAGAGTATTGCAATGTGTATGCACAAAGACTGAATCTTAGCTTGGGCTTCCAGTGGCTAAATAAGAAATGATTGTGAAATCTTAAAGTACAGTATTTTGTTGAATGCTCACTTTGGTTCAATATTTTTTAACCAGAGAATTTTACAGTATTAAACTGAAAATGTTGTAGAGGTCTACCACCCTTTCCCTCTCACTTAGGTCATCAGAGGGCTGTACTTCCAGATACTTAGAAGAGAGTCCTGCTGGTTTCTGCCATTTGTGGACAGCAGCACATGGGTGGAGTCGGCCGGAAGTCCGGCAGTTATTCCCAGTTACGAGGGTAGTGGCCTCTTGGCATATTCTAAATCATTTTTTTGTCTTTCTCATCTTCACCCATACTTGTTTCTCCTCAGCTCCTGCCAGTCCGTTACTCCATTTTTTTAATCCATGCTGCTTTTCTGTTTACATGGAGTTAGGTTGCTTCATCTGTCTTTACAATTTGGCAGCAAACAGAAGGGCGTGACGTTTCACTGCCTTTGTAGCACTTCCCAGAGTAAAACCTGGGAGCACTCTGATGACTCAGAAGAGCTGCCGGAAGAGGCTTGTGGAACAGGTTGGCACAATGAGGGAGGCACACGGACCTGCATAGGGGTAGCATGCCCAACATACCAGGCCATTCAGTCTGTTACACTGATTTTCAGCAGGTCTTTTCTGCATATGTGTAAACTGAGTGCTCCCTCTTCCTCAATCTTGGACGACATTCCGATGGAAGGTTGCAAAGGGCAAGTGGCAGGAGTTGCTTTCCTCCATGCACGTTTCAAGGTCATCCAAGAATAATTTAAGCTGTGTCAGTAAGAGTGAGAGTGATTTAAGACAAAATGTGTGGCTCAGGTCACAAATGGCAATGTATGAAGCTAAGCAGTTCATTTTTTCGGTTTTTATACTCACTGTTTTTGTGTATTGGCTGCTGCATTTATTTTCTTATAAATACTATGTATATTGGACCAACCACAACTAAGAGGATGGCATTTCCAGTGAAGGGGTGGTAGAGGTTTGATCAGTAGTGGTGTGATTCCTGCTGATATGCTGGATATTTAGAGAGAAAAGCAAACAACAGGGGCTTCACAACACAGGTTGGTGAGAATTCAGTCCTTTGAAAACCACTACTCCAGAGATTTAGTGAATTACTCAAAATTTACCTTTGTCTTTATTGTGCTGATCCGTTGCACGTACCACAGTTGCTAAAGTAAGAAATACTGCTTTGCATTCAAGGAGACAGATTTTCATGCTTGCATCAGAAAAAAAAAAAACCTGTCATAGCTGAAATAAGCAACATTATCAGCAATACAAATTTTCAAAAGTAATTTGTATTCTATAATTCAAGTTTGGGGTATGTAAGGTGCAGCCATACTTGGAGGTTCTGGTCTGCCTGTTGTATTGGTGATTATGTACTGTGGGGAGGGATGAGGATTTGCTGCTTTGCCAGTTTAATAGAGGCGAGGTAACTAATTTGATTCGGGATACTCTCATCATGAGTTGCTTGAAGGTGTTCAAATTTGCTTATGAAATAGTCCCTTCTGAGGTAAGGAGATGGAAATGAGGCACTAAAAAGCTTTCTTGAAATGCTTCCATGTTTCTCAGCTCAGAACATCCCATTTGATATTAATATTAGGTACTGAGGCAAAGTCATCAGGTAGAAAAAGGAGGAAATGTAGAAATAGTCATTTTCTTGTGTGTTTCCTCAGGATGCTATTTTGAGGCTTTAAAAAAAAAAAATTCCTGCTTTGCTGCTGAGGCTGCTGTAAAGCGGGGAAGTGGCAGATGTAATTGAAGTCCCAGGGCCCTGCCCTAGAAGAGGTCCAATCCTGGCAGCATACATATTGCTTATATGAAAGCGAACAGATGGATACATTTGGTCAATTCTGCCGGGTTCATATGGAAACCTTCAGAATTTTTTCTTACTATTTTGAGTGGAATACTTAAATCTGTTATCTGCTGAGAGGCTGTAGTTGCCTGGGATGGGTGCTTTGGTAGCTTTGAGCAGGGAGTGTTGCCTTTCTGTGGATGTCTTCCGATCAGATGTGTTTATCTCCCCATACTCCTTCCCCCCTCCCCTTCCTACAGGACCAATTCAGCTACTGGAGGAGTGAGCTGGATTTTTTTCAACTTCAGTGGCATGAGAACTGTCAGCTGAGTCTTAATCATGGAGCTATTACTGGTAGTGAATATGAAGGAAAGAAGAAATCCAGCTTGCTTTTCAGACGATAGATTGATTGCAGAAGCACATTTTGATTATTCTTGGGGTGGAGAGAGAAGAGGAAGGAGTAGATTTGGAGAACAAAAACATCACATTTTCTTTAATTAAAAAACCACTAATTTTCTGATACTAATTCACGCTAAATTCTTGCTGACAGTTTTTGATGTTTCCCAATTCAAAACAACTGAAAGCAATGAATTGAAGGGAGAAGAATCAAAGAGGAGGGGTGTAGCTGCATTAGTAGGACACATCTTGAAATGCTAATACTTAGTCTCGGAGGGGAGGGAAGAGTTAAGATTAAGCTGTAATGCTTGAAATTAGTTGCTTTTGAGTATCCTCAGGTGTGTGTGTGAGTGTGTGTGTGTGTGTGCATTTGTGCACACATGTAATGACCTAATAACATGGCATCAAGGAAAGAACTGGTACATGGCTAAATTCTAAAAGCTTATCATACAGATATGTCAGCATCTGTATTGTCATCTTGTTATCTTCTGTCCAAGTGTATAACCATATAAAAATATACACAATAAGTATTTAGACACTATCAATGACACCTCTGTGCAATATTAAAGTTCTTAAAGAAACTCACTCTTGCCAGAAAGCTTTAACTTTAATGATTTCCAGGAAAGCTGTAAACAGAGCAAAAAATACGCAATCTCTGATATTAAAAGCATGTTTCTATGAAGATTGTAGTTCTGAGTGCTAATTTCTGGGGTTTTTTTAAAGAAAATAACTTCTTTTAACCACTAGTGACAATAATTTTTGTTGAAAATGGGGGCTAGAAAAGTAGAAGCTGAACTCCTTGGGAGAGACAGCTAGAGAGCTTGAATTTGACAAAAATAGTTTTTTCTCTATTCCCATCTCACTCTCTCGAGCTGCATCCTTCTCACAAAGACAACTCCACCCACTGTTGTAGAAAATGGCCATCTCTTGATATCTTCTGTGGAGGTCTTGTTTTGATAGTGCTAGTGCTAGTTTTGGGGATTAACAGGAATAACCCTATCAAATTTTGTTAAGACATGGTACCGATACAGAAGGACCCATGCAGACTATTTAAAATACCCTTGTTAACAGAGATTTAACAGTCATTTCATTCTCCACTGTTCATCACATTCACACATGTGGGATGGGCATTAACAGATTGAGCTACATCTTTTCATTTCAATTCTGCAGCAGTCTCTCTTTGTAGGAATATTTTATGTAGTAATAATTTTCTTCCTATTACAGACTTTCTAACTATGTTAATGGCAGTAGACTGGCCACAGAGACATTCGTGAGAACTACCTTTGCAGTGACATTTAAACAATTTATTTGATCTTGCTTTAGCATACCTGCTCATGCCTTTTTTCACTCTGTTGATGACCTTAGGAGAACTTTGTGTATAACCATGGGTCTTTCAATCACATTCAGCTTAACAAAATGGTATGTAAATTTCTGCAAGATGGTTTTTCTGAAGTCTTTGGGATTTACAATGACTCTGCTAGCAGGTGGATGCCCCTTGACAGCATGGGCACATTTAAGGAGCAGCTCCAAGGCCAGTTGCAGAAGGCAGAGTGTCTTAAGTGAGGATGCTCTCTTTAATGGGTATGCAGTTGTGGGGTGAGCCTTGACTTATCCAAAGCAGAAGGTGCTATTAACAATATCCTTTTTTTTTTTTTTTTTTTTTGTGGTTGAGAGAGGAANGTGCATGATAAGGGAAAAAGCAGAGCCGAGAAAGGTTGATGGCAAGGGGGCAAGAGGCCATTTCTATATATCTCACACATGTACTATGTTGAATTGATCATCTTATCACCATTTAGAGAAATTGCAAGTCGTGGATTTGTGGCTGAAATGTGTTACTGGTGTGGGAGTGCTCTTGGCTAAAAGCCTAAAACGAGGACTTTCTCTTTGTGAGGGCATATCTTGTTCTGTGCTTGATGCAGCTTCTCCTATACTGGACCATGTGTAAGACTGCTCTTAGGAAGAGAATAGTTAAAAAAAATTACCACTGCCACTATAGCCTTTAACACTTTCATCGGGTTCTATCAGGATCAAAGGTCCTACTGTAAAGTTGTGTTACAAAATCATCCAAGCCAAAATCAGGGAAAGTGAAAGGCAAGAAATGAACTGAATTAACTGGCAAAAAAATTATATTTATCAGCTTGTTGATTTTTAGTATAATTCATGGAAATGAATTCTGTGGAATTGTCATTCCGTGACAGCTGATTGGGTGGGAAAAACGTAGGATTGCTGCTGAATGCTTACATTGACAGGAACATTCCCATTCGCTAAAAATAAAACCCTTGGACAGTAACATCGTACAAATTCGTGTACGTGGGTTACCTGCTGTATGATGTCCCCTATACGGGAAACACTTGAAGCACATAATCAGTCTCTTCAATTTCTGTTGAACTGAATTATATTCTAGGTTTGATTTGGTGGGGTTTTATTGGTTGGTTTGTTGGTTTTTTTTTAGACCAGAAGGTAAGCCTACATGTTTTAAGTTTGGCTTCTTCATAGACATTAGTAGATTGAGGTGCAGCTTACACTGCTGGGTATCCCTCATGCCTTTCCATTTCCCAAACCTAGTCATGAAAATAAAGTTTCTGCCTCAGAAGTTGCATGAAAGAAAGCAGGTTTCTAGGCTGGGTCATTGAGGTTGGCCTTAGCATATGTTTGTGCACACTGTGTTGTTCCTGCATTACTGAGCTGGGTTCTTTGCCCACGTGTAGTAGCCTGCCTACAAACAATAATAATCACTGTATGTGTCACACTCTGTCCTCTGCAGTACTGTTGAAGGGGAAAATTCAAAGCAATCATCAGTTCTCCTAAAATTGTCAGTTCTGGTTTCTATGGTCATACCAATTTAGTGTCTGGGTCTGATTTTTCCCCTTTTCCTGCGTCTTATATATGACTTTGACTTGCTGTCGGAATTGAGTAGTCCAAGGATAAGACAAGGGAAAATCAAGCTTTCTGTCCCTGGGGTAAAGGAAATTATACGTAGTTCAACTTTCTCAAGTGACAACATTTATTAGGCAGTTACTACAGACATCTGTATGTAATCACAGATAACTTGGTATTTTCTGGACACTTCCCCAGTAATAAAATCCCAAATCACTATTTACAGATTATGTTGAAGCTTTTTTCAGTGATTCCTTCAAATGTAGCATTAATTTAAAAATCTTTAATGGAAATGTGCAGCCAGAAAAAGCTAAGCCATGGATCCACTATGAATTTCTGCAGACATCCTTCTTTTGCCTCCTTTGGATGCCAGTGTAGGTCCAGCTTAAAACGTACTCGACCCATGTGTACATTTTAGGTGCTTCCATTTGGGTTCCACTGTTGCAGTGCAAAGAGTACCTTAGCCATGTCTCTATCAAAAAGAAATAAAACAGAGTTGTAGATAGAGTGTGGGGAGAAAAGAGAGAGTCCTTTCCATTTATTTATGTATCTCTTTGCTTGATTTTTGTTTGGCTTTTTCTGATCTAGTTTTATTTGTTTGGGCAAGTTTCCTGCCACTTACCTTTGCATTTGCATTTCCTATTGATTGGCAATTTTTAAACTGTTTATTGTGCTCTTTTGTTTAGCTGTTCAAGAGCTAAAACAAAAGCCACCAGGCCCTGTGAGGGACACATTTGCATGCGGCGAGCGTTGCCCAAGGAAAAAGTAATTGCTAATGCATATTTATGTGGCACAAATTTGCCATTTGTTTATGCATAAAATTATCAATAGTGCAGGGCGGCCCAGCCGTAGAAAATGGTGACCTTTTTAGCTTAATAAAGAGAAATCAGCTGTTATTGTGAAGAGATCAGCCATTTATTCTGTGTTGAGGGACACTGTCGGG
Organism: Machaerirhynchus nigripectus; assembly: GCA_013397975.1. Taxonomy (NCBI): domain Eukaryota; kingdom Metazoa; phylum Chordata; class Aves; order Passeriformes; family Dicruridae; genus Machaerirhynchus; species Machaerirhynchus nigripectus. The sequence continues at coordinate 366,745 of VZRQ01000732.1, forward strand.
AAAATGTAGATTGGTGCCGGCAATATCATTAAATGGAAGGCCAGTGACCCTTTCGGTATAGTCTATTATACTTTATCTAATAGGGGATAAATGACTCTGGTTGGCAAATAGATTTAGAAAAAAAAATAGGAAAAAAAGGAAAAAAAAACAAACAACCCCACAAAAAACCCGATAAAACCTACTACCTCTCCTGACTTTTCTCTTGCACCTCAGCCATATGAACAGGTAAATACTGAGGAGGTAATCTTGCACAAGCCACCTGTTATTTTTCTAGCAGAAAAATGATTTGAAAAACAACTAAACAACAACAACAAACCAAACCCTAAACCAGCCGCCAAGCCCACTCTGTTTAGACTAGTTTTGACTGCTTTGGAGTGGGAAAAACATCCAGAGCCAGCCTGTGATTCTTCCTTGTGCACGCTGTCAAAACCAGTGTTCTGAAGGGCCATGATGTGGATAGGATTTTGGCTTGTGAAATGAGAACACAGAGTTTGAAAGTAGGAGGTAGGGTCTTCTCTGAAGACAACAGGTTTTCAAAAACATTTATGCTTTTTTCTTGTATGCATTCCTTTTGTTAAGAGTGAAGAAGAATTTGCTAGATAGTGATCTCACCTGCAGAAGATGCAGCAACACAGTTTTCTTTATACCACTTGGATAATTCAGCTCAACCTTTAATAGGCAGATTTATTAAAGAGTAAAAGAGGCTGCAAGCCTGAGGAGTTCTTGTGAAAATGAAAGTGTACACACAAAACCTCATGTTTCCCTGTTTCTCTCATTCTCTATAGTGCACTACTGAATGGAGTTTTAACCACCAGGTGAAATGTGGAGAGCTGTGAGTCACAGCTGCTGTGAGAGGTTGCATTTTCTGTGCAAACTGTGTGGTGGGCTGGGGGTCTGATCTTTTAAATTGTTCTTATCCCTGAGAGATATCCAGCAGATAATTGCTAGAGTAATTTTGGGGCTTTGCTCTGCTTGCTTCCTAAAAACATATCCCAAGCTAATGTTGTCACCATCACAGAAAAGTCACCACAATATTTGTCACTGTGTGTCATGTTCCTGGTGGCCTCAGTAAAGAGGCAAAGCTTGAACAGGATAATGGAACTTGCAGATAGTGGAAGCTTTTTGAGGCAGGGCTGCCTGGAGATGATTGCGGGGAGCTTGTGGTCAGAGGCAGGACTCTGGTCTTCTCAAGGCTGTTGCTCTGATTTCACCACTATTAAAATTTAGACAACTTTTAAAAAAAAATACTTTAGTCAAATATAATACAACACGTAACACTTACTCTAGGAGATATATAGTATATAGTGTATTACTTTCTCCGGTGTTGTAAAAGTCTTTGTAAGGGTGTGTGCTACAGTTCAAGATTTTTATACCTAAAATTTTCTCTTATTAGGATTTTTTGGAAAGGGTTAGTTTAATTTCTGTACATAGAGCTGTTGTCTGCTTCTGGAATAGTGCAGTCGCCATCCTCCCAAATAATGATTCCCAACCATGTTGCTGTAGAAACAAAAATATTGTAGGATTAGTTATGGAAATAGAGAGAAAGTCAAAGAAATAGTTTAAAAGTAGAACTTTTCTAAGGTCCATCCTATGGAAAATACAGTAAATATGAAAGTGAATTTATTTGTAGAGTGGGATCTAGGTTACTTCACATGGCAACAGGCCCTTTTTTTTACTGGTTCTGTCTCTCCACTCAAGACTGTAGCCAAGAACCACAATTTCAGAAGTCTCTGTTAATGTTTGGTGATTGCTTCATTGCGTTGTTAATGAACAGTTGAATTAGGTGGGTTTTTATCTTTAAAAACACATTTTTATTTTTACTTCAACTAATTAACTAAAGTTTGCTTAGTCCAAGTAAATCTGATTTTTTTCAAAGGGTCTTTTTCCATACAGATATCTGCAGTTCTGCTCCTGAAAAAAAAAATCTTCTTATTCCCATCAAAGCTCGTAGGCAGTTGTTAGCCTGAGTTTTGCTTTGTCTTTTCTAACAGTCATAAAAAAACCCTTTTTAAGATGCTTGACACCAGCTAGAAAGTTGTACGTAGATAAAATCAACAAGAAGAAAATGCTTAAGTTTGTATGGGAATAAACTCCATCACCATGTTGTAAACTAACCCAAATACAACTGAGATTCAAATTCAGGTGGTGGTGGTGGTGGTTGTTGTTAATGTTACTGTTAATTTTTTTGTACCTGTGCCTGCCCAGGCCTGGTTGTGGAAGATAACTGCTAAGTACAGAGAAATTAGAAAGCAAAGCCTCTTCAAAAACCTACAAATATCTATCGTCATGGAAAATCACAAGTTTTGTAAAGAGTTTGTTAAGGGAGAAGATATCAGAGACAAGGATGAGCAAGTATCACTGGTCAAAGTTGGTAGCAGCAAACAAAAGAATGAGCAAAACGAGTATTACTTTTTCCTTGTGTTCTGCTGATATGAAGAGGTCAGGGATAGCACTTGGTTCCAGGTTGCTGGGAAAGGCAAAAACATAATGGGGAATATTCTGTAAACAAATGCTGTTTTTCTGATTGTCTTGTGACCTGCCTTTCTTGTCCTGGGATTTCATCCTACTTAGGGGTGAATTGAGGGGGGATTGTTCTTTTCTCAGCTCATGGTCCAAGTCTGCTGTATTAATAATAAGTGAATTAGGGACGGAAGATAAAGGACTAACTTTATATGATGTTATTTAGTTAATGAATGGTTAATTTGATAACCAAGTAATAAGAGTTAAGCAATTAATATATTTCAGTTCTTTGTGATGATGGTAAACAGGTAGTCTAATAGGTCCTGCAAAACTTGACCTATTTTTGTACACGAAAATTTTGATAACTTATCTTCATTGAGGAATGACTTCCCCCCCTCCTTCTTCAGCACAGACTTGAAAAGCCCATTGAGATATTCATCTTTCTAAGAGCAGAAATACATGACTGAGGAAATTTCTATACAAAATATATAGAGGACACATTTCTGTTTGTTCATCTGCTTGCTCAAAAATAATATAGGAAATTGAGGTTTGTGTTGACAAAGTTTGCCTGCATGCAGAGCTCAATAGGGAACCAGGGATGGTTGTCTTTTGAACCTTCATGCACCAGCCTACTCTTGGTGGTGTCTTATATGCTGCTGCTTTTCCTGGAGGTCTCTGAGCTGTAGGGCTGGAAAAGTAATTCTGTCAAGTTAAACCAGTAGAAAAAAGTGCCTGGTTTTATATATTGAGATGTTGATTTCAGAATTTGGCTCTGTGTGTTTTGTAGTTGAAAAATAAAAGAAAATCCTATTTATATTCATACATACATTTCATACTACAAATTATTGTTTTGGTTAGACTAGATTGGAAATACACTGTAATACAATTTAGGGATGCCAAACCTGACTGGGAGCACAGTGACTTCACATCCGAGATGAACTTTGGCCTGTGTGAGCACAGGGTGTCACGTCACAAGTTTGGGCTCAGACTTGCTTATGCTTATTCCTATGATATGCATCCTACACTTGCACACCTTGTGCCAAAGTGCATTTCTCCCCTCTCTGCTGAAGGCTTGGGGTAACACAGCAGCAGCCACAACTGCAGTAGGTGCCCAGAGAGATCTGAGGTGCCTCATGCTCCTGAACTGTGGAGGTCCAGGTGGGGTTTGGGAAGTTGTACTGACTCCACTGATGAATGTGAGTCACTGAAGTTCTGGGTTGTGTTGTTCTTGCGGGAGATGCAACTCTGTCACCCGTGCAGGAAGATCAGGTGCAACTCAAGAACCTGAGGACAGTGTCTAAGTCGTGGAGTAAATGTGTGAGTAACCCTCCTACTCACAGGGTGCCAGCTGGAAGCAGAAGCAAATGCAGAGGACTTCCTGCTCCCAGAGCTGTACTCGCACTGCTAACTGTGCAAGCGTGTTGGGTTGGGGATACAAAAACACTGAGTGTAGGTGAGCTGTTTAAACACTCTAAAGAAACAGGAATATGTAGTCATATCTTTCTCCTAGTTCAATCTTTGTATTGATTTATCATGATAAGAGGCGCTTCTTAGTTTTTATAATGTCTACTTTTTCTTTTTTTTTTGCTATTACATATTTCTATGGCAGCTTTTCCACGTGATATATATTGGGTCACACATTAATTTACACCAGCCTCTGTTCTGCAAAAAAGAGTTCATGAGCTAAATAAAAAGGAATGGGGAGGGGGATGTCTAGCAGAGCCCAGGCTTTTGTTTCATGTTTTGGATGTATTTTCTTTTTAAAATAAGATTGTTGATATGCATTTGCTTTTATTTTTCTAGCCTTCCTCTTGCTGATGACCAGGTTCCTGTTTGATCCTGTTTACAAGCTTTCGAAGACTGAAAATAACCCCAACTCCTCTGCATTGGGTAGGAAAACAAAGCCATATAAAGACATACTGCAATTACTCTGGAGGGCTGGCAGTAAGGAAGAGTGTGGTAGGAAGGAAGAGCTTGTGGAGAAAAAGGAGAAGGTTACTAGGTTACCACAAAAGACATTAGTGTACTCAGTTTTTCTCACCCACTCTTGTACTGGGGAGAAGGGGGAAGAGTGTGCATGTCAGCAAGTAAATAAACATTCTCCAGTGTGTGTATTCTCAGTGTAAATATTTTAAGTTTGTCAATACTTTCTGTTACTTATTCAATCTGCTTTGCAGTTGTATTTCAATCTATTCGAAACATTCAACAAGTAACGATTGAAGATTTTTGGGTTTGGATTGTTGTTTTGTTTGGTTTGGGTTTTGTTTAGGTTTTGGGGCTTCTTTTTGGTTTTGTGGATCTATGTGCAATATTTTAGTAGTGTTGATATCTATATCCCAAGTACTAAATTTTTACAAATACGTTTCTTTTAATAGGGAGGCTAGATGGGGAACAATCTGGTTAAAGGTTGTTGGTCTGGCAGGAAACTCAGATACAGATAATCCCACCAGTTACTGTGTCTTCTTGATCCCGATGCCAGAATGGTTTTTGCTTTTATATATTCTTCATATATATTTGTAGCTCTGTAGACTGTTATTATATAGTTATATAGTTTCCTAACTTCAGTGCTTTTCCTATTAGACAAACAAATTCCTGACAGCCTGTTCTAATCTTGCTTCTTATGGGAATCAAGGATAAGACACCTTCCCAAGACACTTTCTCATGTAATAGACATAAAAAAACTAGCAAGGAGGGGGGCTTCAGAAGAGGTTGAACCAAGAGGGGGAATTACTTCATTACCTAACTGAAGATTCTTGTCAATTATGCTAATTAGCTAAACTTACAAAACTGTACTTGCCCTATGTCACATGTGCATTTTTGATGCATTTTCGATACATATTTTGTCGTGTTGTGCACCTGGAGGGACCCTTCATCAAAAATGGTAACCACATTTTATCACCTAACCTTGTTTGGCTCTTGATTTTAGGGGCTGAAAAGGCAACAATCCTGTAGTAGTTTTTGTGCTTAATCTGACTTTCATGAATAGTAAATGTTCACAGAATTAAGGTTTCAAAGACAAGCACTTCCTTTCGGTAGCCTTGTTTTTATCCTTGTTATTGTGGACTTCAGGAACTAGAGTTGAGGTTGGCACTCTTGAGTCTGATGAGTTTGTCATGGGGTTAGGTGTCACCTGTCTTTGACCAGGTTGCTCTCACGTTTCTTGTATCGTGAGTGGCAATTGCTAAAACATCAGGGTTAGAAATGCAGCCATGGTGACAGATAACACCTACATCCAGTTTTCCTGGGTGGAAATGAGGAGAAGGTGTGGAAGGCAGTCAAGAGCCAGTGCTGTACAACTGAGATTTTAGGGCTGACTAAGATAAAACCCAGAGACAGCCGTCTTGATTTCAGTATTATTTTGTCCACATGCAGAGGGCTATTCAACTCTTCTTTTTTGGAAAATAAAAAATTCTAATTAAATTTGAATGCAGGATTAGGTGAATTATTGATAATATTATGGTGTAAATCGATGCTTTTCTGCTTCGTGGTGAGGCCTTAGACACGCATATGAGATGACAGTCTAAGTCATGGTATTTTAACATGATTGATTCAGATATGGAGAAGTTGTACGATTCACTTATATCTTTCTAAATGCCAGAAGTCAGTTGTGACATTCTCATCTTTTCCTCTTCTAAATAAGTTTATCAAAGAAGAAATCACTAATTTTCCAGGCAGTGCTTAATAATCAAGGAAGTGAAGCTTCTATTTTACAAAAAAACCAGAAATTTTGCTGAGTTGCTGAATGATTTTTACATAGTAAAAGTGTGCTATGTACTGAGCAACTAATTTTTTAAAATTATTTTTCTCTTTTAAGGCCTCAATTCTGAGAAGGGTCACTAGCCTTTGAGAATTGAGCCACTTTGTTGACAGATCTGTCCTCTAAATTGAACAGCATTAATTAGAACTTTATGCTGCAGATTCTTACTTTTTAATGTGGGTGGCGCTGTCAACAAAAATGTCTAATGAATTTGAAACTGATTTTAAAAGGTCTGCCACCTGTAGATAAAAATGTGCATTACTACACATGGTAATTATCAAGATCAAAGGCTGTGATATGATCCACTGACCTTTTGAAATCAAAACACGATAAAGAAAAAAAGGCATTGATTTCTCCATCTATGTTAATATAGGACATGTCTGTATATTCAGCTGTATTGATACACTGTAATATATCTACGGGAAAAAAAGATACTTCGAATTATGTTAGACCCAAATTTCCCATCATTTCCTCTGCAGACTTACAAAGCTCTCGCTATTTTTGTATGTGTTGAGGAACTTTTTTTTTTTTTTTAATCTAATGATATAGATTGCTAAAAATATTCAGGTGTCTGAGACAGCAGCAAAACATCTCTGAGCCACCCTACAAAAATAAACTAGTTTTGTGCGTGCAGGATGAAGAAGCAAGTATACAGGAACAGATTTCAGCTCCAGGCTTTTTTTTCAGGGGCATTTGCAATAGGGGAGGGGAGAAACAACCCAGAAACTATCATTGTAAAAATTATGAAAAGCACTTTGATGGTCTTTTTTAAAGTCACTTCACTAAACAGGGGCCAAAGCAAAAGCCTGAAAGGCAACTTGTAGTTGGCTCTTAACAACCTCAGCCCCTCGCTGCTATTTGCAGTTGAGAACAAGTGCCTGTGCACACAGTAATGGTGAGAAAGACTAAAGGGAAATAAAGGACACGAAGGAAGGATTTTCTGTTTTCATGTGAGTACTTGGAAGAGCAAGCAAGTGAAGAAGCAGCAATTTTAGCTAAGCTAATGTAATAGAAGACCACTGCACCCAAACTGTCTCAGCAGAACTTCCTGCATAATTAGATTGTAAATCTTCTCAAGTGAGGAAGTTTTGCCCAGGGTCAGATTGTCTAAGTAATAATCCATTCTACATAAATTAGAAGATTTGAACTGCTGGGATACATTATTACATTAGTTTTGTTTTTTATTCCTAATATAACTAAGGAGAAATAATGCAACAATCCTTTTCCTTTTCCTTTTTTTTAAATTATCTTATGTCTCTTCAGCTTTTGTTTACCTCAGAAGGCCTTTCGTGTAGACTTTGGGATTTTTCCTGAGCAATGATGATGAAGTTGTTACATAGGCAAATTAATACATTTTTAATGCACTTCAGAAAGTGACGCCACAGAATCCTTTGGCCAAGTGATATCACTTCTTCAGTGAAGAGTTTAGTCAGAGATGCTGCTGCTCTTTTTGAAATCTTTGTTGAAATTTTATCTTCCACTTTGACCCCCTTTTTCTGCAAAGAATAGAAATTCATCTTTGTGGTAAGAATTAATGGGTGAAAATTTACTAATAACTAGTTTACAACAGACAGGGTTTTAAGTTAATAGTTCAATTATTTTCTTTGAGAAAAGGAAGATTTTTGTTCTTCACGTGCATATACAGGTATATGTTAAAGTGATGAGGTAAATCCTGCAGTTCTTATTCGGGTAAAAATTGCCATTGAAATTTCAGGATTTGGTCTGCTTGAAGAAAGCCAAGTTTGCAGTATAGCACAGATGAACTGATATGCTTTGGACTTGTTGTCAGTGTGTCTTTGGGGGGTGCTGGTTTTTTGGTGTTTGTAGATTTGACTTTCACTGTAAAATGGAGAAGTAGCCAACTGCTCAGGAGAGCCTTTTGGAAATAAAACAGCTTTAGGGCTGGATTCTGTTCTCACTGAAAATTCATATGATACATAATGGTAATCAATTTTTTTTTTTAAAGACAAGAAGGAAATTATCTGGGGGGAGAGGTACTAAACTTCTCCTTTCCCATCTGCTTACTGTGCTCAAAGGTAGAAAAAAATGAAATGGAACTGATAATCCTGTGTTTTCAAATACAGGAGTTTTTTGTGTACCTGATGCCAGTTCTGTGAGCTCAGCTGCCTGGTGAGTGTGTGGTCAGCTACTCTGCAGAGCACTGGCAGCTGAAAGCAAAGCGTAAGTCTGGGGGGAAATGGCAAGTGCTCTCTAAAGTCCTGGAAACGGGGATACTCCCAGACCAATGAATGTCTGCTCACCTTTCCCTCAAATGCTGTGCAAGGAGCAGAATTCAATGTACTTGATTATTTTTCTATAATGCTGTGAGACACCAGTGGCTGTGAAAAAAAGAAGAGTTTAGAAGATGTGAGGAAAAAAAATAAGTATCTGTGAAAGCCCTTTGACACTGGCATTTTGGGGAAACACCCTCTCTTTCGGGTATCCTTGGAAACATTACAAGAGCATTGGAAGCCAGAAGATAAACCTTTATTTTTTGCTTCTACTTAAAATCCAAACTTGCTCTCATTGCTGCCATTATAATCCTTATAAAATTCCTTCTATATATTTAAAAATTCCATTATTATTATTATTTAACAGCAAGTAGCTGTGTTATTTTGTTGAGTGTGGGGTTTTTTTCCATTTTGTTTTTTTGGGGGTTTTTTTGGGGTTTTTTATTTCGTTTTGGTTTTTTGGGGGGGATTGTGTGGTTTTGCTGGGGGTTTTTTGTTTTGGTTTTTTTTGGTTGGTTGGTTGGGGTTTTTTTGTTTGGTTTTTGGTTTTTTTGAGGGTTTTTTGTTTGGTTGGTTTGGTTTTTGTGGTTTTTTTGTCCTCAGGAGCATCAGATATAAAGAAAATCAGAAATCAGACCTCAAGACTACTTTTGAGGCAGAAATAATCCAACCATTATTTCTGGTGTAAAAGGTTTGTGAATAGCATCATTTGCCTAGAAGCTGTTTTCCAACCTAATAACTCCTGGAATAATGACCTAAAACTGTTTCCAAGAGGATTAAGGCCCATATAACTATTAGGAAGTATAAGTTTCTGAAAAAGCTTCTTTCTGACTGGTGGAGAGGTGAGTTCTGATTTAGGTTAAAGCTGCTTGCTTAGGAGAATCAGTTTCAATCTCTCTGAAGTCAAAAGTGTTGAAGTAATCCTCTAGAGAAGGATTGTCTGAGGGTTTTTTTTTTTTCTTTCTTTATATATGTAATATATATGTGTATATATAGATATTACTTATTGCCATAATGACCTGGAAGATGGTAATTTAAAAGAGTTTTTAATCCATTTGGGAGGGGCTTTTTAATCTTCTACTTTAGTGTGCCTTGAGCAAAAGCTACTCAAAATGGGCTGAGATTGCAGCTGAACACTTGGCTTGTTGGTTAATCATCACTTGAACACTCTTCATTGGAGAGACTGTGGAACAGAATTTATTATCTATAATGATATTGGTGTGTTTTTAGGGTTGTGCACATGTTGGATGTTCTGTGCTCTTGGTAATTACTTTTTCAGCTAGTGTGGCCTGTAAAGAGGAGGGAGGAGAAAATATGGGCTTGGAATGATTTGGGAATATCCAGTGTACAGGGGTCAGGCATTATGCATTAGAGGAATGCATGGATTTGCAGCTGAACCTGTTTGATAAAGAGCTGCTCGCTGAGATGTACTTTTAAATTGGCAAAACTTCCCAAGCGTGCATCAAAATGCACTGGTGACAGAAGTTCACCACAGAAAGCACGTGAATTCACACTGAAATGGCTCTTAACCACCTATTGTTTTTCACCTTCTTGAATTAACCGGCGCTAATGCCGGAGCTTCTGGCTAAATCACAGAAATGTCTCAGCAGATCACACTGAAAACCTGAAATCATCAGTGAGTTCAGCCAGCTTTATCCTAGGATGCCTTCCTTGCCAGCAATCGGGATTGGTTTACATCTGTCCCAAGAGCATACTCATGTAGGAAGGTGAAATAAACATCTGGCATTAGCAAAGGAAAATAGAATTGGTTTATTTACTTGAGGAATTAGTATCACTGGCCATTCAGAAATCTGTAATAATATGCGTGTGCTGTATTCATTTTGACCTTTAGAGAAATTTGGCCTTGTGTGCAATTTAAAGGTGATTTAGCAGAGCTTCTCACTAATAAGGTAACAATAAAATCTGGCTGTCAAATCTTGTTGTTATACAAGACAGAGCCAGTTTTGTGGGACAGTGAAATCCATCTTTAAAAAATGCAGGAGTATAATCAGTGATGGTACTTAGCATGCAGCTGAACTGGGCCCTGTTTTGAAAAAATCGCTCTAATTTTTACAGTGGTTGACTGCAGGCACAATAGAGAGAAGTGAATAAGTGTTCGCTGATTAGATCTGTGGCCAAATTCTTGTTTCTGATGCAGGGTGCACAGTGCCAAAAATCTGATGCATATGCTTATGAAATACTTTTCTGGTTCTATATGTACTATAAATACATTCCACATGGCTTTATACAAAGCTCTCTGTTATTTCAGTAAGTCACAAGCTACGAAGCCAGATCCAAAGAAGGTGAAGCTCTGAATAAGGTTCTTTACCATTTTATGACTTTGAAACACTGGTTTAGAGTATATTTGCTTCATTAATTTGTGGCTTTGATCTCAGTTGGGTAAGCATTGAAAAGATAGGCAAAATTTAATGGGGAAAAAAAAACCCTTTTCACAAAGGTCTCTTGTTGCCCTTAAGTTAACAGACTGAAGAAAGTTCCTTCTCCTTTTCAGTAGTCTAGGTTCTGATTTTAAACCATGAATATGTAGTCTTACTTAAAATAGATCACTCAAGGAATACTGTTGCTCAAGATCTTATTTGGTGTGACCAGGTTTGGCAAAATTGCTTGCCTAGGGTGAATAGGAGTCTCTCCTGGAATTTTTAGAGGAAAAGAAACAGCTGTGCTCCCTCTACTCCCAGCTGTGGGACCAAGGGAGTAGTTGTGCAGTATGGTCTTCCCTAGCCCCAGACAGGTCTGTCCAGTGGCCCAAGAGCTCCTTGGAGTGTTCCCAAGTAGCAGTAAAATTAAGTCTTAAACTAAGCAGTAAAATTACTGTCTTGCTGGCTTCTCTTTTTAATACAAAAACTTCAATTCCAGCGTTACAATTAAAAAGATGAGGAGAGAGAGTGGATTAGCTGCAGAGAAAGAGTTTGGTAAACCTAAGCACAAAACTGCGAGTTGAACTGCAGAGATATTTTGCTCATTGCAGCAACAGGTTGCTCTAGTTGCTCCTTGTTTGTTTGGGTTTTTTTCAATCACCATTTATATAGTCATTCACCAGGGTAAATTCAAGTTAAATGAGGGAACACTCCTTTTCTCCCCTCCCTTTTATTTCCCACCCAGAAGCAGCTTGATATTACCAGTGGAAAGTGCAGCTTTGTTCCCAAGACTGGTGATACAAACACTGTATCAACCCATTTTTTGCTTTGTCTTTTGCTCCTAAGCTTCCTAATTGGGCCTTTCTACTGTACCTTTCCCACATACCTGAGGTTTTATCCTTTGTAGCACTGCAACCCTGGGAGAGTAGAGTCCACTGCCTGCCACGTATCTGTGGCCACCAAGTCAATGGCAAGTGTAGGAAGACTGTGGTCATCACTTATACCTGTGTAACAGCATAGAGATGGCTGGGTTGGGGAATTCAGAATTTTGGGAGTGCATATGTGGGCATGGGAAGATTACTGTGGGGGGAGGTCTCACTTGTGGGGGCAGAGATAGCGAAGCTGGGCTTAGAGATCTCACCAGTGGCAGCCAGAACAAATGTCCTGGATCCATTTCCTCAGGTGAGGGCGAAAATGAGCATCAAAGGACACTGACATCCCACAACTGCTTTTTGGTCAACTTCCCTAAGCTCTGGTGAAAGAAATAAAGGTAGAGATGGTAACTTTATAAAGTCTGGTGTTTTGTGCCTTCCTCTAAGAGTCGGGCAGAAGATCATGTTTTGATAGAGCTGGGGAGTGCTGAGCCCCCACCCTCAGAAAATTAGGCCTCCTTGCAGCCCCTCAAGTGGGGTGCCCCAGGCTGAAGCACCTGAAGCCTCCAGCTGCTCTTGAGTCTTTGGATGGGAACCCTCATAAGGAAAAGGGAAACAGGGCATTCAGCAACTGGAACTCATAAGATAGGAGAGCCATCAGCTTCTGATTTCTACACCTTGGAAAGGGTTAATGCTGAGGTGCTCTATTGTATTAATGATGGTTGTCTCTTCACAGGCCCGTTGGGCTCTTTCAGGGGCCTCTCAAAACAATGAGTGCAGTGAGGCTGTTCTGTCTAATTACTCCAAGACAGGGATGCTAAAGAGGAATTAATGACAGTTGACAAGTGCAATTAATAATTATAGCAAAGCTGGGAGTCATGCAGCAGGCAGATGACAATAACAGGGTAACTGTACATGACAGCTTTCATCCGTTCCCCCCCTGCCCCGCCTCTCCTCCTTTCTTTTACCATTTCATGTGAGCTGCTGCATGAGCCCGGCCAGGCCATGGACAAGGAAGAAAAAGATCTAGTTCCTTAGATTTGTCCAATTTCTAACCTGCCTCTCCCCACCCCACTCTCTCCCTCCTAAGGAAAATTAAAATAAAAAAAAAAAATTACAAAAATTATCAACAGCACAAACTTAGCAGCACAGGCTTCTGTTAGCTTTCACGGTCAGGTGTTGACAAGACTACTTAAAATTCATGTTGTGAGATTGGAAGGAGAAGGGGACAGGGAAAGGCAGCAGCAAGCTGGAGTTGAAGTGGGATTTCCATATCAAAGGCCAGGCCTTTGGCTCTGAATGGTAATTAAAGTACCCAGATTTCATCTCCTTGGTCAGCTCATGAAAAGGAAAAAAAAATTAGAGAGAGGATTTTTTCACTCCCTTTAGACTACAGTACAGCAAGCAGTAAATTAAATGAAAGTTGAGCTAAAAGGTGCCTAACGCTTCAATCTTTTGCATCTAATAAAATCTATGATGTTTTTAAAGCATTTATTCAGTTCACATCTTCATCTTGCTGTGATTATAAAGAATATCATGTCTGCTTACATTTATTGGGCACACATCTTGGCCTTCCCAGGGTTGTAAAAGGATTTCACTTTTCATTATGTTGCTGTTGTGTTACGGCCTTTCAGCTTAAAAAAATAAAAAAAAAAGAAGAGGGAGGGGGGAGAAAGGAAGGAAGAAAAAAAAGCACATTTCTGTGTAATTTCGAGTTGGTCATCATAGGAACTACTAACAGGGAGAACCAAATAAATGCAAATTTAATGAGGCATGGGGAACTAGTAATGAGATTCAACAGCCTCTCACCTTGAGGTTGTTGGTTCAAACCAGGGCTGTGACACTTCTGAAAGTGGCCACAAACCAACAGTCACGTGGCTGTAAACGTACAATGTTTTGTCACTTTGGTCCAGTTCCTAGTGGACGTACAGTGATGAAATGGAAGCCCTGCTTGCTTTTGCTGGAGTCCCTCTTAGGGACAAGGACTGTTGGACCATGATTTCCTGAAATCCCTGGATTTCCTGCCCGTGGCATGTTCAAGTTAGGGTTATGCTGTAAAAATGTGTGATGTCTTTCCCTGAGCTCCCCCTTGGCTGTCTTGATTCCAAGTCTTCTGTAGATATGCAGTGGTCTCCAGTCTTTGGAGCTGTTGGGGTCTGGCCTTTCCATCCACCAGCAGTGGGTGAATGCCAAAAACCTGGGAGTTTGACCAGTACTGATGGTGTCCTGTTGTGCCCTTGAGTTTCTTTTCACGTCTCTGCTGGCCAACCAGTTACTCAACACCTTGGGCTCCTGCCTTTGGGTTTGCACCTCAGTAGATCCATGGTTCCACCTTCTTTGGCTCAATGCCCTAAGGAGAAAAGTTTAGCTCTTTTCAATTCTGCTTCGTAACTACGAAAGACTGAAACCTCAAGTCTTGGGGCCAAAATGTGTATAATTGAAGGTGACCAGGCTGGGTCAGAACCTGCTACAGGTCACTGAAAATATCTTTCCTGACTTCACTGGTTGGTGGATCAGTTCCTTGAGCTGAAACCCTGAAGTCTCTCTGGTTTGGTCCATTTTCCTACAGTTACATCTCAACTATACCAAATGTGTGCCTTCTGACATAACCATTTCAGTATGAGTTACTGTAGATGTGGGCAGTACTGGTGGTGTCCTGTATGTATTAGTACAGCAGTTGAGATGGAAGGGATAAGAAGAGTTTCTTGGAACAAAGAATGGAACAGTTAAAATTAAAATTTAAAAGGAAGGAAAGGGGGGGGAAAAGGCAAAATATTGTTGCTGTAACAAAGAACAAGAACTTAGAAATAAGCCAGACCAACTACTCGCTGAACACACACCCACCCCAAACTTGAGGCTTGGAAATGTAGACTTGTATTCTAAATTCTGAGGTTATTTTTCTTCCTCCCCTTTTTACTCTCTCTTCCTTTCTTGCTCTTTCCCTTCCCTCTTCCTCTGTAAGGTATGCTTTCCTCCCCCCTTAACCCCAGCTCGAGTGCATCATTTTCTGCTATTGTGTTTAAAAAAACTCTGCTGCAGGGGCTCTGAAATGAATAAAAATGTAATCCTCAATGTGCCCATTGTGCACTCTCATTTGTTTTTGCTGTATCGATTTATCAGCAGAGGGAAATTACTCGCTGGAAGAGAGGATGCCAGTCAGAATGACATTTATTTCATAGTACAAGGAGGCTCTCCAGCGTGTTTCCATGTAACCCAGATATTGGAGCTGTAAAAGGGCTTGTAACAAGGTTTAGTGCTATGATTAGATCGTGTGGAGCACCTTGCTTTCATAACAACAGGCACTTGGCAGGAGCCAAGGCCTCAGGTTATGGTCAACTTTTTTATTTCCTTTTACCTTAACACAGACTATTTGGCTTGCACCTCAAAATGTTCCTCTGTTAAAAACTCAAGCACGCCAGCTTGTGAAATCTTACTTGGTATTTATAAGGGTCTTGAGCATTCATGCCATTGAGTTAAAAAGAGAGAGAAAAAAAAGATGAACTATTTACTTGTTAACTGTTTTGGCTTTGTGCTTCCTCGTGCTTCTAGTGAAGCAAATTTTTTCCTCCAGTGACTGTGAGCTGTGTTTGCTCAAGGTAAAAATGGAGCATATTTTTTACACAAAACCCTAAATAGGTATATAAGAGTTGCAGATAAAGATGGGACTCAGGAGGCTGAATCGTGGTCCAGGGTTTGTGCTTGGCTGCTGTTGCTGGATAGTTTGTCCTGAGGGCTTTGCTGTGCTGATTTCTCTGGGGTCTGTTTAGCTCAGCAACCCCTTTTCAACAGCACTGAAGGTCAGGTAGTTCAAAGCAAGGTTCACCAATCCCAGACTGGGTCTTGCTCCATGGCACTGCTCTTTAGCAGGCAGATGCTGGTGTGCTCTCCACAGCATTTATGTACCTTTGGAACTGATGCTGGTGGGGAGTCCACCTTTCCTGACCACCGCAGGAACATGGGGAAATAGGCAGTAGGAGGTATGGGAAGTTATGTCTGTGTCGAAGATTGCTTGATGCTTTCCATCCTAAAACTCTCAGTTCAGCTGTTCATATCTTTGCCAAACGATTTCAGCTTTGGCTGGTATTTTCCATTTTGGGTGTTTGCCTCAGACATTAAAAAAAAAAAAAATTAAAATAATTTTTCAGCCAAAATGGCTCAGCTGTCCCTAAGCTGAGAGAAAAAAAAGAAAAAAAGTTGTTTTGCTTTTATTAAAAATATTCTGTCTCAATGGAAAGCTCAGCTCCGAAGTTACAAGCCTCTGAAATGCTAAATTGTGTATCCAGTAGCAACTTTATTGAGTGATAAAATTAAACCAGTTTACCTAGCCTGTTGAGTTTTTTGCTAGACTGTAAATTCACTGGCTTTCATGTCTCTGCTGCCTTTGTCTTTGGGAGGGTGGCTGGGAAGTCATGATTAAGGTGAGCTTAGCTAGAGCTACTTAAATCCATCTGCCTACATCTCTCTTTCTCTTTTAAACAGAGGATAATGCTGTTGATACAACTGCATCCAGCTGAAGTAAAAGCTCAGGCTGCATTTGAGCCACAGAATGAGCTGAAGGCTTTGCTAGCTAAGCTTGACCTAAACTGAATTCTTCCTTTCTAGTCTGGATGAGATGTGTTATTTCCCTCCTAAAGTTCAGGTCAGAAATAGAGAGGGAGCAAAAGAGAGTAGTACTGAACTGTGGAAGAGAAATAAAATCAAATAAGTGTCTGGCAGAGGCAGAGGACAACACTACTGCTTTCGGTAGAGTTGGGAGCACGCATACAAATAGGTCTGACGGAACTTGTTACAGCAGCAGGAGGGTGGCTCTTCCCTGGGGCACCTGTTATTTGTGTGAGACATCCCCTTCTGTGGGCAGGCATTGAACTTTTCAGGAGAGAACAAATGCCAGATTTCTTTTCTCTGCCTTGCTGAGGTAGCAAATGGCCAGTGCAAGGACAGAGGTGCATACTTTTGAGGAGAAGAGTTGCAGTCTGTGCATATGTGGACCTGAGAAAAGGAGGTCTCAGCACACCACTGACTGAAGATGTGAGATGGGTTGAAGCAGCCAGAAAATCATCTAAGCAGCTATGATGGCCTGCATTCTTAATGCCTCGCGTGGTTCAGGAATTATCTGCTTTGTCAATACATTAGATGATGGGAAGGTTGATTGATTGATTTGTATCTTTTTTCTCCTGCATACCCAATCAGCTATATTTTGAAAGAAATACGGATTCTGATAATGAGAAGATAAATGGAAAAAATGTAGTTTAAATAGTGTTGTTATCTTAAAATGAATGCTTGAGTAACATACAGGCTAAAACTATTTAAGCATATGGAAATGTATGTGAAATCAATACACTACGATGTCACTTTTTGCGTCAGAATCAGCATGTGTCTGTGCTGACAAAATGCCATGCATTACCTTTCCCCATCTGTTCAAAGCACATTTAGGAGTGCCTTGAAAAGCTTTTGCAAGTCATGACATAAATACACAACTGGATGGTGCAGTGTAGATAGAGCAGCAATCTAGCAAAGCCTTCTTTAAAGGGAAATTATTTTAATCCTTTTCAGGCAAGAAATTAATTTTCAAGAAAAAAAAATATGGTGCCGGTATAAAAGTATAGTAGCATTTACCAGTCATATCCACATTAAACATTTCTCCCCAACACTATATCAAAAAATAGCTTTCAACATGGAGAAAATCCAAAATCAATTAGTTCAGTTTAAGTTGTTTCAAATTTCATTGTTAGTTTTTAAAGAACATCTTCCAGACTGTCTCTAAACTTTGCATGGAAATTAATTTAGTTAGAAGTTTTCTTCCCACTTGCATATTCCAGCCTAGAGAAATTGAAGATTTGCAGAGATCAGCAGTAAAAATAGTACCATTAATTCCCACACAGTACTACCTGAGTAGTTCTTCAAATGTCACTTTCTTTGTAATTATTGACTTTTCACTGGTGCTTTAGCAGAGCTTCTCATACTATGATATGTAATAAACCTACACTACGCTCACTTATGAGTGTAGGTAACTACACTTATCTGACAACATGAGTGTAATTGTCCATCCTCATGACTTTATTGATGATTTTACATAATTTTCTTTTAAGAGGCATCTTTTGCTCATAGCTGTGCATAAGGCTGAGAGGTAGCTCACTGTCTATGTGCTTCCCTAAAATACAGGATTCTGCTTACAAGCCCCAGGTGATGGCCATTTCTAGGGCAGAGTGGCCTCAATCATTTAGGCAAACTTTCGGGACCACACAAGTTTGAATTTCTTATCTATGGTTTCCTTCTTATCTGTGTAACCTGATTACAATTCCATCCATCAGTTCATGCTTTTACTTCAGTAAAACTCCTGGTAAGTCTTGATACACAACAGCTGGTGGTGTGAGCTCTTTGTGTCCATCTCTGTAACCAGAGGGAACTGTAGATAGACAGAAGGGAGTGCCTGAAGTGAGAGCTGGTCAGAGAGTCCAGAATGACCATTCATTTCAGGGGGGCTGGTTGTTTGATAGACTGCAAGGGTGTAGAAGTTCTGTGGAGCAAAAACCTTGGGTACTAGGTGGATATTGCTTGTTCCTGTTTCTGTGGCTCCTGGTCAATTACTAGGAGAAGATGATGGAAGCAAAAAGGAAGAAATTATTGTTGGAAGGTTTCTCTTTAAAATTACAATATAGTTTGAGAACCTCCAAACTATTAACAGAGTTGGGACCAATAGGACTGTTGTCTAATCTAGTTCCTCCTTAGAATAAACCTTGCAAATTTTCTGCATCAAAATTAATGAAATGAGAAGGTTTACAAAAGTGCAAATTGGTAGTAGCTATTATTGTGACTTTTATCTTCTTATTCTTTGCTTATTATAATGCTATATTTGGGAAGTATTTCAAACAAGAGCCAAAAGCATTGGAAAGACCTTCCTTTTGAAGCAAAATTAGAAGCATTAGTTGGAAAATCTCGCACTGTGATGTTTGTTCATCTCTTCACCATTGGCGAATTTTGTTTTTGCTTGCAAGTGCAAACCAGCAGATTAGACACTTCCAAGGGCTTGTTCACTGCAAGGTTTTGCAGGTGATTTCAGTTTAATGCAACCAGATAATTGTAGCCCTGGGGCTTGGCTAGGTTATAAAGCTGCTAATCCAGACAATATTATCCAATCATATGTTGTGCTTATATGAGAGACCTCTGCTTTTAACAGTCTCTCCCCATGCTTATAAGTGGCAGTTTGGGTTTGTTTGTTGTAGCTTTTTTTTTTGTTTGGGTTGGTTTTGTTTTTTTGTTTTTTTGTTTTTTTTTTTCTCAGCAGCCCTATAAAAATGAGACTCAGGAGAAGATTAAGCTCCTGAACAAGCCACCGGAGGTATGCAGTGCTCTATTATGTATACACCCCATACATGAAGTGCACATACATCATGGCTAAGCTGGCTCACGATGCTGAAGTGTATATTCACCTCCGCATTTAAGAGAGTGTAAGGTGGTGGGCACTGACAACTCTGCAAACTAAAGTCTATATTTAGTTCTAGGCCCACATGTAGCTAAAGCAAATGTATGGCAATGTTTTATAAGCAGTACTGTCAAGTAGTCAAAAAACACATATTTTTGTTTTAAGTAAATTTGTGTATTTGTCAAAACAAAAATTTTTCAAGGCAATACACTTGTTTGAAAAAAGATTTTTGGGGGAGAGAAAGGAAGGTGAAATTGCATGTCAGCCTGAAATCTGGACCTTCCTCATTTGAAAATTGTTTGCTCACATCTAATGAAATTTACATTATTTAGTTACAAGACGGACAGTTCGTGCAAGTTTGCCATCCAGCCCTTTGAAATATAAGAGGTTGGTAAGGGTCACATCAAGCTGTGGCTGACCCATCCCTGGAGGTGTCCAGGGCCAGGTTGGATGGGGCTCTGAGCAACCTGGTGTAGTGAAAGATGTCCTGCCCATGGCAGGGGGTAGGACAAGATGATCTTTGAGGTGCCTTTGAACCTGAAATCATTCCATGATTCTATAGAAAACCTTAGATGAAAGCTCAGGCCCATAACTGCCTGTGCCATGGAAAAATAAAGCACAATGTCCTGTTGCTGGTACCTCTACAGCATTGCTTTGGCTCAAGATACAAAGCAGAAGGAGGGGCCGTCTTCCAAACCAGCCAGCAAAAGGTTTTGGTGAACTATTGTGGCTGGAATAAATAACTTGGAAATAGGGAGTAGCACTGGTGAGACTTGCATTGTAGTGATTTGTCATTTTAGAGATGGGAAGAGATCTTTGTACTGCTGATTTTATAAGGTGGGATTGCTTCCACTTACAGAGAAATGAGTGGTGTGCAGAATACGCTGCTTAAGCAAATGTGAGGCCTGGCTGTGCAGGTCCATATGCTGAGGAATGAGGCAGAGTCCTCCAGCTTGCTGGAGAATGTCAGTAGGCTGAGGATCATCCCCTTGAAAACAGCAGTGTTGGGTTTTCTCTGGAAAAGCTGTGTGAACCATTGTTCTCTTCTGTGTTGTAGTCCTGTCTACTTGTATAGCTGATTTCAACTCTTTATCAACAAGTCTTTCTAAGAGACAAACTAGTGGAGTAAAATGAATCAATCATGATTAAAACATTCACATTTTTGCTCCTTGAGGTAAAAGAAAATTAAGTGCTAACCAGAGCTGTGCCTCTCACTTGAGCCTGCTCTGCTGTCTATTTGACCATGCCTTGAGCTGAATCAGCTTGCTGAACTCCAGCCCTTGAATAAGCACCAAGCATGTTCTCCCTCTTGCTTCCAGCATAAACTGGAGCAGAGAGCGCCTGCTTCAAAGTGCACTGTATGAAGATGCTGTTGTCCCAAGAAATAGCAATGGCAGCAGAGAGTTTCTGGAGTGTAGAAGTCAACCCACTTGGCTTTTCTGGATTACCTTAATCCTTAACTAACTTCAAGGAAGGAGGAGATATATAAAACTAGAGAGATTGTGCAGTACTAACATTTGGTATCTGTTTGGATTATAGCAGAAGAGAGACCCAACTATTTCTCCATAAAATTTCTGTCAAATGTATTTCTTTAAAAATGAGTTTCATTTCAGGCAGTTGTGGCAAGATCTGTACTATTCACTGTGATAATTTGGCTCTGATTTTGCAAAGGCTTGGCAAGTTCACGTTGGTTTATGCATCTGAATAGTCTCTCTAGCTTCAGCAAGACTATTGACGTGCAGAGTTACAGGCTTGAGAAGTCTCTGTAAGATGCAAGCCTCAGATTTTACACTGGGGAAGAATAATGTCGAATTTGTAATTAAAAATCTTCAGGACAGGCAAATTTCTGAGCATGTGCAGTATCCTTTTTGTGAACCTCAGGATCTCAGCTGGTTTTGGTGAAATACACAGAAAGCAATTAGCTTGCATCTTAGAGGCTAATAATAACTGAACCTTTTGGCAGATTTTGTGATGGGATGATTCTCTCTGTGTTATAAGCCAAATGAAATAATAAAACAGATTTTTAAAAATCACTTATTCTAACACAGTCATTTTCCTGTCAGAGGTGCACAAAAGCAAAGAATTTGCAACCTGGACTCTGTTACTTTTTGCTTCAGACCTTTTGGTAAGGATTAATTTCAAGTATTGGTGCCCTGTTTTCCCTTTGGAATGACAATCTTGTGTGTTCTGCTTGAGATCAGAACAAATTCCATAAAGTCAGTCCCCTTTATTTTCTCTTTTTATATCCAGGTGATTGTCTGGATCTCACTGGTAGAGGAAAATGTAATCACACACAGAAGTTGTGATGGCAATGTCTTCCAAGTAACGGGAAACAGTCTTAGGGGGAAGAAGCAGGAGCTGCTGGAAGAGAGAAGAGTGAAAGAGCAGTGAGATGTTCTCCAAGATATTGTAGTTCAGTTTATTTAGGGCTGAGTGATACACAAGCAATGCATGAATGATGCTGGTTATGTGAAAACTTCACTATCTGACACAGGAATTAGATGCTTTTTGAAAAAATAGACATCACTTCCCCCTTTGAAAATACAGCTGGCTTTATCATGCATCAAATGAAATAATCCAACCTTCCCTTCACCTTTTATTTCCCACCTGTGGAGTTAGGTAATGTAGGATAGTGCTGAGACACTTGTTATGGTATCAAAGGTCTTTTCCTCATTGTCCCCTGCCCTCATTCTATGGGGAGTGGTGCTTCCCTGGACCGAATGCCAGGGAAGTTTTCTGTGTTTTTCTCCCACATGGCCAAACATGCCTGATGTGCAGTGGGCTTTTTAGCTGTTGTTTTGGTCCTGTTAACTATAAGCCTAGAAGGTCCTGTCTCTTTTGCTGTGAACTGTGAAATACACACTGATTCTTCTGAACAGGTTGTCTGGAAACCAAATGGTTATGCCTCTTATTTTTAAATTGTATGTAACAGTATCATTTGCTCTTACCTCTGAAAAAGACTGACACCTCCACCAACGTTCTCCTAAGCAACCAGAAAATAGTCTAAATGCTTCATCCTCACCTGGGGCTCACGTTCCTGATCTCATTCCTTATCAAAAGCAGTCATGTGTAGAACACAGACTGAAACTGTTGCTGCCTAAGGCCACTGTTTAGGCCAAGAATAAATCTGATCAGCTGCAGACTTTTATTTTTCAGTGGAGCCTTTGCTTCTCCTGCTCCTTCTTCAAGAGAGACAAAAGCCCAAGAAAAACATTCACAAAGAACCTACTAGGAGTATTAGGCTGTTTCCTTCAGCTTCTTATGATGCATCCATTACCCCACTCTCTTAGGTCTGATGGTTTTGTAGGTGAAGCTGTAGAATCTTAATGCAGGGCTGTCCTTGCGCAGTGTGACTTCTCTGTGCCTTGTTCTCCTTGTTCTCTTTCAATGGAAATGCAGTGCTGCTTTGCATCCTGGGGTTCAGGCTTCATGAAAACAGACATCTGAAAAAGCTTTTTTTTTTGTTTTAGACACAAGGTAAGATGAAGGAAATTATCATTTGGTGCTCAAGTGAGCCACTCAAACATAGGCTTACAATGCCAGCATGGGTGTTTTAGGGTACCCAGTCTTGCATCCAGGTGCCTGTACAGTAAGGTCCCAGTCTGGTGCCATGTCCTTGTGTGTGAGGGATAGGCACAGTTCAGCCATAGCTGGATTTTCAATTCATTGAAGTTGGGGGCAGTATTTATCTCTGGAACTGCTGAATAAGCTGGCTACTAGTGTGGTGCCCTGTGGTGCTCCAAGTAATTTGGAAGCACAGGGAAGTGAGGCTGGGTGTCTCCTCAGAGCACTGTTGGGCTGTGTGCCTCCACCCCAAAACCTCCCTTGATCTGAGGGCACTGGAGGAAGCCCATTAAACCTGTCCCTTTGGCTCCACAGCACTTGCTGTCACTTCACCTGCATGTCCCTGCCCTAGTGCCCTCCCTTTTCATTTCAGTGCCCAGTGCAAGTCCTGCCCACAGTGATCTGCCCTACCTGGAGCTCTTTTAAAGAATAACAGCCTGCATGGAAGCAGGTTCAGAGAAGTTAGAGATCAGCACAACCTTTTGCTCATCTCTGCCTGTCTCTTTCACGCAGCTTTGAAGAGGAAAGATCTCCTCTCCTCCTTTCCCACTGCCCCTCTGCCCCAGCTCCTTCTCCTTCCTGCCTGGGAGTAAACAGTAGATGTTACATGTATTAACACTGAGCTCTAACACAATGCTCCTGGGCGTGCTCTGTGTGCAAGTCCCTGGCAGCCGTAAATTAATTAAAAGTAGACAGAAACCCTAGGAAAAAAGCAAATTCCCTTCCCCCTTCCCCCCTGCCCCTCTTTTCCTTTCTCTCTCTGTGGGTAAATAGCTAATTCCTTTGTTCCTTGCTGCACTATTTCATTTCTGCCATCATTGTCCTTATTGTTCTCTGAAACAGGAGGGGTCTGGGCCAGGAGCAGCCAAGGTCTTGGCTAATGACGGGAAGTCTTTAAAGTTTGCGCTGCATTTCATCTTCTCTGTGGGAGTTTTAGGACGCATCCAGTGTTTGATCCCCACCGTGCAACTTTGCTTCTAGTTAATTAACAGATCCCCATTACACTCTCTCATCTGCAAGCACATGGGAGGCCTATCAGGAGGTAATTCAAGGCCAATCTGAGTGATGGCAGAAATTAGAGAAAACGGTTGTTTTAGGGTTCTAACATCCAGGAATAAAGCTCTCCCTTTGCAGAGGTGCCCTGTAAATTTGGGCTTGTTTTGTTGTATCATTTTAAGTGACACAATTTGCAATCAGATCTGTTTGGGAGTTTTGTTTTTTTCAGGAAGAGTAGATGGGAAAGCAGTTTATTTGTGCTGCTGCTACTTTGCTGTGCTGGCAGCCTGCATGGTGTATGGTTTTGAGGGCCAGTTGAAACGAAACCGCAGTGTTATTAGCAAGATGTTTGCACCTTCTTTCATTCCCAGCCTCCCCATTCCCACCAAGCCTATTATACAGGTTACAAGTATCTTATGGCAAGTTTTTAGTGTCGAGTAAAACCACCACAGGCCTCCCAGCTGCATAGCTTTGTCAGGCTTTCAACTAAATACTGCCTCTCTCAGGAGTGCAACCTTCTGTCGACTTTGAATGTTTAGAGTTGTCTGGTATCTCCCCCCTTGTTCCTCTTCCCCACCCTATGAGCAATGACCCCCTTTAAGTAACGAATTAGGGACTGCTCCTGCAGTTGCAATTCTCAGTTCAGCACTTGGCAATGAGAACCAAACCACGGCTATATAGTGCAGCGTTAAATGGCCCACCACATTAGCCCCCTGGCATGCAAAGCTATTAGGTTGTTTTACTGTTGTTAAAGTTACATTTGTTAGGTGGAGTTGCTGCTCCAACAGAAACTTGGTCATGTTGGAAGGGTGTAGACAGTGTCTTGTGATTGTGCTGCGTGGCTGCAAGAGACCAAAGTTTCCCCCTCTCCATGAGGCCTTCCAGAGGAAAGTTTTAAGCTTTGTTGCGATTGAGTGATCTCGATTAACCACGGTGCTGTGGCAGTGAGTAATCAAATCGTGACCAGTTCCTTACCTGTTCCTTGGTCAGCTCTCAGCAGGGTTACAGAAAGGTGCAGTTACCTTAAGAGGGAGTGTCCAGTGCTTTGGGAGCTCCAGTTAGTGCCACACTTGGCTGTGTCCTCAGTGTGATGGGCCGCTGCTGGTACCCTCAGCCATTCCTCTGGCTCCTCGACACATCACAAGGAAGAGCAGCATGTGGGGTTATTCTCAGGTGGCAGATGTTGGGCTGATGTGAAGACTCTGAGCAACTGTGGGTGCACAGGGTTTCCCCAGAGTCTCCTCCAGCCTGTGCACTGCAACACCCAAGAAATGCTGCCCAAGAAATGTGTCTTTGTCAGAAATGCCCCAAACCCCGCTCAAAACAGGCTCTCACAGATGAAGGAGTCCCTGTTGTCTGCTATGAGTGAAAAAAGGGTATTGTTTTGCTCTTGTCATCAGAGGTGTCTGCAAGATCCTGAACACAGTTCTTGTAGCTGCAGAGGTCACTGATTACACTGGGAGGTGGGATTCATGTCTGGCCATGAACTTAGTGTACAAGTGTAGAAAATGGTGTAGAAGGTATGTGCACCTTTGGTTCAGGACAGCGTACTAGACTGTCCAATGCCCAGTCTTGGTCTTTGTCTAAAAACAGTTTTAATTGCCTTCTTTTTTAAGGCATCTACTTCTTATATTCTGAATAGATATTAACTAAAATATTTTAAAATGTGTATGTGTATATGTATATATATATAATGCCATATATTAGAGAAGCGTGGTCTAATATAGGGAAAAAACATAGGGAAAACAAACAGGGAGGCCATCAAAGAGAATGATTTTGTATTTGAGCCTCAAATATTAGTTTGAATTCTGACAGGGTCAGCAAAGCCTTCAGTGTTCCTGATTTTTCTCCAGCTCAGTGAAGGTTTCATGGACAAGAGGTAAAGGAGTGACATCCTTTTCCTCCACCGAAGTCCCAGGGTTCTGTGGAGCCAACTGTAGGTGCAGGACTTTGCTCAGCCTGCCTGAGTGATGTCTTTTTCTTCTTGTTCTTACTCACATTGCAGTGATTTGCATCCTGTGTTTTCGCAGCAGCAATACTTCTCCATTGCTGGATACAAAGATACTGTAAAGCACTGACTGATTCTTTGGGGTGGGAGGGGGAGTGGATGCACTGAGGCGAAGTGAAGCTGTTTTATTTGATTTAAGCGTAATGAAATGGGCAGCACGTTCACAGTTAAGGCACCCTGTTGCTGATGTGACTGGGATAGACAGGGTCCTCAGCTGCTAAGCAGGGATGCTTGGATGTGCCACAGGGTTTCAGAGAGAATCCCCCTGCAAAGGGAAGCGTGTGCCAGTATTGTAGAGCGCTTGTGCCAGCCAGCTTGCAGGGTTGATTTGGCATTTGGCGTATTGGTAGCGGCTGCCAGTGTGTGTGGTGGAAGAGAAGGGAATAGACAAGAAAAACACAGGGGTTTAAAATAAAAATGTAAAATTATTTGCTTTGTGCCATATGGACTTCAATATTTTGACAAAACTAAGGCCAAAATTAATCATGCCAGGTTAGAGTTTTTGTTCAAAAACATATGTATAACTGTCCCCCTGAGTGTGTGTTTGAGTTACGATTTTCATCCAGGAAAACCTTAACCTTTTCAGTTTCTTGTTCTCTGCTCCACTACCAATTGTTCCACCCAGATGAACTTTTCCGATTGTGTGAAAGTTTAAAATAGTTTTGCTTTATTGAAAGTTTCTTAGTTAAATCTCTAAGGTTTTGTAAAGGATTTCCTTTTAAAAATTTTGTTTGGAAGAGTTTATTTTCTTTTTCTTTGCACAGAACTAAATGGATTTTAACAAGAGCTGTCTTGTGTCCAGACTGGACTGTTTGGTCAAAAAGAAGGGAGGAAGGGATGAGAGGATGAAGGAGAAGGAGGAACCAGGGCTGCTAGTAATGGTTGGAGAGTCATTATATGAAAAATGGAAGTCCATTATGCCTTTCCTGCTTGTCCTAAGATGCTGTTTCCACTGCATGTATTGCACAGGGATTCAAATGTTGGATTTAAGTTTAAAAGTATGGAATCTGACCAATTTGTAGATTTAAATTTATAAAGCAACCATCCATAACACCTACAGAAATATGACCTTTTGCACCTATGAACCACTGATCTTTTCACCAAAATGTTTTCATCGAGCACCCAGTATCTTACTGTAACTGAGGATATTATTCAGGCTTGCCCTGTATTAGGCCATTAATGGACAAGCCTGGCTATGCATTGAATATTTTTCTGCACTGGTTCCTGTTGTGGCACTTTGCTTCACCACTAAAAATGCCATATGGAGTGTACTTAGTCCACTTCAAAAGCAAAGCTCAACTGTACAAAGGCACTCCTGAAAAGGAATGAGGATGAGCGTGGATTGGAGCTGTTCTGTATTAGCTTTTCAGGGCTAGTTTGTTATGTACACAAGTCCACATGATGGTAGGAAATCTTGAAAGATCCAGTTTTTATAGAGTTCAGGTGTGATTGAATTGGGTGTTTTTTGTTCATCCCACTATAGAGATATGAGATGGATATGAAATTCAAATATAGATCTCTATCTTTTTAAAGTTTAGAAATGTTCAGAGGCAGGATTTAGGCAATCTTTAATTCATGTACGTAAGCAATACTATGACTATATGAGGACAGTATATCTCTATCTGTGATTGATCTCAAGATCAGCCTATCTATTATCATAACGCCCCTCCTTTGAGAGTGGGAAGTGGGTGGAAATTTGAAAGAACAAATTTAAGCAACTGGTTTCCTTTCACTTTTAAAAGCAAATAGTGAGAAAGGCATAAAAGACCTCCAGTTTGGATGATAGCAAAACATTGCTTTGAAGTTCCAACTAAATTGCATTTCTTGTTCTCTGCTGTCGCCTGTAAGACTCAAAAAAAAAAATTTTGGACAAGCAGTGATTAGTATATAATAATGTGTGTTCAAATAGCTTATGGTATTATGAAAACAAAAATTCAAAAGGCCAGTATACTGACAGTTAAAATCTGTGTAAGGGGCAATAGGGGGGAACCTTCACAAAAACAATATGCTGATTGCATGCAGCTACCCTGCCGAGTCAAATCTTACATAAATTATACATACATAGCTGTACTGGAGCTGAGAAATGAAGCAGTTTAAAATGTTCCTGGTTCTGTGCTTTAGGCAAAGCCTGTATCCACTCTGTGTCCTTAATGCATCAGACATTTGGTCTGTTGGTTTGGGTGCCCTGCCTCAGGAACTGGGTGCTACCGGGTGCTTTGGAGGCCAGTGGAAAAATACAGCTTTGCACCAGGTCAGATACAGGGAGAAGTGTGGGTGATAAATAATCTCTCTTGAGTCTTTGATAAGGAATCCCTTTCTCTCCACTGCAATCCGCGCCCCAAGTCCCCTCCACCCACTTGTAAGAAAACCTGATGAAGTACTGAAATGTTGAATATTTGGTAAAGATTTTTCCCACAGAAACCAATTACGCATCCAAAAATTCAGTTTCTAAGCAGCGGAAGTTCTTTAGGAATTTGGGTCAAATCTGGTAAGTAATTTCAGCCAAAATAAAGATGAAAATAAAATTTTGAATGTCAGAATGATTCATTTCAATGCACATGAAACAAAGTATTTTGATTTCTTGGGATTTCCAAGAAGACTCATTAACTGTACAGTCTAGTGATAAGGGCTGCTCACAGGTACCCGTGTTCTTATCCTCTTCCTTTCTAAATTGACGAAAGGTCTTGGATGAAATTTTTCTTCATCTTGCATGCCATTGTTAGTCCATCTATACATACAATCATGCATATGTGTTCATGGAAGGAGAAATAGAATAATTCTGTTGGTGTGTGACCAAGCTATTCCCTGTGAAAACAGCTATCTGGGGTCCACTCCTTGTGCCGGGGAATATGTAAGTGCTTATCCAGAACTTGGACTGAAAAGACTGATAAGGAGATCCTGATGTACCACTGGTTAGGGCAGGTATAAGAGTATGGTGCATACACAGATCCTTGCTCTAAATCATATTTAATTTAAGTTCAAGTCCTGATCTCAGTGAATACTTGAACCCCTCAGGCACAGTGGTAAGGAGGGTTTGACAGCAGCATCTTGTTCACAAGAGCTACTTTTAAACTGCTGGCAGCACATTCTTTTGCCCAGCAAAAGTTTCCTTAACCTACAGTTATTTGTACAATTCCCCTTTCAAAAGTGGAAACTCAGGTTTGGACTGAAGGTAGCAAAAATAACCCAGAAACATTGTTAATATTAACATGCTTTGCTCAGGTTTTTGTGAGTTTCTTGGGATTAAATTGCACTTCTTAAACATCAACTAAAATCTATGCTAAATGAACAAAAAGTTTTACCTCCTACTCAGGAGGCAATCCAGTCTCTGGCTAACAGAATCAATCACATTAGTAATTGTAAACCCAGCACAAGGGGATGCAAGCAAAGGATGCTACTGCTCTAAGTGTACTGTCATGAAATTCTGGCTGTTCTACCAAAATCCCCTTTCAAACATTCAGTTAAATTACAGGGGAAAAGAGCAAAATTTGGCCCTTACTTCTGCCATTGTATCGATTGCTTGCTATCTTTTTATCAGTTTCATTTGCTAGAATAGATACTATTTGAACTTATTTTAAAAAGTATATTTCAACATCACTTGGCCACGAACAGAGGCTAATGTGTCCAGCTTTCAGACGGCGTATTACCATTCGAATACTCTGGAGATAAATTATATTAAAAGAAAGAAAGAGGGGGAAAAAAAAAGACGTTTCAGCTTCTGACTCATTCTAAATGGAGACTTAGCTCTAAGTAATCAAAATTGCTTTGGTTGTGCATAGCAGCATTAAAAGCCTTGTCCACTAATTGAGTGAAGCGGCTCCAGTGAAGCAGCCTTGCCCCCTCATTATGTGATCTTGCAAGTGCTGTTTGTCATCATCGCTTGCTGGTCTCAATCTAGCTGTGCTGCTGGTGCAAATTAATGGTAATTCCTTGTGACAGGCTGTGTCCTTCCAGTGAAACCACAATATGGATCTCGTGTCACCCCTGCCCTGCTCCCCTTTCCTCCCCACACCTACCGAAGTCTGACTTCCCACCTCAGGATATCACCCCTGACTTTGCCTTCCAACTCCTTCCAACTAAGTGGTGTGTCAGGGCGTGTTGTGGCTGGAGTGATGGATTGCACCCCGTGCTCTGCTGAAACACTGCAGAGAGACATGTCAAACAAAAGGCAGCGTTTCCTGGCGGCTCAGGACACGGGTCTCATCATCCACCACCTTGTGCAGCCAAAGGACTACTGACAGTGTGCTTCAGCTAGCAGGAGAGACCAGTGGGTAACACTTAAAAATCAAAGTTGGCTAATATACATGGAGTGTTGACATGTCATTACTGTGCTTTTACACTATTGGGTTTTATTAATTTTTTCAATTTCTACTTCCATCCTGACTTCAAGAAATGGCCTTAAGAAAGGAAATATTAGTTGGGAGCTTAGAACTCAAGCAATCCATGCCTTGCTTTTCCTCAGGTTTGTCCCTTTGCAACAGATTCTTATACTCTCTTTTAATAATAATCTCTACTTCGCATCTTTTGGTTTTGCTGCCATTTTAAATTACAAACTGTACTGTGAGGGCTGTCTGTATCTTTGTGTATGTGGGGATCTACAAGGGAGCCCTGGTTTCAGCTGGGGCTTCTGTCCCAGATTCTCAGCTGGTATAAGCTGGCAGAATGCCACTGAGGTCATTAAGTGTATGTGAAGGGTCTGCAGCATATCACTGTTATTTGCATTGCTGGAGAGAGGGAGTCTTCAGCCAGTGTGATCTTAGCCCAGATCTTAAAGAATTAACACCCAGTTCTCAGGCATATGCAGTCTTTCCTCGCTTCAGTTATTTTCATTTTAAATGAAAATGAGCAATTTTTACATGAAAATTGAACACTTCAAAAAAAAAATCTACTTCAAAGCAAAATATTTATACTTTTGTTGGGAGAAATTTATGGGATTGTTTTGAAATTTGTGCTTTTTAGTAAATTTTTCACTTAAAAATCAACTCAACAATTTCTCACTTCAAAAAAAAAAACGTGTTTTGGGGAGGAAGGAGGAAAAGGAGAGGAAATTTAGATCAAATATTAGATTCAATTTTTTTTTAAATAGTTCAGAAGTATCTAGAACTGATTGAAATCAAGGTTACAGCTCCAGATTCATCTTAACTAATGTTAGTCACTTTTCTGAGGTTACTAGATTTTGAACATTGTCACCTGAGCCTGCGTCTTTAAAGCTATAGTGTTTCAGCCCCCATTAGGTTGTTACAGCCCTTAGGGCAGTCTGTCCATCTCTGCTGGAGGGATCCTGGGCTGACTGTGTTCTTAACCGAGCTGAGTTGAAGTTGGGTTTTAGTCATCACTTCTCAACAGGTCATTGACTCTGAAATTTTTTGTTTTTTTAATGATAAAAGGTCCCCAAAATGAGCTGTTATCATTGAAATATAACGTGGGCCCATTTCAGTACTATTCATCAATACCAAGGTTAATGGCATTGTCCGCGTTCCACAGAGGAGACACCCAAAGCAAGGGAAGGGACTTGGCAGAGGTCAGCCAGGAAAGACACGTTTTCACCCACACCCCATTCCCCCGGTCTTGTGGTATTTATTAGGAGAGAACAAAACCAAGGTTCTTCTCTTAACCTTAAATCCTAGAGTCATGTTGGACTTTCAGCTCAATTAGTTCTTTCCCTAGTAGATTTGAAGATTGAAAATGTGATTTCTAACAGTTCCAAGTCAAGTAAATAATCTTCTACAAGAAATTTTGGCTAAAATGTCACTGTACCATATTGCTGATTGCATGATTTGGGGATTTTGGAGTATGCCTGGCGACAGCACTTTCAGAAAATGCAGCATCCTAAAATATTTCATATGGCTGCCTGGACTATTTAATGCACAAGACTACCGGTAAATATTTTGGACACTGAGTCCCTGTGGATGTATCATAGGAGGAGGTCAGAACTTCTGACCACAGAGAGGAAAGGTTAGTTGCTTTTGTGTTCCACAGTGTGCCCAATTGACAGGACAAACACCAAGTTAACTGCTTGAGTGTAAGCTCAGAGATCTTTGTGTTGGGTTGAAATTCTCAGATTTACAGCATATATATAGCTGGTGATACAGCCAAAATAACTGTTATAGACGCTGCAGGATCAATACTAGAGGTGCAGATGAATACTCTCTCAGATGACTGTGGGAAACAAAATAAATCTTAGTTTTGCTGAAGAATAAAATTGTCAAGCTCTTCAGCTCTCTGCCAAGTGTCTCCATTGAAAGCAACAGCAGAAGTCCTAACTGATTTCAGTACTACAGGATCAAGCTCCAGGTGTTGCAGGACAATTGCATATCCAATGTGAAAAACTTTCAGTTCTTTGAACTGGTAAAAAATACTTTTAATTTAGATTATATATAATCATTTTTTATTAGAGCTTTAACTTGGTTAGGTATAATCAGGTAGCTATTGTATAATTTAAATGGCCAGTGATTGTTATTTGATAATAACACCTTACATTTATATAGTGCAATATATCCCAAAGGGATCCCAGATGATTTTAAAGACTCAACAATAAAATGCACAACAAAGTAAACATTAATTACAATTACAGCATTACTAGAAAATATGAGGATATTAAAAATCTGGCGGTCTGTGGCTTGCTTCTGTTCTCATTTGAATTCATTAGCCAAGCTCACCCAGAATGCAAATGGATTCTTAGCGGTTCTGCCATATCTGATTTAAGAAAGTTTCTGTACAAGTCCCTCCTCTGTATTGGGAGGGTAGTAAAGGGTGTAAATACCCTTCTGAAGCTTTACTTGTGCCGGTTGCTTAAGTGGAATGTTATTTTTGGAGTCTGTCAAGTGGCTTGAATTCCTCCCTCTCTTGTTTGAGTGGTTGTTGTACAGTGTTACACTCTGAGGCTGGTTTCTTGTTAAGATTGGAGAAGGCTGAACAAATGCCACATGCCTGCAACATCAGAGTGGGAAGTCAGACAGTGCTTTATACAACCAGGTTTTTTTCATACATAGGTCTTGAAACAGTTTAAAATTCAACCCTGTTACAGCCATTTTTGGGTTCTCCATGCTGACATTTCACTGAGGTGAACAGAGCAGTTTATGCCTCTTGAGCTGCTCTTCCAGGCTTTTGCATGTTCAAGTTTCTCCACCAAAAGGGTTGTCAAGCACTGGAACAGGGTGCCCAGGGAAGTGCTGGAGTCACCATCCATTGAGGTTCTTAAAGGATGTGTAGACACGGCACTTAAGGACACAGTACTTAAGGACACAGTACTTAAGGACACAGTTTAGTGGTGGCTTGGAAGTGTTAGACCATCGAGTCCAGTCGTTAACCTTAAGGGTCTTTTCCAGCCTAAGTGATTCTATGATTCCAAGAGTCCAGCTTTGTACTTTCACTGCTTAAATACACATTGTCAGTGCTGAAGATGAAAGCTTGAGGAATGTTAATGTGTTCTGCTATAGCACCTTAGGGAAGACTACCCTGGAGCTGCAGGTGGGAACTGGGAAAGTTCTGCTGCCCCTGGCACTTCACAGACAAGAAGCATGGCAACAGTCTCTGCCTTTTAGAGGGTGTTATGAAGGACTTCAAAACATAAAAATGAGAATCACAGAGTTGTTTGAGAGGGGAATCACTGAAGTCATGGGACTACTTTCATTGCTGACCACAAAAGTAGACCTAGGAAGGCAAATGCTATTTTTGTGGATGGGTAATACAGGTCACTTGCTGTGTGGTGTTTCTTTTCTAATGTCTAATAAATTCTAGTCTAATTCTGAAATATTTCCAGAACCCCTGAAATACTCTTTAATTATAAAGTGTTTTCAACTGCTGAGGCAAGTTGTTTGCACCTGAAGATAAAGATATATTGCTGTTAAACATAAATCTGGGACTATGCAAAATGATGTGTAAACTACTTTTTTTCACTGGTTTGCCAGAGTCCTTGTCCACTGAGATGGTTTTCAGTTTCTGAAAATATTAATTTTTCCCTGCCTTTTGGCCACAACGTGTGAAAACAGTCTACTTCAAATAATTTAGTCGTAAAACCACAGTTCTTTCTCAGTATCTGAGCTTTTCTTTAGTTTCTGTTTTAACACTCATAATGATTGTGTGAAAGTTGTTTGCAGACACTGTCTTGTTTTTCAGATTTGTAATGAAGCATGAGGGATTTTTACATTTTGTGGCAAAAGTTTTGCATGGTTCTTACTGTAAAGCTTTCACAATGTCTTTAAGTTGTTTTATTTTTGGGAGATGGAAGAAAGGGAAATAGTGACTTAGAGACAAGTTTTCTGCTCCATTTCCTCTATGCAGCAGATGATAACTCTCAAGTACAAATGGTGCTACACCCAAGACACTGAGCTCTAATTTTTGATCCTACATGCACTGGTGGCCTATTTACTAAGCTGTAATCACCAGTAAATTTGTTGTAATATAGTTAAGAGCCTGATCTCTGAGTAACATTGAGCAAACACTCTCAAAGGAATATCCTTGTGGAACTTCTGAAATTCCTTTCCACGGTGTTTTGGGTTAGAACTTCCTTGACACCACTACAACCAAGAACTGGGAATCAAAACTACATGTAACTCATGGGGAAGTGCTATGAAATGTTTTTTCTTTCTGAAACTGTATTTAAGAGTAGGGTTAATAATGATGGTAGTAATAATAATAATAATAGCACTTGTGATCATTAGACCTTGGAAGAGGATCCAAGTCTTTTCACTCATCAGCAATGCACAAACTAATGGAAGAACACCAAGCTGGACAGTGTCTTGTGTGTCCTGCTCTGTTCAACACAAGCCTGTTATAAATGCTCATATATGAAAGACAAATTAATCTTCCATATGGGAAGTTGTAGCTTTTCACTTACAGCTCCCCAGCTTTGTAGAAAAAATCCCTTGTGTTCTGGTTAAAGTTGTCGTACATTTTGAAAAGTCTGGATAGATCCTACTAGACTAGAATCCAGCCAAGGACATAATCTTCTCTGGAAGGAAATCAGTATTCTTCCTTAAAGAGACCTGAAATTTTTTTTATATTTTAAGACATTACTCAAAAAAGTTTAAACATGTCTCTTTTTTTTTTAATGGTCTCATTATTAGTTGGAATTTGAGGACTGAACTAGTAATTACTAATCAAAGTCTACCTGTGGGAGCAGAAACTAGATGTGGAACCTTGTTTCACTTATTTAAACATAATCTCTACAATTTGAGATTAAATAGATTTCCCCAGGTTACCAGTAGTAGCTTTCTCTGTGCCTGTAGGCCATCTACTAAAAAGTGAAAAAATGTGTACACATGCTGGTGACAGAGATGTCACAAAAATGTGACAGGCTTTGTTTTAGGCATCGTTACACATGGGTGGATTTTGTGGACTAAGCATGGAAATAAAGGGCAGACTGGATGGAATAATTTTTTTTTTTTTTGTAATAAAACTGAGTGTGTTCAAGTGATTTGAAATCCCAGTGGTAAGGACTTAGGTACAACATCATCATAGCAGTGCTTATAGAGGGAAATAAGAAGTAAGTAAAAGAAAGATTAACTTGAGTTGGTCTTTAATTTTTATTAAGGTTTGTAGTTTTAGAACAGAGACAGAGAATGACATGACATAAGGAATGGCAGTGCATTAGTGAAAGCAGGTGTCTGAAAGAAACTAGTCTGTGTTTGTGGGAGCATGAAACTGTTGAAAAGAACTGCTACTTTCACACTGTCACGTAAAAACTCCGGACGAGCCTGGCAGCGAAGCATAGAGAAACTCTTCCTTGTTTGTCCAAGAAAAATAGTGCATGCAAGAAATAATAGTATAAATGGCTCTGGGCTTAGCTTCCGTAGTTTTTGATATCAGTCTTTAGGATTCAAAAGAGAGAGGATCTAAATAAAAGCATGCAAGTCCTGGGATTTTGTTAGGAAAACTTTTTTAAAAATGCTTCCACAAAACACCTTTAAAATGTTGAAGAAATATGTTAGAACTAATCTCAGGAGTGGGAAATAACTGTGAGTTATTATTACTGCAAATTCAATAAAGCATCTCCTTTGTATGTTTATAGCATGTAGAAAATATAAATAATAGCTGATTAGTAGTCTAGTGTCAGAGCTCTCTGTTTTTTCCCCATATTGGATAAATCTCCTACTGATGGATCAAACATTTAATCAATCTAGTAACATGGCCTTCAGCACTATAGTATCTGAGTGCCTCCCAGTGTTGGAACGCTCAATAATGCTTGGTTTGTCTCCAGTTACTCTGTACTCCTTAATTTGATTTTGTTCTTAGTTACACAGATGTAAATCTGAAACTACTCCACTGATTTTGATAGAGGAAGCCACCATTTATGAGCCTGAAGAGCAAAATCTGTCACCCCCCTTGCAATTCCTCAGTTATTCCTAAGTTGTACTATTAATAATATTTATTTGATTTATTAATCTGCTCCCTCATTTATTCTCCCTGTTCCTGCTGCATCTTTTTTCCCCTCTGCCACTTTGGGTACAATCCAAAGTCCACTGAAATGGCTGTCAGTCTCACTATTGATTTCAGCTGACTGGGATTCAGTTTCCCACTTGTCCCTCCCTCCTTTTTTCCCCTCTGCAGCTCTCAGAAGGGTTCTGTGTGAGTTTGTGCTCTGATTAATTAAAGTTACATGTATTCCTACAGTTTTGTGAATAAGCACCTTGCTGTACTGGAATCCTAATCCCCATATTTTCCTTAATACCCATTGCTTCCCTCAGTTCAGTTTTCCTTTAATGAGAGCTCCCTTTCCTCCTCGTGCCATAGGTCTTGGTCTCAAGTTCAGAAGCTCATATTTTAGGGAGAGCTTTGCTATGAGCCTGATTTGAGTTCTGTAGAAAACTCAGCGGACAAACCCCACTTCCCTAAGATTTTTGTTCAGGACAGTTGTAGTGAATATGAAAAGGGTTTTGAATGAGATAGTTGTGACTCTTCCTTTGATTTTTTTATTTTTCTTTTCTTTCCCCTTGCTGCCTTCAGTGTTGGAAGCAGAAGAAAATAAAAAGGAGTCGAGAATTTAAGCTGGGAGACTTGGCAGGTAAGAGATGTGCTTTCTTCCTTGCCAGCGAGGCATTTCTGGATGTGCTGATGTGAATTGGCAGCATGTTGGCTCCGTTCTGGGAGACGAGGCTGGTCCAGGGCCTGCACAGTCCAGTTGAGTTCCTTGTTCCTTCACAGCCTTTTTGTGTCGTTGTGGACAAAGGGTTCACTTTGCTCACCTGCAAGAGGGGCGGAAAGTCTTCCGTGCGGCAGGAGGGCGGCTTGAGGAGAAATGCACGAAAGACTGGGAAGTAATGAGCTGGTGTAAAAGGTGGCAGAGCATGTGAGCTAGTTGGACAAAGTTGCCCGGTTTGAGGGTAACAGCTGTGCTGTGTGGACAGCTGGGCTGGTGTTTGCATTATTTCAAGAAATGTTTTGCTAAGGTACTTGGGTGCTATCTGTAACTTCACTGTGTTATCTTCTTTGAAGCCTCATTTGATTACTTTACTCTCATTTCCTGTTCTACATGGTTTTAAATGGGGTGAAGGTGAGACAAGTATCTTGCTTCAGTACAAGCAAGATACAACACTTGCTTTCATGTAAGAGCCATGCTGAAAGCACAATAACAGCATTGGAAAGCCATGCACTACTTGTTGGACAACTGCAGTTTGCAAAGACAGTTCCTAAGGGCTTACTTGAGGCATATCTAGGGATAAAAGGCTTTTCATGGGAACAAAAGCCACAGCAAGGCTGCCAGATTTCAAACCTTCCTCTGAAGCTTGAAGCACCAAAGTATTTTTCAGAGGAGGAGCTTGAAGAATTTTCAGTGTAATATTGTGTACCCTTGTTCTTGGGAGAAGTTGTCCCATTTCCAAAGCTCACAGCCTGAGGCAGTCATGCATCAGAGATAAATCAGCTGAAATGGCAAAATACTGGCAGGGTATGAACAACTGCAGGTAGTTGTTTAATCGCTTGTGTCAAGTAATCTTAATAACAGGTAGGGCTACTGATCCAGTCAATTATATAAATTGTCCTGCTGCCTTTCCTGGGCTCTTACTGAGGCAGAGCTATTGATACCTAAGATGTGACTGTGTAAAACTGCAGTACTATGACTGCCTTAAAAGACAGAGCTCACCCAAACAGGGAGGGACTGATTTCTTTCTGCTTCTCTGCCTTTTCTCTGTGGAACTCTGTAGTGAGAATCTTGGATTTTCTTCCCCCTCCTCTAGATTTGTGAGAACACATTTAAATTTTAATATTCAGAGGCCCCAAAGATGTAAATAGCAGTAAGATAAGTGCTGCCCTGTTTGAAATTCCCTGCTGGGTCCACCTGTCATGCTTTGTCTGATGTTGGGATAATAAGCTCTGTGGGGCAGTAAATGCCTCCCTTACTCATCCACACAGCCCGTTATGCTGCTTTTGGAGGAGGCTTTGAGCAACATGTCATGGGAAAAATACCAAATTCCTGTGAATGAGAGCTTGCAGGCACATGGAGCAAGCTTGGCTCAAACTCACAGATCAAAAGAAGTTTGTGGCTGATAAGAGAATAAATCATTTTCTAATCTGAAATAATCTGGTCCCCAGCACTTATGAGAAGACTCAGCAGTATTATAAAAACAGATTTAGTTGCAAAATTTTTTTGTCTGAGAATAAAGTATTAGTGTTTTCAGTTTATGTTACTAATAGACCTCTGACAAGTTGGACATGTTTGGCTTGGAAGAATTTATATTCTGGGTTTGGATATTTGGGTTGGTTTGGTTTTTTTATTTGCCAGCGCTTTCTTGGTTTTTTTGCAATTTTCAAACCCGTATATTGGCATCTGTTTTTTTGCTGTGAAGTTACGTCATCTCCAAGCAAACCTGTATAATGCATCAGGCTGTCTCCCTGTGCATACTGGGTCATGTGTTTACTATTAAAGCTCAGTTTCTGTGCTTTTTCATAACAGTTCAGTTGTCTGCAGGAGCTGGTAGTTAAAGCATGGCAGGCTGGAGATAATTTTTTAGGCTCAGCCTCTGTTTCCACTGCCTTTGATCAGGATATGTTCGACTTTCAAATATTGTTTATAAATTATTTTTTCATATGCTGCTTTTGATTTTTGTAGATGTGCCCTTCCACACAATAGGAATAGTGAGTGATTTCTTAGTATAGCTCCTTAGCACGCAAACATTATGTTACTGTAAACTCTGATCAAATTTGAACTGTAAGTGCAGGTAATAATAGAAAGACGTGGATCCCACTACAAAGATGTTGCAGTTAGAGTGGTAACTGGTAAATGACATGGAAAAGGTGGAGAAGACAACTGTCAAATACAGCATGTTTGTGTTTATACAAATGTATTGAAAAAGAGAGGAACCCTTGTTTATTCCTGCAGTTTAATTTAACATCATAGTAAAAAAAAATTGCAGTAGAAAGATCAATGTATAAAAAAATTTGAACCATGTGGCAGAACGTGTCTTCCTGATAAAAAGGAAAAGCAGCCAGAGATTGAAAGAGTGGGAATGTTGGTATTTTTTTATGGATAGCTTGTCTTAAAGTCATTAAAAATAAATTATTCAACCTTTTTCCAAATAAAGTAGGAATTTTTATGACTTCTCCCTCTATATGATTTTGATGAGAAAGAGCTGAGTATCAACAGAGTTGCAGAAACCTCCTCCACACAAATGTGGTAAAGCATCTTAGATCTCTGTGGTCTGCAACTTGTACACCCAATGTAGGCTAGAGAGAGTAGTTCTATGAAATAAGGAAAGGGAGTTTGTTGCAGGTTGTATTCTTGCTGCAGATTTTACTTCCAGTTGGTAAATAATATAAATGTTCTTGGGCAAAATTTCATTATAATCCCATTTTCCCATTTCATATCCCAAAGTGCAGATACACTTTTGGTCAACCTGAGAATTTAAGTCTGTTTGTGTGGTGACGATGGGAAGTGGGTTGGGAGGAATTGCTGTTACTGTATTACTTCCCCTCCAAAAAGGTCTCAAAATGAAACCAGCTGCTAAATTGGTCATCTACAAGCTCACAATATTTGCATGCATTTCTGAGTATGGCTATGAGAGGGAGGAAGCCCCAGTTCTTGCACATCATTTGTTTTCTGTGTCATCCTGAACTTTGAGATCTGACTCTCTTACTTGCATGGATGGCTTTAGTTTTGGGGTTTTTTGTGCTAGTTTTTGTAAAAATCCAAGACTGAAGCTTCTTTGCAAGAACGGCTTGTGAGTGTGTACCTCTGACTGAGCATTAGACCCACCAGGTCTAAAGAGTATCATATTTATGTTGAAGGATCATAATGTGATGTTTTATTGGAGTGTTCTTATGTGAGTTTGCTTACTGTTATGTCAGCTGCAAGAACTGTTGCCTAAGAAGGAATTAGGATGATTTATTAGCACTGAAGAGACTTAGGATAAGGTTCTTTACTGTGCCTTAATTTTGTGCCCAGCAGTTGCTCAGGTAACTGATAATCAGTAGATGAATATTCCCAGACAACACAGGTTAAAATCATGCACATTGTGCAGTGATATATCCATGCAAATGGGATGAAACAGGAAATGATAACTGAAGAAGCTGAGTGCAGCAGAAACATGTGAAATGTCCTTTCTGCCTGTTCTGACAAACAGAAACTATAAATTTGTTTCTCCCTTTAAAAAAAAAATTCAATGCAACCAAGACTAGACTCTTGAACATAATCTTCATGGGCTTAGGCATCATTAGGTAGGATGGGTGACAATCTTCTTGCCTAAAAATCACTAGCAATTAAAATCAAGTAGCTCCAAGAAAAAGCCAACTCATCAAGTGATACCTCTTCCTAAAAGCAGTGAGAAAAGGCAGCTGAGATTGGGAATGAGAAGTCGCCCTAGAGTCTTGGAGAAATGCTGTAAACCTAGAAATGCCTTTTCTCAATCTGCTTGGGATCTGAAGTTATAATCCAGTGGTTTATCTGCTTGTTTCTGCCTTCCTCTGTGAAAAAATTCTCTGTGTGCATAGCTGGATTCTTTTTACCTCTTTAGTTTGGGTCAGAATGCTCCTGGTCACTTTTCTGGTAATGTTTTTGCCTGCTTTTTAGAAACACTTTTTCCAAACAAAAAATGTCTGCAATTAAAAAAGCCAAGTTGCCCCTGACGATAAGTTCCTCTGCCATTCTCCCATGAAGAAGTTTGGGGTTTATATATATGTGTGCCCTGCACATGGTACACTTTTTTTTAGGTACATCATTTTCTTTCTTTCTTTAGATAGTGGGAGTAAGTGAATCAGCAGTTAAAAACTCAAGTATTCAATTTGTGCTTCTCTATGACAAGTCCCGTTGCTGTTCCCAGTCTTGGTCTTCAGGATCTGACTGTCCCTGGTGTGTCTGGGGCAGCTGAAGGGCAGGGTTTCTGGAAAGCTTTGTTCTTCTTTGGCTTTGAGGCTGTGTGTGGGTGTTCACTTCTTGTTCACTTTTTCTGAAATGGGAAATGCTCTTTATTTAAGAAAAAAAGAAGTAGTTGAGCTGTATTTGTCTGCTCTGCTTTCCATGCGTGTTCAATAACGTTGCTTCCCACTGGGAGGTGTTGGTCCAGCCTACTAGGAGATGGTGTGCATCTGGACTGTTTTTCTGAGGTGATGAGTTAGGTCTCTTTCTGAAGCTGTTGTGGACACCTCAGAACCCCTGAACATCAGCTAGTGAACATTTTTTCATGGTTTTCTTTAAGCATCATTTAAAAGTTAGTTAATATTCCAGCAAATGTCAGCTCTGTGGAGCTGTTGGGAATCTCTAAAATTCAAGGTCGATGCAGTGGACAAATCCT
This sequence comes from Machaerirhynchus nigripectus, assembly GCA_013397975.1. Taxonomy (NCBI): domain Eukaryota; kingdom Metazoa; phylum Chordata; class Aves; order Passeriformes; family Dicruridae; genus Machaerirhynchus; species Machaerirhynchus nigripectus. The sequence goes on from VZRQ01000732.1 coordinate 408,159, forward strand.
GCTGTCTCTTTTTGGCCAACACCATGACAGAACTCTGAGAAGTTTTTGCCTTCTTTTCTGCTTCTTGTCAGATATTTGTTCAACAAAGGAAAGAGACCACTTCCTTTAGCAATTTCAGTTCTAAAGTGTAAGTAGCATTTGTGGTGTTTGCTCATGTGAAAAAATCGTAGTTTTTAATTTCTAGAATTTTAATCCCCTTGAAGACAAAGATGTTAAACAGATGAATGTGGTCATATGAGTAAGTAAACATACGTAAACCCAGAGTGAATTAATAAAGCAAAATAACTTGGTTATTGTAAGGATGTGAGAGGATAGATGTGCCTGTTTTTCACGTGTAAGTCTTGGTGGCGATGGAGAGACCAAACCAAGTTGAACCCCCTGTTCCCACAGGGCAGGTATGAACTGTGCTCAGGGCTTGTTAAGTGTATGTGTTTGCTCCACGGCTTCTCCAGAAGGAGAACTTCAGGTTTTAGTGCCTGTGCTTTGTGGCTCCAAAGTGCATTTTGACTGTGGCTTCCTCAGAGAGGAAACAAGACCTATCAGAGTTATCTGGGTGATTTGTGCTGGTTATCTGCCACATAAACTCACCACAGAGCAGCTCAGAACTGTTAACACAGGTTGCTAATGTGGCACAGGGAACATCCAATGCTGAGCATGAAAGAGAATGGCGAAATGATGAGCAAGAGCTTACAAAATAATTTCACATCGGGAGACTTGAAATCAAGTGAAATATTAGTAAAAGGAATTTCAGGTTTGGTGGTTCTTGCTGCTGCTGTCATAAGCACATTTAGAGCCTTCCCGTTTGTCTTACCCACTGCCCTGAAATGATGCTGCCAGTTATCACAAGGAAGGCCGGGTGTTTCTGACATACCCAGTTGCACAGCAGAACCCAGGCTCTTTGGAATCTGGACCAGCTCCCAGTGTTAGGAACAGGAGTCAAACGGCCATTCCTTCTCCTGTGCTAACACACACCCCACCATTAACAGTCTGAAGGCAATTTTAATAAAATAAGTAACCCTGCTGAGCTAGTCTCAGAAGATAAGTAAGTGTTGCAGAAAAGAAGCTTTTGTTTAAAAGTAATTATTTAAACTATGCATTACAGGTAATTTTCCTTTACCAGTAAACCAAATGCTATCAGAATTTCAATAATAGCTTTGTGTTACTTATTTAGATAACACAATCTTGTCATTTCCAGGAGCTTAAAATGCTGTTTTATTTTCATTTGTGTCAAATATAAGGGTAAATGAGACCTGAATATGTATTGAAAAAAAAATCCAACAACATGGGTTTTGTATAATTTTCTGAGAGCAGCATTTTGTTTTCCAACCTATATAGTAAAATAACAATTTAATGATAGTTTCCTAAAATGTGGACTTAAAACAGTAGGGTGAGGAGCATCTTGTTATTTTCTGTTTTGGGTAAACATGCTGAATTGATAGCAAATACAACTCTTTTGAAGAGGTTTGTCAATAAAACCATAACACTGTGGTAACTTTACAATGTGTATGCAGATATAGCCGAACACTAAGTGCTTTAAGCCATATATAGCTTAGGAAAAAGAGTGGTTTAATTTTTTACCCAAGAGAATTTTCACTTTTAAAAATTATATTAAAAACTCAGCCCCTGTGTTTCCTTTCTCTCAGCATTATTTCTACATTATAAACCTCTCTAATGATCACAAAATAGTTTATTATGAGGAAGATGGAACAACTAAGGGAGGAAAAATATTTTTTTTTATTCTTGAAGGAGAAACATCTCTGTTTCAGGTCTTTAATTGAAAGGATGGACATTTTGTTTCAATCAAAAGTTTTATTATTATTCTTTATGTCTATATTTATTATATTTATATTTATTTCTGTTTCAGTATGGACAAGGGAAGGGCTGCTGCTTTGAGAGCTGAGCAGCTGAGCCTGTGTGAGGTTGTCCCCTGTGAGGCTTGGCTGCAGCCTCAGTTTCTGGCCGAGAGCCCCATGGCATGTTTTGGCTGCCAGGAGGTAAAGCAGGGAAGATACCCGAGTGCATTAAGGCCAATTTTCAACCCAAATTTAGGCCTAGATTCTGCCTAATCCCTAACCTCGAGGGTTTCTACTGGATGTCTCTAGGCCTTCAGAAATGCCTAGCCAATTGAAAGTGGAGGCCCTGGGATTAGGTGGATTTTTAGATCATCTACATCTGGCCATAGTCTGTCTGCACCAGAGTTTCCAATTACCCCAAATGGAGAAAATAACATTTCCCTACTTCAAAGAAGATTTGTGAGGATCAATGTGTTTGAGATTGTGGCAGTAGGATGTATCTGTAACCTACATAGGTAATAGATCAACTTAAATACTTTTAATAAAAGTGGGCACAATAATTCACTGCTCCGTCACAGGAAAATTGCGATGCTTAGTGTTTGTGATCTATGTGGAAGAGGTTGAGATCTTTTGATTAAAAAGTGATACTGCTCTAACTGTGTGAATTACGAGCATGCCTGTTTGCACACTGAATTTACTTCCTGACCTACCCAGGCTGGAGTTTTAATCTGAGTGAAAATTGTTGTCCCCCCTCCAGAAAGTTTTGTCTGTGTCAAGCTGTGCTCAGCTTCCTCCCATTTCTGCTGTTTTGGGAGAAGGATGGTGATGGGGCAAAGAGCAGAGGCAGCTGCTGGCAGGCAGGGGTTTTGCCACCAAAGAGCCCAGCTGATAGCAAGGTACTGCCATGACTTGGATCTGGCAGGCAGGAATCAAAATGCCACCCTCTGGCTGCAGAAAGAGCTAAAGATTTGTCTCCAGCAAGTGACAGGCGCCAAGGTACTGTCGCCCATTTTCTAATTTTAGCAGGAAGGCTGGCAGGGATCTTACCTAGACAGACAAGCGTTGTTTCTGCCCAGGCCGATCTGCTGCCGTGGGTCCTGTTCCAAACTGCTCGGCTGGGTGCCTCCCGGCTTTCAGGGGGTGGTATGCTGGTGGGAGGGAGAGGGGAAACCCCTACCCTTGTCTCCAAAGGCTTGTGAAACTTCTAAGCCTGCTTCGAGACAGTAAAACTCAGCCCTTCTACCAGCTGCCGGAAAAGAAGTGTTTGTAGGAATGTTATTACTAATGCGGGGATTGGGTTGGGAAGCCTGTTGGAAGTGCCTGTGACGGTACAAGGAGTCGCACACGCGTGAGAAGCTCCTGCGTGTCCTCCAGCCTGGTGCCTTGGGTGCGGTTCCGGTACAGAAGCAGAAGAGGAAGAAGTGGTTACGGGAGTTCACCAGAGGGGAAAGAGTGTGGGTCTCCCCCCCTACCAAGTGACTGGGGCATGTGTAATCATTACACAGGATTTTCTGACAAATTGCTCTGAGTTTGACTTTTGACTTTGGAAATAAGTGTCTAGGGAAAGGTAGGAAGGAGTCTGAAATAATTTCCTGTCACCTCCTTTCCTTGATTTACAAGTCACCTTCACGTCTTGGAGGCGGTGCTCTGCCGTGCATCCACCTCCGCCTGTTGCAGAGGGGCGTGAGATTCACTTTACGAAACAGTGAAGCATTTTCTGCTGGTTTAGCTCACTCAGTTGGTTCATTGGCAACTCAGACAAATGCCAACAAGGCACTGGCTTTGAGTCTTAAACAGCAAATGTGATCTGTCACATTTTGAAAATATCCGTAAGGACACTGCAGCCAATAGTGCAGCTGTGCTTTTCCAATAGCCCATATTCAGATGGAATATGAAATTGAGAAAAGCCTATTGGCATGTATTATTACCATGTTATTAACACTGGATTTTATTAATGTGTTTTTCATTCGTGTAATAATGACATGGGCAGTATTTATCTATTCTGGGATTTACATAAATAATTATTGGGAGTGTCCTTTTGTCAAATAGGTTTGGAAGTGGACAATGCAGAACTGATATTTATCACATCTTTCAAAGATCGTTTTTACCATCTCCACTAAAAGCTATATTTGCTCCAAGCACATCTTGCTTGATGGAGGATAAGTTCTGCCATTTTGAGAGGGGTAGTTTTTATTTATAATTGTGAATGTGTTTAGCCACATGAGGCTGTCAATCAGTGAGACGAAAGCCCAGTAGGATTATTCCTGTAAGTGGCCAATTTCCCCCACCCTTTCGCTCCAAATCAAGGACAGATGAAAGGTCATGATTAAAACAGTGATTTTTTCCTAAATTGTAAGTAACAGTTTGCAACTGTTTTTTACCAAGATGTCAAAACTGTATTTTATCTTGGGAAAAGGGGGAAGGAAGAAAATTATAAGTTCTTGAAAATGTTGGCAATTTTCCAAATGGTTGTGTTGAAATTTATTTTAATTATTGTACTTGTGTCAGTTCCTAGCAAGGGTAAAAGGGGGGGAAATAATTCAGTACAGTATTATGCATCTATGGATTAAACAATTAATGGTGAACCTCTGTATCCTATTAGTATATTTGAATTCATTATTTCAACAAATTGTTGTATGAGCCAGTGACTAGTGGATTTAACCATTTATTTTATAGTCAAAACAGAAGAATAATTGTCTTGTTGGAGGGTCTTTATGTGTATGAATCCACCCAAGGAATTAACCTGATACTGTCAAATAATGTGGAATGTCTTCAGGAGGTAATTTTGTCGCAAGAGTTTGGTCTTCTTATGTGCAGCCAAGGAACTTGCAGTCTGGAAGGGTTTCGGCAGCTCTCTGGTGATCATTGCAGCAGCCACCGTCACTAAAATTGTGGAGGGCTTTGGTGTAATCAGTAATTCCCTGGAAAGTCTCTCAGTTGGCATTGTATATGGTGTTCTTCTCTTGGACATGTGCTAACCACTCACGAGTCAGAAATAACACTTCACTGGTCATGGCACGTAGATAGTCACCAAAGTAAATACTTCTTTGGGCTCAATTTTATGTGTAAGACCTATTAACAATGGCCAGCTAAAAAGACATTCTCGAGAGGTACCCCAGGGCAAATCATCTAAGCATGTGAGGATGTCATTGTTTTTTCTCTTTGCAGTTCACCTTAGGAGTGTGCCAGGACCTTCATGATACCCCCATGGAGTTTGGGCCAGATGTATCTTCATAAATACTACTTATGTTAAATATTTTCTTCTCAAATTAGGCATGAAACCAAGATGCTGTCTTTCTGTGTTGTTAGGTAACACATTTATCTTGATAAAAAGGTTAAATGGGTAAAATTCTAATCTCAAATAGCTTCTAGTTTTTCATTTCGTGCTTTTTCTGTGATGGTAGGATTCCCTTTTTTGCCCAAAAGAGCCCAGTGCCTTTGTAATGCCTGATAAAATGAGTCATCTTGCACCACCACAAGAGATGTGTAAATGGGTACTTTATTATGTGAGTGGTACAAGTAAAACTGGGTGATTACAGCCATCTTTGCACTGCTACAGAGTTAATCCACAAATGTGATCATGCACAGGACCCATGCATCAGGTAGAGTTGACTATTTAAAGAATGGACAGTGAAGTGACTAATTTCTGGGCTTACTTCTAAAATCCTCTCAAAGAAATGTCCTGTGCTTAATATACATGTAGTCATCATGACTGTGTTTTGCCATTTCCTTCCATTTGTCTGTGCTAAGCTATTGTGAGTTACAAGTTTAAGTGAAGAGCTTCCCTTTTCTATTTTTTCATGGGAGCAGATGCTGGGGGTGCTACCTTCCTTACAAAATTTTAGGTCAGCTAAGAAAATTGACTATTGGTTTTGGTTGTAGTTTGGCTTTATTTTTGGTTGGGTTGTTTAGTTTTTTCAGAGTATGCAAATACTTCTTCAGTCAGTTATAATGATAGGCGGGATGCTGAAGCAACCTCTCAAGTGTCTGTGGTGGTTGGTGAACTGACAGTAAATTCTGCTCTTCTCTTACTTTCTACATCTGGGTGAGTCACACAAATACCAAGTCACAAGCGCCTCGTGCCACGCTGTAGACCTAAGAGTGTAGCATGAGATCACTGTTCTCAGGATCTCTCCAGAACACCGAAGTGTGGATGTTGCATAGATGTGTTTCTGTGAGCTGTTTATTATTGCTGGGGAGAAGGGGTAGAAGCAGAGGTGTTGTCCAGGCTGGTTATGAAGGAGGATGCTCTGTCATTTCTTCTCCTACTTTGGTAGCCTGGATTCACTGAAAGCAAAGCATTTCTTGGCTTAGCTCTTCTAACCTTGATTTATTTGTTGACCTCTTTTCAAATGGCAGAATGAAATTAGAGGGATGTGGAAGAGTTAAAGGTTTGGGTGCCACCTGAGAAGAATATATTAGGGGTCCTAATCTTCCATTGTGCAAAAATAGTGCAGGCTAAAACTCAGCAAGACAATTGATGTGAAGAAAACCAAGTGAGTGTGGTGTTGGGAACACTTGCAGAGTGTGCCTGTATAAAAATATAATCAGCAGGACATTTAAAGGGATGAAAAAAAGTGGAAAAAGTAAATTTTTACATGCACAACCCTTTCCTTCCCTCTTGCTACAGGAAAGGGGAAAAAAAAAAAGCTTATTTGTTTCAGAACCTCTTCTGGGACTCTGTGAAATGATTTACAGACAAGGTATGCTGTGTACAAGAGTTTTTACTGTCTGCCTTGCCAATGAATTAGGGCCCTATTCTACCAAAAAAATAATGTTAGCACTTCCTTTGCAGCCATCCTGGGCTTCCGTGGTGCGGAAGTCAGATGTAAATTCTGGCTGAATTGGACCCTTATGGAGGCAGTGTTCAAATGGCCTGTGAGGAGAAGAGAAACCATTCAGGTCCTGGGCCTCTGCCTGCTTCAGAGTCCTTCCATCATTGCTATAATTCTCTGAAAGCAAACTAATAAAACTTCCCATTGACTTGCACTCATGTGTGCTTTGAGCGGTTATTTACAGTCTACCATCAGCAGATTAAAATTCAATTAAAATCCATAGAAACAGTCAAAGTTACATGCTCCTCTTTGCTGGTAAATTTTTTTTTCCAAAGATTTTACATTAATACTTGCTGCTCGGTATTACTGAAGATTATGCATCAGATTTAGACAAAGTCTGTGCATCTTTAACTCTACAGAACTGTGCATCTTTAGCTTTTCAGAAGCCCTGCTAAGAACCTCTCATCCTCTGTGCCTCTTGGCCTCTGTAGAAACAGGAGAATTTATGCAATTCATTTAACTGAAATGGAGATGTTGAAAGCTCTCCAATACTGTCATGATGGATGCCATTGCAAATGTGGAGGGAAAACAATAATCTTAATGATAAAATGATAAGTTTAATACCAGTACATTAGAGTGGAAAGTGAATTTTAGTACTGCTAATACATTAAAATAAAGGAGAGTTTGATTTGTATTCCTGACTTTCCACAGAAGCGCTGCAGATTAATTTGGTTCCATCCCACAGTTCATGTTTCGGTGGTGCTGATCTGGGACTGCAGACACCCAGTTGTGCCAGTGACCTGCTCTGGGGATTTTGGAGTATGCACTGGTATTTTTCTTGAGTTTCCTCTCCATCTGTTTGCCTCCCATTCTTTGCAAGTCTGATCTGTTTATACCATTAAAATCTCAAATATAGGGCTGCTTTTTAATTTCTTTATAAATATGTGCTCCAAAGACTATTATACCATTGAATAGTCATGATACTTGTTCTAATGTTATTCATGTGTAGATTCAAAGGATATAATCTACATTTCTAATTACTGTTTTTATTCATCCTTTCTGTTTCTTATCTTAATGCAACTTTCATCTAAAATTTACAGTAGCTAAAGAAGCCATGACTTCAGTGCATTGTAATGATACTCAGGTATCAACCACAAAAGTCAATGCTGATTGCATGGCTAAGACAGAAAGCCCAAGCACTGAGAAACTGGGGGGAGGGAGCAGAGGGAAAATCATAATTTAAGTAACTTGTCCAACCTTAATTTAGTCCTCTTGTGGTTAAGCTTGTTTGTAGACTGCTTCATTTGATACAGGATAAAGGTTATGTTGAACAGAAAAGCTAAAAAGGAGTTGCTTTATTAACATGGAGTCAGAGCAACATAGAGTAAATAAGGCCAGGCTTTTCAAACAAATGCTGAAAATAAACAAAATATGAAATGACTGTTTGTTAAGCAAGCAGACTGTATCCTGCGGGTGACATTTTACATAAAAAAGACTGGCATGATATATTTATATCCTACCATGATACATCTGCACAAGACAACTGAGTTAAGATTGCACAGTCCACTTAAATCCCACAGTTCTCTCTTTTGATTCCTTACTTTGCAGCCTGTGTAGTGTTTATGTATGTGTGGTGGGGAAAAGAACGGAAATGTCACCCTGTCCATCACATCGACTCCTTGTTGTTGTCCTTGTGAGAGCCTCACATCCAGCTGCACTATTCCTGCCCCTCTCTGCCCAGAGGCTACTGCCCTCTCATCACCTTGGAAAGGGGAAGAACTGTCAGAGTGCTGGGGAGGGAGGGCACTTCTCTTTCTGAGTGGTTTTCCTTGTTTACCATCTCCGCCAGACAATTTACAGCTTGTCTATACTGTTGTATGGTGGTCTTGTTCTAGTGCCTTTTTTCCCACTCTATTGGTTCTGGTCTCCACTTTTCAGTGGATAGTCTTACTCTTGCTCTTCCAAACTATCAATTCCAATTTTTATATTTGCAGTTTTTCCTGTAGCAGCCCCCAAGTACCTTCTCATATTGTTCATCTCCCCTAGCTCCAGATTCCAAAAGTCCTCTTCTCATGGTTCGGCAGTGTTCTCGCTTCCTCGTAGTAAAGTCAGTGCAAAGCCAAGCCCACCTCCCCATGGATGCCGGGAGCTCAGGGATGCTTCAGGCTCTGTGCCAGCACAGACTCATCAGCCTTGGGCATCAGGGATGGCAAGCATCTGCCCACTGAAGGTGGGATCCTCAAATTTAGAGTTTTTTCTTCATCTGAGAGTATTTTTTGAGTCTTGTCTGTACCTGCAAAAAATTCAGACGTTCTCTGATCTTTTTGCCTAACTCCCTCTCCAGGTTTGTATTGTTAGCGTTAAAAATTTTATTTGCTGAAGTTATTATATTAGGATTCTGAAGTTCTTCTGCCTTCCTTTTTGTTACTATGTAGACCTCCTAAAATCTGTCAAAAATATGTCTTTTTGAAGCTATACAAAACCATTTCATTCTTGGAACATCATATTGCTCTTCTGCTTTCAGGATTGATTTGGCTATTTTTTTTATGCTAAGCCCTGACTCATAACAATTAGCATTACCTATGTGCTAAATTTATTTCTCAAACAGAGATATTTTTTCTGAGAGGGATTGTACTTCCCAAGCATTCTTGCCAGCTGAGATTGGAGTATTGGATAACAGTGGGTCAGAGTCCATCCTCCAATCTGATCCTGTTCAAAAAGAAACTAAACCAAAGTGATGAGGTTTTCAGTGTTTTATTTGAATCCCAAGAGCTGTAATTCCAGATAAAATTTAAGGTTCCTACATTTCTGAGTTATTGTAACATAAAATATTAACTGCTGTGCTAGAGCTATACACTCTTTCAGTTCTTTCTCAGCATATAATTTCTCTTTTTAGATATCTGACCTTTCTGTAATTCTTCTAATTTATGGAATAGTGCAATTTATCTTTTCTTTATCATCTTACTTAGGGTGGCTGAGTGGAATGATGGAGGGGATGCATATATCTTCTTGTTTCTTTTTTCTGACTCAGTGTTTAGTCACTATTTTCAGTATCATTTAATCTGTGGAAAGTTTCCCCATATGTCAGGCGTATTTTAAACATGCAGCTGAGATCTGTGCTACAGTAAGCCCTTTCAGATATGATACTTGGCAAAGGGCAGAGTTCAATCTACACCATTTATGAAAGTGAAGCTTTTCAAATGCTGTTTTCTAAACAAATACCAAACCTGTGTATTCTTGTTTTGTTAAACATGTAAATCAGGTTTCCCTGCATATGTCATTTCCCTTAGATGTCCACTTCTTTGTATTGTCTACAGAAAAACTCAGAGCTCTTAGGTGAGCAGATCTAAACTGCGGTATCCTGTGTTACAAGATATTGTAAGTATTAAAAGTTCTTGTAAGAACCATTGAGTACTGCTTAGCACAGAGATGCAGCCTGTAATTGGGGAAGGCCCCATGTCAGACATCACTCCTTCATGAAAGTCCTCCTCTAGATTTCAGTGCATATAGAATCTCAAACTTACCAACAGTTGTTTTAAAGATGTGGCCTCAATGTCAAAGAGTTTATTTAAAAAAAGTACAGAAAGCAACTGTAAGAATACTCTGATACTACAGAAGCTTTGGTTACCGTTTGCTTCCTGCAGAAGTTTGTTACTAGTTTACTGAGAATGTGGAACCTAAGAGTATTTCGTTTTCTTTAGCAAATATGTTTTGGATGTTAATTGAATGTAATGGGGTTTGTATGCTAATGGAATGGAGATCATGGCCAAAATAGGTATTCCTTAACCTTCCTCTTTGCTGTAATTACTGAATAATGCTATTTATGGTAAGGTTGCGTACATGTGCATGTCTTGGGAAAAGGATATGGGATTACTTATTAACAAAGAAATGGAATTCCTTTTCATAGGGAATTAGAATTGTGACTCTAGACTTGCTAATTTAAATAACTTGCAGGCTAAACAGACTTTTATAAAGCATTAAATGCTATTACGTCTTGTGAACATTAAACACATTTTCTGAAAATATTAATTTCCCATCGTTTTTCTTGCCTCCTTCTTGTTGCTTTAATTTCAGACTGCCTGATAATCCATGCTCAACACACCAGAGGTTAGGGATTTCTGAGACTGCTCTGGTGCCTAGTTTTTCAGTCCTGTTCCCCTCTCCAGGGGGCTTTCACCTCTGTTCTCATTAGCAGTAGGTGTTCACCATGTGCACTGATTCAGGATGAGGGCACCAGCTGGTGATGAATCTGCGGCAGCCTGATATCATCAGTGATACTGAAAACCGTGAGTGTGGTACCCTAGCAGCTGCAGGTCTTCCCAAATCCCCAAAAACCTGGTAGTTTGTTCTTTCTAAACTCGGAAGACCGGTGCAGAAACATGAGGGAGCAATAGATAACCTTTGATTTTTAGGGGAAATCAGTAATAAATGTTCTAACTCCAGACTGATACACATGAGTCTGTTTGACTTGTATTTTAAAGACAACTCAAAGAAGGGGTTGGCCTTTTTCTTGGGGAGGGCAGAGGAGGGAGTTAGAATAAGTTGAAATTCCGTATTTATAACTACATCTTCAGCAGCTACAAGCCTGAAAAGTTTGATTCTGATCTTAAATGTTAGTGTAACATTTAAGATCAGAATCAAGTTAGTTAGTAGGGCGATTTTATAATTACCATTTTTTAGAGAATTACAAAACAGGGCAATTTGGAAGGGACCTTGAAAAATCATCCAGCCTTTCTCACTAGAGAGTTTTAAGATGAGATTTTTTTGGGGAAATCCACCATGGCAAGCAGTGTTCTGTATGAAGAAAAAGAAAATGCTTTAAAACTGAACAGCACAGCTTACTCTTATCCTGAAGTCAAACAGTTCTGTAGGCCGTGCTCCATCCTGACAGGTTCATGAAAGTTTGAATGAAATATGATTGTAATCTTGGACATTGGTTATATAGCTCCTATTAACTCATATTGGCTACTGATTATGCAATTTCTGTGCTGGTCACTTCGATTAGCCTTGATCATTTGGAAAAAAAAAATCAATTCACTCTCCTGGTTTTAATTTTGATAATTCAAATTCACAGTGTTCTTCATCTGCTTTGTTTGATGCTATACATAAATCAAGGTTATAGACGAAACCAATTCCTGAATGAAAAGTTTCAATTTTCTTTTCTTTTTGGCTACAACTATGCAAAGAAATCATCATTTGGGCAACTAATATGCCTAAGTATCCTTCAAAAGGAACTGTGATATATTAGAGCTGTTTAAATGTCCTCACAAATCATGTTGCCTTGCAGCTTTGATCCTGAAATATGTGAAATGATGTCTGATTTATGCCACTGATCCTTCTTTTAGATAGTTAAGTGTTCTTGCTTAATGTTATTAAATAAGTTCAAAGCAGCAAATAGGCCATTCTGGGCTGAGGACATTTGAAAAATAGCCTTCTCAGCAGGCTGCATATACAATATATGTTCTTTAGTTTTTTCCTTTGTGGGTTTTTTTTGTGTACAGCAAGCTACTAGAACTTTCTTCTGTTTATGTCTCTGGTTACAATGCTTTTGGTTCTGTGGCTGAGGTTTTTTTCCCCCCACCCTCTTGATAGCTTTCTCCTGGGTTGTGTATTCATTGGGGTATTTTAGGAGAGTGTGTGTTGGGGGTACACGGAAACAACTTTGGGACAATATGGGAAAGATCTCTCAGTCTTCCCTAACTGGGAGACTGATGAAGTGCAAACAATGGTATAAAACAAGCTGCGTGACCCAGCTGAAACAGTACAAGAAAAAACCCTCTGAGAGTGTAAATTAGTGGGTCAAATTCACACTCAAAGGAGAGAGTAAGTTTGACTATTTTTAATGAAAAATCTATCGATATGTTGTCACTTCTGTTTTAACGTGCAAAAAGAAAGAGAGAGATGAGAAAATTCTTGATTCTAAGATATTTATCAGTATAAATATTCTGAACTTGCATCCGAATACTGAAGTGCAAATCTCTCCAGGCATAAGGGTTGCATAGGAATCACATCAGCTCTAAATTTAGTAAATCTTTTAATGGAAATGTCACACAGTTCAGACACAAGATTTAGGGATTTTAGTATGTTATAGGAGCTTTGTAACCAATACTATACTTAGGAAATTTCAGTAGGAAATCTTAAATCAGCATTTCCAGTGTGGTATGATCCTGAAGCAATGATCACCATCTCGGTCACCTCCTTCTGGACAAGAGCTGTTTATTAGGGAAACACCATTGCCTTCCAGGCAAACATCAGGCTTTCAGATATAAGATAGAAAACAAAGATAAAATTTGAACATCAGATGTCATCTCTCTACTCTCTAGTTGCATTGATTTTGATGTCTACCTTTGTTAGAATATGAATATTTAAATTTTGTGAGTATAAAAATATTTTTTTGTGAAAAAATACATACATTTGTACTCGCTCCTTTAATTTTTTTTGTATAGCATCCTGAGGAAATCCTGAAGAAAGAACAGGATAGCTGGTAGAGGCTCAGCAGTTGGTTGTTATAGTGGCTTTTTATCTGATCTTCAAGCCAGCTATTTGACTTTCCTTTTGCCTGCTTAAAAGGCATTATTACCCTGAGATTTAGGATGTCTGGATTGGTGGTCATTCTTTGCCATGAGAAAGCATCATCATTAAATCATTTGATGTCTTCTTAACTCAGGACCATGGGTTGTTTGTGCTAAATCACTTCAAACTTTTCTACTTGTACCCCCGTTAAAAGGGTAGGAAGGGTTCAGGTACTGCTGTGGGTTTAAAGAGCAGTAGAAGATGGAGGTACTTCAGAGGGATTCAGACACGGGCTCCCATCTCTGACTCTGTGCCAAGTACTCTGGTATTCCAGTTATGTTCCCAAAGGGTGCAATTTGCTAATTGTATTTTCACAAGGTATTAGACTGTTACATTCATGGAGAGATGGGTTGCATTGTTTTAGATGTTTGCTTTTTATACTTCTTTCAGAGAAAGGAATTCTTAAATAATAAATGAAAACAAAAGAGTATTTTTGTGTGTGTGGTGGCAGTTGTTTCTTTTGATGTTGGGAAGCTGCATTTCTGCCACCCAAAGGACGCTGAGCACTGGACTTCTGCTGTGTCTGGACAGACAGATCCAATCATTAGTAAACAGCAGAAAGCAGGAGAGACGGGGAGGGAGAGGGTGTGTTGGAACTCAGTTTAATTCTGTGGTGTCACATCAATCTGCCCGGTTAAGTGATTGAAGGGGAGAAACGCAGGCGGCAAAAGAAACTGGGCCCTGATTTGTTCAGGGTCACCAGCAGTGGTTTGAAACCATCTTGTTTGCAGATACTTCTTTCATGTTATTAGGCTGTCAGTTGAGTGACTTTGTAAGATTTATGGCTCGGAGCTGGAGCGCGTGCGTGTGTGCGGCGATGAGCAGCGGGCGGGGGGACAGAGATGTTATTGAGGAGACAGTGATCCACGCCTGCCGTGACTGAGCTCTGCAGCCTTTTGTCTAGTCCTAGTTAACCTCCTTATGCATTTTTCTTTTCACGTGCTGCAAAAGGAGCTCAAGCAGAAGGTGAAGCAACAAGTGGTAAAAGGTTGCTCATAACAGCATAGAGATGCAGTGGACTTGGTGCAGACTTACTGACTGTGAAATGAGGGAATAAAGCTGTTTATTGGGCAGGGCCCAGGTTTAACTTGCTGGTGTCTTTCAAGCAGTTTTATTTACTGTAATGTTGTCAAAGCCACTGGCTGAGTGTTCCCTTGTCACTGGTATCCTTGTAGGGAAATGTGTTCTTGGAGAGAGAATATAGAGCTAGCACTAGGTTACACTGAGAGTGAAAATGTTTTTGTTTCTAAAAAGCAAGCAACCCAAACAAAAACAAATTTAAAAAAAAAAAAAGAAAAAAGGAGATGGCATGATTTGATCAACCCAACATAGAACTTAAATTGACTTTGGGTGTTAAGTAGGAATTGGAGATTGGATTTTACGTAACTCTGAAACTTTTGAAAAACTGGATTTTGATAAATTCCTTTTTCTTTTTGGAAGTTAGTTATAATTCAGAACATAGTTTTCTGGTCTTCTGTTTACACAGTTCATAGTTGTGCCAAGATCAAGGCATGCATTATTTTAAAAGATGAGTAAGAAAATGTTCTTTGTCACAGGATTCAGTTTCAACTGTGGTGACTTAAAGCCAACAAAATAGACCTCAACAGTAGAGGAGCTGGTGAATGTTTCTGAAACAGTGTCACAGGGTTCAGCCATTTAAGTTTTACAACAGAAAGGTTTTATTTGTGTTTAGTTGTCCATAGGTTAAAGGAGTAAATAGAAATTGCTGATACGTTGTCATTCATTGAAAAATCAAACTTTATTACCAATCTGGCATAATTTGTGTGTTGGCTTTGTTTCAGCCTAGTCAAGTTAATTAACTTAGAGGAATAGACTTGTTCATAAATGGTTTGTAGTGATCTGCCAACACTTTTGATATCATGATAGGTTTCATGTACTCCACCATAAAAGTGTTCTACCACAAGGTGTATAGTTTTCAGCTTAATGTTTAAAAATTCTAAGATATTTTCTTAATTCGTTTCTAAAAAACCAACCTTAAAATCCTTCCCTAGTTCTCTTTTTTTTTATTAAATCACCAAGAAAGCACCTGTTCTTATTATGTGAGATAATTGTGCACATTCTGACCCTATTGTAATCTGATACATTTCAGCATAAATGGGATCTTGGTTGTACAGACACAATGATGCCATTCTTTCTGTATTTATGTAAGGATATTGATGAGAATACGAGGTTATTAAGCTGAGTAAAATACTGCCTTTTGGTAGAAAATTCTGTAACAAAGTCCTATCAACAGCAAGACTGGAAAAAGCATAATACCATCTTGATGTCACAGAACTGGGTCTTGGCAGACCATCACCTTGCCCCATGCCTGGTGTGGCCACAGCCCTGCTGTGAGACCTTGCACCAGACCTGTGCTCCCACCTGCTCTCTGTGCTCCTGACACAAAATACATGCTAGGTTGTTGGAAAACACCTGAGATCTTTAGGTGCAATTAATCTGTAGTAGAACTGCACTTGAATCACACCACATAGTAGCTAATTTGATTGATAGAACATCTTGCAAATAATAGCTCATATATATACATATATCTCCTCACTTTATTTTTGGTCAAAAGGTAGAGGAGGTTTTGGGGAGTTCTGCACAAAAATGTTAACAATTATCATGAAGAGAATTTCATTAAATCCTGAATTCTACCAAAAAGAGAACTTCAGATACTTTCAAAAGAGTAAGTCATTCTGATTAACTGTAGGTAAACACAAATTTGGGAATTACAAAGGTGGAGCTTAAGGGACGTTGTCTGGGAACACAGGGATGGTGCCAAGGCTCCCAGTTATTTGTTGTGCTGTCTAGCAAATAAGATTCCTGGTATAAATAATATTCTGCCTGTTGATAAACATTAAATGTAGAGTTTGGTAGATGATGTTCAGTATGGTTCTTAAACAATGAAAACAATTCTAAAGGCAGAGTGCTTGGAAAAGAGAAAAGGAAGTATATACCCATGGGATTATTTGGGGCATTCGCTTGATTCAATCAACTCTTGAAAGCTGTCCTGTCGTCTTTAAATCCATGGTGGCAGCTACGGTATTGCTTCGTTCCTGATTTTAAATGCTTTCTGCCTCTACTTTTCAGTTGCTCACACTTAGGTGAAATTAAGAAATCTAACTGTTGGGTATTATGTTTTAGACCTGCTGAAATAGCTCTTCCTGCTTGCATCCTTATGGTCTCATTAAGACGATGTTCACAGCATGCCTGACTCTAGTGAATATTTGCAGACCTCATTTGCCTACATTAGAGACAAAAAGCTTTAAAAAAATCCTTCTTGAGCAATAAACGGTTGAGTTTGTCAGTATCAGTGATCACAGGGCTGGTGTCTCCCAAGGCAAGGGTTGAATGCTGTCCTTGAATAACTATTGAAACCCTCCATCCAAGCCCTTCCCACTGCTGGGATAATACACTAGGTCCCTGGCTTTGAGCTGTGGGTTTGAAGTGTGAGGACTGCTAAAATCAGTGAGAAGTCAAAGTGTGCACCACTCTTACAGCAAGTCTTGTACATCAAGGACTCCTGTAGGCAATACTATCATTCCCATTCCTGCATTTAATTATAGAGTTTAGGAATTTTAAAATTTTTATTTTAAAGAGTTTCATTTCATTGAGTCAAACTATGACTGATCATCATAAAGCAGAACGTAAGGCTTTTGCAGCAAAAAGAATACGCAGATTCCAACAAGTGCAAGTCATCTTCATGGTTTACCTCTACCATTGTGACACAACTGGTTTGTTTTCTCTATGCTCGGACCTTCAGCCTGAGATTTCTGTTCTCCGGGGGTTTTAAAAAATCCTCGACCTATTATATAACACTGAGGGCATGCTTTAATGAAACCCAAATTTCTATTCTCTCTCCACTTCATTTATGTGTTGTGTTGTGCTTTGCCTGCCCACAACAGGTGGATCATTTAATAGTAGAGCTGGTAAGAATATATAATGGATATTTTTTTAAAGCATGTTAAAATCACTTTGCAGTGGGAGATGTCGTATAAATCTAAAGTGATACTGATGGTACTTTTTTTTCCAGCAAAATGGAACTAGAAATAAAAACAAATATTAATCAAAGGTGATGTAACTGTCATGTTAATGAGAAGTGCTTGAAGATTACTGAGCTCTACTATAAATAGATAGTAATCTTATGGATTTACAACCCTTATTTACTCTATTTAAATTTCGTGGTCCCAAAGAACTGGGCCAGAAAACTTAAGATGAGAGCCTTTCCCTTGGAGCTATTGAATTTTCCTGACAAAACAGCTTTTAGAGAACGGTATCAGTTTACATATGTATAACATTTTTCATTGTATTTGAATCATTTTGGTATTCTTCTGAAAATAGAGAAGAGAAGAAGTCAAAAAATTAAAGTCTTTGTTAGAGGGATAGTTTTCTTGTTTGAATGTCAAAATAGAATTATCAAATTTTTAGAGAAAATTTGGATTAGCTTTTTTGATTAAATCACTAATGGAAGCGAAGAAAGAGGTAAAAGGATTTCTTTTATCTAGAGATGGGTAAAGTGCCTCTTCATCTGATTTTCAAAATTTATTATTTATTAAACTGTTCATATTGCAAAGCTCTGATTGGAAGTTCCTAAATTTGTGCAAAACTGTTTCCTCTCTACCTCAAATTTTTGGTTTTTGTTTTTTTTTTTTCTTTTGAAAAGTTCATCCCAGACATCCTCAAGAAGTACAGAAAAATTACTAATTTGTCTGTATTTAATTTTGAAAAGTTTTTGTTTCTTTGGATAATTGCCATCCTTACCTTTTGAAGCAGTAACTTGCAATGTAATAGTAGTGGGTCTTTGAATGGATGTGTAACTTCTATGTCAGGAATGTTCCCTCTTCTATTCCTATGAGCATATAATTTGTTTTAACCCCTATTTTCAAATGTTCATCAGAGTTTCCCAGATTTTTGCAGACCAACCTTGAGTGCATCCACTCTTACAAATCTTGTTCAAGCCTTGCATGAGGCACAATACTGATATTTTTATCTCCTCAGTCTCCCAGGGCAATGGGTCATAAGCCATTTCACTCTTAGTTTGAGTAGTTAACCAAATTTCGGTCATGTCATTCCCAGGTAGCAGCTACAATTACACAAACTGTTTGCAGTTTCCACTTGTTCCTAGACTAGATGTGCACCCTCCATGCACTAGAAAATGCAGTTGTGCAGAAAACAGTGTTTCCTAGTTCTTGAGACATTGGCTTTGCAATTCTCATCATTAACTTGCTGCTGCTATCTTCACATTCAGCCTTTAGTTTTTATGTGCAACATATGTCACTGAAGCAATTCTTTGCAGCCATCCAATCGCTTTTGTTTATTTCCATTAAGTGGAAAACTTATTGAATATAACCGGATGGTGATGTGCTTCTCCTGAGTTCTCCTTTCAGTAGATATTGGAGTATTATATGGTTTGTGTAACAAATTTGTCTCACTTTTTATCGGGGTGCCTTGTTCAAAGAATGCTGGGATCTGGCACTGCCTGGCTTGTGAGGGGACCAAATGGGAGAGCAGTGGCCAAGATTTTTGTGTTTCCTCTTTGCTTGAATTACCAGAAATTCCATGAGCATTGGCACCATTCAGATTGCTGTGGGAGCACTGCATGTTTATGCTACACACAAAAGAAATTAGAGAACATTTAACCTAGAACATGTCCCTAATGGTGTGTGGGGGCATTTTCAATCTATTGACTTAGGATAGAGGAGCTGTTATTAGATGCATCATTCTTGAAGACATCAGTGAGTGATGCAAAACAGTTTTTGTCTATGCGTTCATTTAGTTTACTTCAATAGTAGTCATTGAGTTTAGGGCAGAAAATTTCCTACCTGACCACTGTCACAAGATTCCCTCTTTGTGTGTGATCTCCTGACTCTTTTTTTTTCCTCCTTTTATATGAACCGAGACATTTAACTAGAGAGTGCTTCATCTTAGGTTTCCTGTTTCTAGTCCACAATCATGAATTTTAATAATACTTCTGGAATTTGCTATATACACTCACTCTAAATTCCAATTCATCGCTTCTCCATCTTCATTTCAGCTCACTGTTAGGAAGTTATGAAAGCCTACTTGCACACTCCCTAAAAATGTTCACTTCCACTTTATTCTGTGTGTCAATGCAGATATAATCATTATCTACCACAAGTTAAGGTTAAAGTTTAGAGGTGGTCACAGGTTGGGTTTTTTTAATCTATAAAACTTATTTTTCTCTGGAATTTTTCAAGTGAAACCATACGTTTCTGTTGGAATATGTCAAGTCCAATGAAACTTCTGTGGAGAAAAGTTTTTTATCCCCAGGTTCTATTTTCTCATCAAAACCAGATGAGAAAATCTGTAAGTTATTCTAATCCTCTGAGAACTCACTGTGGCTTTACTGATCTGGCTAAATTCTTGCCCTAACCGATTCAAACTTTAGAAATGCTTTTTGTTTTCCTTCGTACCAGATAAAAGCCTTTACCTCTCACTTGTTTGGCTGTCTGGCTGTAGTAGAAGGGACCAAGAGACCCAGTGCATGCTCCCCGTGTGTGAGATGGGTAAAGGCCTTCCTCTGAAGCAATTATGTTAGAAAGTTAAAGGTTCTGTTGTGTTCAGAGTGAGTTCTCTAACTGCTGCTGCCAGGGCAGTTGGTTAATCTGGTTGCTTGTGTATGTTGTACTTTTAACAGTGTTGGTGTTTTCCCATTTTGGAACTTGAAAGGACTTTGTAATTGCACACGTTTTTTTGAAGAATGGGGAGGCGATTCCCTGCTCAGCTAAATTTGAGAATTTTGAGAAAAATTGTGTGCAGGTCTCTTATGTACTGTAATAACTCATGGACCTACTGAAAATGATTTTTTTTTTTTTTAAATTTGTTGCCAGCATAAACAGGTGCTTTGTCCACAGAGGATTGTGATAAGAGAGCTGGCTGCTATAAACTTTCAGGGGTTGCTGTTTTATATGCAATCAGTAGTGGGCTTCTCTTTTCTCTTAGGATTTTTGGTAACAGTAGTAGCAGACAAATCATCTAAAGGTCTCCAGTTGTGTTCCAAGAGATGAGAGTTCAGAAATGTGATAAATCTTGAAGTATTTATTTTGGAGTGATGTTACTGTTTTTATAATAATATCAAGCCTTTATATAGGGCACCTTTCATTCCATAGTTCTCCAAAGGATTGTATAGAATTGTTAGAGAGAAAAAGTTCGTCTTCATGTCCCTTCCTGCACATTGGTCACACATCACCCAAAAAAGTGGGGGAACCCCAAATCTGTGGGCAGTGATTTTCTCCTTCAGTGAGTTCTGGTTGCTTCAATTCCCCTATGTCAGACTGCCTAGAAAGTTGTGAGGAAGAAGAAGAGCTCAAAGGTGTATGAAGGAAGGAAAATTACTGTGGTGAACTCCCATGTGCTGACAAGTTTCCAGAAACCTGCCTATCCCACTGGCATAAAGCTTTGTGGATTTGCAGGGACCATGAAAGTGAAAGCCGAAGCACTCAGTTCAGCAAATACTCTTCTCAAAACCATCCATATATCTAAACAGGATTTAATGCTTGCAAACAGCAGGATTCACTCCTGCAATGTTGAGGGGCTTTCGGAAAAGGAAGCATGTTAGAAGTAGGGGGCAGGGAGAGCTTTGGTGAGCTGCCAGTTTCTAGGCACAGACTCCTAAAGAAAGATTTCTTGTTTATAACCTATGTGGCCAACACATGGATGAAAGCAAGCAACAGTAAATTAGTTTAAAGTGCTGGGATGGTATACAGGTTTATGTTACCCCATTTTGAATGGGCTATTTGGTGTACTGCACCAATGTAAGGCACATAGGATATGAGTAAATCAGATGGACTAACACTTGTTAGAAATAGAAGTAAAAATATGCCAAGTAAATCACTCAGTGCTGGAACTATTACAGACTGCACAAAGGACCAAAACCAATTCAGTTAATTATGGAATATTTCTTTAAGTGGTGTTCATTTTAAGTGGTGGAAGACCAATCTGATTCACATTTCATGCAATCGTAGAATTACAGAATAGTTTGGGTTGGAATGGAGTTCTGGAGAGCCTTGTCCAACCTCCTACAGCAGGATGTCCTGTTGCCTTTTAGAACGTTTGCAAGCGTGGAGACTCCACAACCTCCCAGCTCAGACGCTGCCAGAGGTGACAATACTTATGGCAAAAAATCTCATACTCAACTGACATTTCCATTGCCTCCTGTCCTATTGCTGTGTGTCTCTGAGAAAGTTCTGGCTTTTTCTATTCTCTCTAAGGTACTTAGAGAAGCCCTTCTTGCAGCTTTCACTTCCTTTTTTGGTTCCATCTGCAGCTGAACTCTGACATTTCTAACTCCCTGTGTGCTTGGACAACATCTTAATTTGTTCTTTTTACCTTCTTCCATTATCTATAGACTTTGTTTTGCATTTGAGCTAGCTGAGGAGTTCTCTGCCAGCCATGCTGGCCTTCTGCCACCCTTGCTTGACATTCTACACGTAGGGATAGACTACTTTTTCTTTTGAGGAGATTGTGGTTTGGAAATCAAGCAGCTCTTCTTGAGCCCCTTTGCCTTCCAGGGAAGTCTCCCTGGGATCCTGAAAAGTAAATCCCAGAGCTATCTGAAATCTGCTCTCCTGGGGTCCAAGCAGTGGTTGTGCTATGTCTTCCTCCCTCCTCTCAGAAGCTTAAAATCCTGAATGTTCACCCTGTCATATTCACTGTGGCTGAGGTTCCCCTTGACTTTCACACCCCTCACCACTTCTTGATGCTTCTTGAGTAACAGGCTCAGCAGAACATCTTCCTTGGCTGGATTATCCATTTCCTAATAAGTTCTTTGGATGTTTTGCAGAAAGTTTCAAAATATGTCCCTTATAGTAAATACATTCCTGAGAGAATTAAGGACCTTATTCCGGTTTAAATGATTTAATATTTGTGTTGTGTGGTTGTAAAGTGAATCAATAAAATAATGTACAATGTCCATGTATGGCAGTGCTGAAATAACCTATAGATTAATTTGGTTTATCAGAACAGTGTGGAGGGTTTTGGTTATGGGAACGAGATGGAGAGTTTTGCTTGTTTTGTTTTGTTTTTCTCTTGCAGGGCACAAAAAAGGTAGGCAGATCCTTTTTGTCTTTCTTGGACAAGTGTTCTCACTTGAGTTTTCAGACCTCTTGGTTTAAGCATATGGAAGTTAGATAATACCAAATATATGTGATGTACACATAGGTGTAAAGGCGAAAAGTATTCCTAGTCATGGGGGAGTTGGCACTTGGATATCCTACAGAAGCTGCTATACTATAACCACGTTTAGACTCTCTAGCACTAATTCTGCTGTTGCAGATTATGTCCTCCAGAGATTAGCTGCTTTCCATGGAACGTCTGTGATGCACTTGTGCTGTGTTGGTCAACCACCTTATCTGTGTGGTGTGTGGGAGCCATAACAATACGGAATATGCCAAGGTTTTAGATCCCTGCTATTGTGCTAATGTTTGCTTTGGGTTTTTTTTCTGCATAATCTTTCCTGCATCCACTGCTCACTGGTTTGATAACACCTGTGTGCTAATAGAATTACAGAGTTAGTGATTAGCAAAGGTGTCTTTGTTTTACACTCCCTTCTCTCTTTATGCTTTATTAAAGAGGATTTTAGTACAGATGTTGTGACTTTTTTCCTCTGCTTCCTCCCACACCGTAAGAGAATGTCAGCCTGTGAAGTCTTGCTTTGTTATTACATGAATACAGACAAGGGCATTCCTCTTCTAGACATGAAATGAAAAAATTAAACATATAAGAAGTCTTTCTCTGAGAGTTTTAGGAGAGAGCACACACTTTCAAGGAGACTAACTCAGTCTCTGTAAATAGTAAAGGTTCCAAATTCAGGTATAGCTCAAGGAAACAATCAAGATATGTTTATCCAGCTCCTTAAAGTTTGAAGTATGCTGATAGAGAATGCTGGCATAAGATTTCTGTCACAGGGAATCTCTTGTTCCAGTTTCTGAAAACTGAGAACTAAAAATCATTTAGTGAAATATTTCAGGGTTTAAAAATTTGTACTGAATTAAAAAGTTATTGATTTATTTTGCTAATCTTACCCAATTAATGCATTCTTACTGTCAGTGTTCCTGAGCAGAAGTAATACCTTAACTCAGTACTAATGCAGCCGAAATCCCAAATTATGCAAGTAAACGTTACTTGTTTCTCACTTGCTGGGCAAAGCTCATTCTAGTTACGCGTTCTTAGGGATTTCATCCCAGTGTGCTAATGAGGGGTTAAACTAGCAACAAATTTTCCATCATCTGGCTATCCCTGTTGTTAGAGGGATGTAAACTGTACTGTGAAGTTAACCCATCTACAACTGGCACACAGCAAGAGAACAACGCTGCTTGTAAGACAAAGTGTTGGTACACCACAAGGTTTGAACGGGAACTCAGAAGAAGTAGTGAAGTTTTAGCTATTTTAACATTTTGACCTTTTTCAGAAAATGAACATATTCTCCAAAGCACAGAATATGTTGAATCAGCAGCAGGCGATGTGAAACCAGATTGTGATGTAATCTTCAAGAAAACCATATTTGTAATAAGGTTAATTAAATTTGCTGCAAGCTTGTGACAAGCATGCTGTAAGTTTGCCAGTAAATCTGGTCTTGCTTTATCAAACTGAAGGGCAAGAATTTAAAANAGAGAAAAGGGGGGGCGGGGGGAGGGGTGGAAGAAAAAGCTTCCCTTTTCCAGAACAACTAGTGTGTAGCCAGAGGACATGCAGACTGGCAACAATAACTAATACGTTATGAGAGGTTGAACAAGTTTAAATGGGATTTGTCTCTGAACTGAAAGGCATATTGTAAGAAATTTCTTTGTCTCCTTGTGATGCTGTTAAATTGAAAGCACGATGGGAGGCTTCAGTAGAGGCAACAAAGGTTGAAATGATAGCCTGCTGTTTGCAGCAAGCATCATGGCTCCACTGATGGTCCAGACATCTGGTAACAACAGCCACTCCTTGTCAGGTTTTGCCCCTCACTGGGCGCCTGAGCACTTTGCACTGTTTAACTCATCAGACTCTTCTAGCTCAGTATGCTCTGCATCAAGAATGTTTATGTAATAAAACAGAGCTAATTAAACATTTCAAAGGGAAACATTATTTTAACTCTAATTAGATATGATTACAGTTTCCTTATGCCTGTGCTGGGCTGGTATTGCAGCTCTCTTCTTTCGCCTTCTTACTGAATTCTGCAGCATTGTTGTTTCAAAATAATTTTTGCATCTGCTTAAATAGGCTTTGTGTTCCCCTTGCCCAGAAATTAACTCAAAATCTTTGAGCCTAGGTCCCTGTATTTAAAGTAACAGCATATGACCCTGAGACACATAAGGTAAGCTGATACCTCAGGCAGTCAGGGAAATAGGAAAAGCCCTCTTGCTTGAAACATTTAAGGGTATTCCAGACAACCACGAGTGCTGGCAGGTGGATGCGTGCCATGTATGAAGCATCTACTTTCCAGCTATTTGTGCTGTGATTCAAACTTTTCATAATTATAAAATCTAGCACGAGTGGAGCCAGTCAGGTACCACTGAGCTGTTATCGCTTGCACAGATGGATGCAGATTCTGTGACCTTCCTGGAAGTCCACGGTTAAGCAAGGCAGTTGTCACAGGCAAATATAAAGCATATCCTTCTGTATGTATTTAATCTAGAAAGATAGCATCTGACAAAGCTTTGGAGACACATCATGTCAGGATACTAAACATCCAAATAGCTGAGAAACAAATACATAGGGAAATCAAAAAGAACAGGCTAATGGCAGTAATAATCAGTGAATATTTTGTCAGTTAAGCAAATGCTGTATAACTTGTTTAGTGTTTTCTAGCTTTTATGACAGAGCCAGTCTGCAGATCATATGGGAGAAGCAGACTGAATATAAGAACCCATCCTTTCTTTGTCATCCCTAAATCCAAGTTTTTACAAGGAATTTCTTCAGCTAAAGTACGTTCAAATGCAAGTTTACTTCAGCTTTGCTTTTGGTTTTCACCCTACCCAAGAATTTTTTAAACTCTACCTTGGGTTTCAAAAAGAAAAAAAAAAGGAGGAAAAAAAAAGGAAAAAAAAAAGAAGGCAGGCTTTCATTCAAACTGGTTCTCTGCAGCCCTAATTAAAATAGACTTCAATGAGAAGTTTTCTTTTCCTCTTCCAACTGAAGCTTAAGGGCATAGTTCTAGCTGGAGAGTATATTGTGTTCATTTTACTGTTTGAGTGGTTTGGTAGAGAAGCTGTCTTTCAAACACAGTGACTACTACGATGCCTCAGGACTCAGCTGTCACATCAAGGCTGTTTTCCACATGTATGTATTATATAATGTGCATATATCATCACCGTCAGGTAGCTGAAGTTTGCACATCTTAACATGGAAGCAACTCACTCTCACATTTAAGAAGTTCTCTCTACAGTGGGATTAGAGGTAAATGTGTCTTATTTTTGAAAGGGAATAATGACATGGGTTGTCCCTTTAGAAAGAAAAGAATGATGCAAATTGAAACACACATATAAATCTGTCTCTCCATAAACTGAGCTGCAGTTCTGGTGCAGTATTCTTTCCTTTGTTCTAGGGAAACTGAAGGGGGGAATTATTTCCTTTAAATGTTACAGTCAACCTAAACGACTGCAAGTTAGTAGACTGAGAGCAGCACTGGAGAAAGAAACCTCCCATTTAGCCACAGAGGAAATCTTCCATTTAGCCATTTAATTAAATAGGAAATGGCAGTGCATAGCCCAGTCATTGTCTCAGCCCTCATGGAGAGGATCATAAGAAGGTCAGGAGCTTGTTCATTTTCCATGCCCATGGCCTCAGTCCTGAGACCACCAGCAAGGATGGCCAATTAATACCAAGTGCTTTAGGGGGTTTTGGCTTGTGAGGTGGTTTTTTTTTGCCCACTAGGATCTAGGCTGAGGTTGCAAATTCATTTCAGAGAAGCTGCTACACAGTAGGTGAGAAGGATTTCAGTCTCTTCACCTCTGAGTATGAATGAGATTTGTTAGTGAAAAGTGAAATACTGGTGCCTTGTGGGTTTTCTGCAACTAGTGCTGC
Source organism: Machaerirhynchus nigripectus (assembly GCA_013397975.1). Lineage (NCBI taxonomy): Eukaryota > Metazoa > Chordata > Aves > Passeriformes > Dicruridae > Machaerirhynchus > Machaerirhynchus nigripectus. The sequence continues at coordinate 434,326 of VZRQ01000732.1, forward strand.
CACACCACTGAAAGATACTTTCTCAAAATCTGTCAAGTTTTGGTTTCGGAATTCAGTCTTGCGGCCAATGCACTGAAAATACAATGCCAAAAATGCAGCACTGAAAAACTCCACATTTCCTCAGCTTCAAAGAGCTATATTCTAGTTTTATTGTCATAACTCATTTTCTGAATCACCTGTACCTCTGAGGAGTCTGTACAAAGCTATCTCTGCTTACTTGTAAACTTCTTTAAACCTTTCCAAAGCAGCATTACTGCTGCTGGGCTCTTTTTTACTCCATCCCATTATCTCCGATTATTAAAGGCTCAACTTGGGGCAGTGATATTCTGGCAAGTTTGAGCACTGGGAGCAGCTGCAAGCCAGGCAGCACACTGATAGTGTGAGCATCACCTGTAGCTGTCTGCCTGGAATAGTATTTGTGGTGGTATCTCCTGGAAATTCAACTGACAACCCAGATTTGTGTTTTGTGCTGTACATCACCCAGCAGATTTCAAAGCACAATACTTTTTTTTGCTCATAGTTGACCTCAGCTGGATTCACTCTCTCTGAGAATTAAAAGTGAGTGATGTTACTGAAGAAGTATGCCTGTGTTTTGCTGGCTGCTGGCCTCTTCTTGCCTGATCCAGATGCCAGTGCTGGTGCTTGTGTTGCGTCCCTGCCATGGCAGCCAGGTCTGGTGCTGCAGATCAGGGCTGGTATGTCCCCGAGAGAGTTGCATAAACTTGAACATTCTGGGCTGGATGTTTGGGAATCTGTGAAGTCTTGGGCAGATAAGTGAGAGTTTAGGAACCTGTCCAACTCCCACAACAGCTACTCTTCTGTTGACTTCAGTGGGAGATGGGTTTTCAGTACTATTCTCACAATGTTGTATGATTGCAGATGAAAAATGCTTGGCTATCCATGGCTGTGTGTTTTGCTGCCTGTAGGGAACTAAAAAACTTACTTTGAACAAATGCGTGATTGTATAGATAATACTGACTTCTATGAGTATTGTCTAACCTGGTAGGGAAAAAAATTTGAAGACTTGTAATACGCACAGGTTTTTGGAGGAGCTGGCTTGTCTTTCACCCTGCAGTGTGAGTCACTCACTGGTGGTGTGTGGCTGTGCACACACACTACTGTACACACACACTATGCACACATATGTTCCCAGTTTCGGTGGTGGTGAGCAGAGGTTTGGAGATAACTGGGATTTTTTATTTAAAATAATTAAGTTTTCAAAGAACCATCTGACTGTAAGTGTAAGAAAGGCAGAGACAGTGTGTGGTAGCTTAATTTGAGCAGAGCATAAGGTTAGCTGTTATCTTTCATTGCCCACATTTAAAAACAAGTTTTAGGAGCCCATCTTTACAGCTAACCTTTATATCACATTTAAATTCCCTGTTGGAAAACTCAGCTTCACTTATGAATGTATCTAAATGACAAATCATTGGAAATTCAAAACACAAGGAGCACGAGGAAGCTACACAAGTGCAGGCAGGCAGGGCAACTCCAGACTCGGCCGAGGAAGCACGTATGTAGGTTGGGTTTGTGTGGATGAAGCCTGCAATAAAGTCTGGGATGTTGGTATGCTTACACAGGGATTGTCTTGGTCAGATGAAAGGAGATGATGATCTGTGGGTTGCTTCTTCACTTTTCTTTGGGGCTGCTGGGCTCTGGCCAGCATCCCAAAGGGTGTGGGATCAACTGTCATCCACCCTCTCCATGAGTTTTATTTCAAAATCCACTAGCATCAGCTGCAAGGCATTTGGGGCCACACGGTTTGGTGCTGGGAAGTGGTGTGGCTGTACCCAGGCCCCTTGCAGCCCCAGACCCAGCCCTGCTGGCCAGCAGGAGCTGAGGAGATGATGCCAGGACATCCTGTCAGCGCACTCACAGGATGGAAATGCAGCCTGACAAGTCTGAAGCTGTGCACAGAAAGAGATAGATAAACTCTGTTAACCACAGAAGCAGGTTTTAAATACATTAAAATATTTTATCCCATTATTTGTTTTGACCAATTGACCACAATATTAAAAATTCAATCATGGAGCAGCTGACAAGTGCAGTTGCCTAATTTTATTTAAGGGTTCTCCCCCCCCTTCCATTTTTCCATCCTGTTAACGCTGCTGCCTGTGCCCAGACAGTAATGGGCTTCTTGTATGCCCACGACTGTTATGATCATGTAAATTTATTGGTGCTTAGAAGAAGCGAGCTATTAAAACATTACAACAACCATTACAGCCAGGCTCGTGTTGGCTTTCGCTCCCAATGAACATATGCTTCCGAGTGAATGCCTAAACTCTTATTTATGGATTTAATTTAATATGCGGAAAGAATTCAAAATTAAATTTTGTGTCTGCCTCCAGAGAGTGTCAGTGTATAATAACATGGTAATTTTTACACATCTTTATGAGAAATGGGAAAATTAATTCTTTCTGACAAGTTGTAATTATTCGACTTGGAACAGTTGCAGCTGAGCAGTTTGCATGCCTGTTGTCTGTTATTGCACAGTGTAAGGGGAAAACGTGGGGATGGAGATATATTGTGTGTCTGAGAGTTTCTAATAGCTTCTGACATTTTAGCCCTGCATATTATCAGGGTGCTCTTTAAAGGAGTGGGGACTGTAATCTGCTGCCTAGCCAGGGACACATACATAGCAGTGGCTGGAGATGGGGTAGGAAGGATTTTGCTCTGTCTGAAGCTGAGGCAGGAGCTCTGTCACTAATTTGCAAATGGTTAAAGCAGAAAGTGTGCTGACATTTTTTGTACTCTTTGACCTCACAATTTTTTCCCCTTTAATGAAGACACAGGTGGAAGAAAAGCATTTGTTTCAGCTGCAGAGCTGAAAAAAGCAGAGCTCTCCTGTTTAAGTGTGTCCTTTTCTTTCTTGAGAGTTGAAGGCACTTAGCACCTCTCAACCTCAAGGGACTGGCTCCCCAAAAAGTTGGGTTGTCTTTTACAGTAAGAATATTTAAAGATAAAACACTCTTCTTATTGAAACATAAGCTTTCCTGACAAATATTTTCATGAGGGTAACTTTGTTCTTCACTAACCTAACTTCTGTTTCAGAGTTTCTGCTGAAAGGTAGGACACGTCCGTGAAGCACAAGCCTGAAGCATCACTGGATGTATTAGATAAAAAGGAAATTTATTCAAGTGAATGAAGTGTGTATTCCTGACTTTGAAGGCGAACCTGGCAGTGGTGGGTGCTGCATTTTTTTTGTCCTCCTGGAATGGTCCCTTTGGGATAAACACATACTAAAGGCAATGCTTAGAAAACATTTTATCAGGCACACATTAAAGGAAATAGAAGTGCCACAAATGAAAAAACACTGTGCATACTTTCATTCCCAGTGATTTATCATAGTTGTGCTAGCTAGAAGGGTGCTAATGGTTTAGAAGGTGCTACTCCTTCCTGTAAGACACTGAGGAGGTTTTGTTGTTGTGGGTGCTTGGCATAGGAAGATACCATGGTTTAAATTTATCCAAAATTTAGCGTGCTAGCTTTGATTTATGTCCTGGTTGTACCCTGGGTTATTGCTGAAGGTAGGTAAGCAGTGCACAAACCTGTGAATTCTCAACTTTTGGGGGTTAGAAAGCATTTACCTTGAACCAAAGAATAACTCAACTTCTAAGGCCTTTGGAGTCCCTCTGTGTCCACTGGACCCCTTGGCCTGGTAAAACACCAGCAGGTCTGCAGGAGGATGCAGAGCTACTGCAGCACAGTGGAGCTCAGCTGAGACCTGGAAATTGCTGGAGGAGACTGGGCAATGCTGCTGGTTTCATCAAAACAATGCCTTTAGAGGCTTTGGGCATTGTGTGTGTGTGTGTGTGTGTGTGTGTGTGTGTGTGTCCCGGGAGCTCTTGTAGAAGGTCATATTCCTGTAAGAGGGACTGGTGTAAATCACATTCATTGGGATTCATGCCAAAATCCCAATGGGGGCATCGCTCACTTCATTTAGACCTGCTGCATAGTGAGCTTGTTAAGATACCTTGAAGTTAGCAATGGTAATGGAGCAAACACTGCCCAGCTGGCACAGCAAGAGCATGGGCTGCACCCCTGGGGAATTGCTCATATCCCTGCCGGGGTCACCTGTGGTTGTGGGAGAACTGCCTTGGCAGCACATCGTGGCCTCACCTGACCTGGAATCAGGGTGCCTTTCCTTCAAACTCAAGAGCATGAGCCTCGACTCTGAGTTGGTTGTTGGGACTTCCCATTAGTCGCTGGGGAGAACAGGCAGTTTGGAAGTTCATCCAGTCAGCATTGGATGCTAAAGCAGCCCACGGGAATCATACACAGAATGTATTAGTCCACTACCTTTTAACTCTCTGGGGAGTTATAGTAATGTAGGAGTCAAATGGATCCTTATTGAGGAGCCACAGAGCACAGAAAAAGTTGAACTTTCCCTGTAAAGTTGTCACCTCTATTTTTCTTCATTTTTTGAAACTAGTGAAGGTTTTATTTTTCATTGCAGTAAGTCAAGCATTGCATGAAGAGAGAGTTTCTCTTTTACATGCATAATAAATAACCTCCCAAAAAATCTATGTTGGTATGAGAATTACTCCTTGGCAAGAACACATGCAACTCTTGAGGTGTGCCTTCAGCTCTTCATTTTTCTTTCCTTCCAGGAAAGGCTGCAGTTTATTCCTACTCTGCAGAAACCTCTCCTGACTGCTGTCATTTGGCCCTCTTAAGCCCTTTTAGACACTCTGTGCTGCTTTTAAGGAAATACTGCTCAAACCTCTCTTTCTGAGAACATGGTCTTCTTGTGCCATACCAAGCCACTGCATTCAGAGAAAAAAAAGTACCAAGGGTTTGTCAGTTTTCTTCCAGTTCATTTTGAACCACAACAGAAGACAAATTTCATGTTAAGGCAAAGCCTGGCTTATTTAGCAAGACTTAAGAACAGTCTTGTAATTACAAATTGAAAACAGAAAGTCATAAAAAACCCCAACCAAAGCCAAATAAATGCTGTAGTTCTATCTGAACAGCTGGGTATAATGATATATGTGCACATTTCTGTAGCTGATTGACTTCTTACCTAACCTAGAATCACCTAGAAAGGTCACAGGCTGGTGAGAACTCGAGTCTTGGCAACGTCCTGTGACCTGGGATTATTCCCTTCAGTTTTCATTGCCCTTGTCCTTTATTTCCTACTTCCTCTCTTACTCCTCTTTGGAATTAAATATTGGTCTACAGTCTTAGGTACTTAACAGTGGCTTTGCCTGGTTCACACAGATTAGCCAAGGGTATCTGTGAGCTATGAGATTGCAAAACCACTTTTTTTTTTTTTTTGCCCACAATTAACTTGGACTTGCTTTCCACCTGCTTTTACCTATTCCCCTCGTAGGTGTAGAAATGCATCCAGCCCTTGTTTGCTGGGAGGTCTTGGGAGCTCACAGAGCTTTGTTGTGCCATCCCATTGTGTGGCATGCATAGGTGATGTTAGGCATGTCCTAGGTGTAGCAGAGTGGGAGTGATTTTGGGAAGAACTGGTGACAGATGCAGAAAAATCCATTTTGTGCTGCTTTTGATTTTGCAGTCCACATGAGTTATGCGTGGAAGTACTTTGGAGAGATCTACTTTTTGTTAAATGGCTTCACCTAATCAAAGCTTGTTGGCTTGTCATTTATGTCACCTTATTACCATGACTTTCATGAGATTTGTGCTGGATGTTTTGTTGCAATCCCCCTCCCTTCCTAAAACAACACAACACAAAAAACCCAATCCCAAAATACCCCAAAACATAGTTCAGCACTGAACTCCCATTAAATTACAACTTGAATGATGGTCACATTTTAGTAAGACAAATGCAGCTTCTGGAGAGGTCACTGCTCATTAAATAACATACTTTTTTTTTAAATAAGGGGGCTTGCCCTTCCCATCTGAGCATGGGTGAAGGGGAGTACTTTGAGAGTTCTTCAGGCTGTTTTGCAAAGCTCATTCTAGAAAATACTCCCACATTTATGATCTCCAACCTGGGTATAAATGATAGAGAAGCAAGCAAAGACAAATCACCAAATAGGCTTAATTTATTTTTTTATTCCCAACTATCACCAAGCCCATTTTGAAATGTGTTTTCATGCATGCTGCTCAATATATTTTCTACTTATGAAAAAGAAAAAAACCTGTGTTATTTCTTAAGGAAAAGAAGGGAGAAGAAGAGGGATTATTTCAGTTTTATTCCCATAGTTTCCCAAACTATCAGTCACACAGGGTGTTTATGCTTTTGCTGATATTAACATGGTGCTCTTCTGTGCATTATGTCCAGAAAGTTATCAAGTATTATTTGTTGTGCTGGCCAGAATTCTGTAGCATGAGCTGGAGTTTTGCAAACAGTCCTGATTATGCCATTTTTTCTTAATTTTTAAAAATTATTTGGGGAACAGACGGTGGTTTAGGATAAGACGTGGGGTTTTCGTAACCAGTTCATGAAACATAGAAATTGCTATTTAAACATAAGTAAGCTTTATCTGTGATAATGCCTCCCTTCTGTGGGGCATTTTCCACAAACCCAGTTTCTTCACACCACTCCTCTTTTACAGATGGCAAAATGAGACTCAGCTTAATTACTCCAGGATTCTAAGAACGATAGCAGCAGATTAAAGACTAAATCATGTTTCTTAAATTGCAGTCCAGTGTTTGAAAATAGCAGCATCTTTCTTTACTGAAGTAGATCAACCTTAGTGATGAGTGAATAAAATCATCACCAATAAAATAAAGGGATCTGGTTCAAATATACATTCAGAAATTGGGATCTTTTAAAATTTTAAATTTTTTTAAAATGTTTTTGAAGTTGCTAGACTCATCTGAGAGTCTTGTATCACCATTCACATGCTTGTACTCTTCTGGGGAAATCCTCTTCAGAGATTTTCCTGTATTAACAACATGCAATAAAATATTGTTCATATTACAAGATCTGGCCATCCTCTGGCGGGTTTTGCTGACTGAGCAGCAAAGTCACTGAAGAAGCTGAGAAGTCGATGGCTGATCATTGCTACTGATGGCTCTGTCACTTCTGGCTGCTAAAATAATCTCCCTGTTGGTTATCCTTCTGTAAGGCAGAAATAAAACCTACTTTGGTTTAATGAGTGGTATTGTGTTTGATGAGATAAAGCACTGTAAAAGTTTTATCACAGTGCATCTGCTTCCAGTTTCAACATGATTCAGGCATGCCACTGAAAAGCTTCTCTGTGCAATAGCAGGCATGGGAAAGGATGGAGAAACTTTGGAGCACGCTAAAATTCAGTCTGGGTTTGGAGGAGCAGCTCGGTACATCTGCACAGGACCATGGATCATCATGACTCCTTCCTAGTCTGTAGCTTTCTATCTTGACCCAAATTCTTATCCAGTCACAAAGCTTGAGATCCAGGCCCAGGTGGACTTTGGTGTCCCAAACCTGCCCTGCACTTCCCATAGGTAGCGTTTCCTCCAGCCTCCCAGTGCTGCCTGGATTGCGTTTCCCTTCCCCGTCTTTTCTGGTTCTGCATATTAGAACGTGATTAAAATCATTATATCCCTATCTATATCGTGCTGTCTGTTTTCCTTTTAATTAGGTTGTAAAACAATTAGTTACCACCATGTCTCTCTCTTCCCCCTCTCCTTCTCTTTTTTTTGTGACTCTCCCTGTGTGCCCAGAGCTGTTTGTTCTCCCCGGGCGGGGAGGAGGGGGCCCTACCGTCTTGCTTTATTTACAGCAGGGTGAAGGTCAGATATAAACAGTTTTTGTTCTTGTGCTGTTGCTTTCTTTTGTGACCTATCCTGCATTGTTTGGCTTTTTTCCTCCCCCGTGCTTTGAAGTGCCGCACACCAGGTGTTCCTGTTCTGAATTACACATGAAAGGACCACATCCCTGGACTAATTAACTAGTAAACTGCACCCGCCTCCCCTGGGTTTAATTGATGCTGTTCTTAAAAGGGGAAGCCAGTTTCTTATTCCTCCTGATTTCACACCGTAGTCATCTCTTCTTTATCTCCCTAAATACAGGAGATACTCTTGAATTTCTCACTCCCAGGCCACGCGGTGCTTAATATGTCTTCTTGTTTCACAATTAATAAAACAATTATGCTGTACAAAATTTTTAAAATAAATCCTCCACATCTTTTTTCCTTTTTTTTCTTTTCCTATGACTCCTAATTTCTTTGTGTCTGATGGTTGCAGCCTCTCTGGGAAGAGCAGCATGCAGAACTGCACTGCTCCCCGAGAGATGGGAGATCCAGTATCTTGCTGCTAATTATTTTACTTGATAGTCTTGACCCACCAAAAGCATTGGTGTATACCAACATCTTTGGTATACAGCCAATGAGCCATTCCATGGCTCACAGTTTCTTTCCTGGGGCAACATTTCTTGCAATGTAATGAGCAGAAGTTAGCGTGATTTCTTTGTTCGGCCTGATGGTTGCATCTTGCTTGTCTCTGTGGCAGGGTGGGCCTTGTTGATGGCAGAAAACTGTGCAAAGTGGTCAAAACCAGCTTAAAATTAACAAGCCTAAATCAAAAACAGCTAGTTTCTGCGAGTCCTCCAAACTGCTCAGTGCAGGTTTTATGTTAAGTGGATAAAGACCCATCTTAGGGTCAACTGGAGCAGAACGCTGGGGAAAAAGGACTAGGTTGTCATGTGGCACTCACTGTGCCATGTATCCAAACTGGGTTGTGTGTGTATAAATCTGTATAGATATTACTTCTCACATTCCAGCTGTGTCCTGCACCCGCCAAATGACATTTTGGGCACAGTTGGCCCCCTGTGTACTCAGACTCAAGGTCCTTGCACATTGTGGGTCTGTGTCAGTCTTGGGGCGTGGGGCAGTCCCAAACTGGCACTGCTGGCAGGTGTGGTTGAGGAGGCAGAGAACCACCAGTCATAAGCATTTGTATAACGGTAGGCATTTTTGCCCTTGAATGTGCTATTTGTGTCTTGCTGGTGCTTTTACCGTTAGAGGTGCTGAGGATTTCATTCACAGGTATTACCCAAGCAGGTAATGTCTTGAAAGGTTACTAGTTTAGGTTTATGGTTAGGGTATGTTTGTCTGTCTTATGTATTTGTTCACTCATCCTGAGCATCCCATATCCTCTATCAATTGAAGTCCTTGTTAGGTCCAGTGTATTCTTTCCTCTGATTTTACTGGGAACTAGTCCCTATTCATTTTATTTGAGTTGTGTTCAACTTGAATTGGAATTTCAAACTTAACAGTCTTTTGAAATAGAGGGAAAGGATTCAGGATACCAGAAAGTGACTGGGATGCAGCAATATTTTTAATAACTTAAAAGACATTTCTCTGGGTAGATGTTGTAATGTAGGAATGAGTGTATCACATACCTGCCTCTTTCTTGGATAGCTGGCAGATGGAAAACTGAAACACTGCTATATGTGAATGTTTAGTTTCAGAGGTGGGACCTGAATATTAGTCAGATGTGTATTTTCTTCAGGGAAAAAGGTATTTCTTGAAGACAGTAACAGTTTTGTGCCAAATTAAGGATGGCATAGAGAAATGGGAGCCTTGCTCAATGCCACAGAGTTTTGGATCAGGAATTTGGTGTTGTTGATATAAAATATAGCAAGAATAGCTGCTTTCCTTGGAAATCATGGCACTGTGTTCAGTGGTGGTGTGAATTAGGATTGCAGTGGCGCTACCATCGGGTTTTGTTGTTGAAGATCCAGCAAGATTCCCTACTCCTCCTTCCCACCATGCAGAAGCTGGGTTATTTTGGTTTTTTTTCTGACAATAAACAACAAAGACATCACTTTGTTCTCCCTGAGGAGGTTAAGTTTTGCACTTTTGTGGGGTGCAAAGTGACTTTTGTGGATCATGCAAGATGAGCATCATCCCAGAGCACAACGGGTTTAAAGGCTTTGGAGTTGGCACTGGAGGACAGACCTTAAGAGCAATTAACTGTAAACTGACTGAAGCTTATATGTCAAAGATAGACTGAACTTTAATTAACATGCAGCTTAAGATAGGTACTTTTATATTCTAAAGCAGCTACTTTAAAACTCACACACACAAAAAAAGCGGGGAAGTCACCTAGTTTTAGCAGAAGGTAAATGTAGAACTTTGTCCTTTATAAGCTTCATAGCTCCTTGAAATCCATGCCTTGCTGTCTTGGTTTAAACAGCTTGAAATCTGGAGCCTCTTTTGCACTGTATTTGATTGCCTAGATTTATTATTTCCTGAATTCTTAATTTTATTTTAATCAATTTTTGCTAAAATTGGCAATAAGTTCCCTTTTAGGGAAATTTTGCTTTAAAAAATACCTTCAACCTGGTTATTATTTTCTAGCAAAGATGTTTTCAGCTTAGGGCAGATACAAATGAAAACTCAAAAAAAGAGACATTTTATTGCCAAAAAAGCACTGGTATAATTCAAAAGCACCTCTTGCTAAATCATTTGTGAGTGTCTCATCAAAAGCATAGGATATGGTTTTGTTAGCGCAGATCAGGGCTTTGAGAGTGGCTGTCATGCACCTTCTTAATCTTAGTCATTTTAACCCTTTTCCAGTTTTTTCTACCTTTCGCTCTGAGCTCTGATATTCTGTAATTTTTTGCTGCCTTCCCCTTCAAAGGCAAGTTTTTCAGTATTTTTATGATTAACTTTTGTATGTCTGAGTTTTTCAAAACACTATCAGGTTATAACATAGTGTTTAAAAGCCCATACTCATCTTTTTTTATTAATCCTACCTTTCTTTATCAAACCTGAAAGTCCTCTTTACATTTCAGCATTTATTTTATTTCATCCTTCAGAAAAAAAAGAGAAAGATACGGCTATAGAATTTGAAATTTAAGGAAAAAACTTGCAGTGGCTCCTGTTGTTCTTGCAATCTGACAACTAACTGAGTGACTCCACTTAGTTTCAAAGAAACAACAGTCACAGCAAACTTATTTTTCTAACTGTTTTGTTTTTCCCTATCTCTCAATCATAATATCTAGAGACATGACATGATGGCACTAGGAACTTAAAGAAAAAAAGATATATGGATTCTGGTTTTGCTGTTTAAAGAAGAAGCTAGCAATGTTTCTGCTTATAAAACATATTATTTTTAAGTCATCCCTTGTTCCACAAGTTTAGATGTCAGGCTTAATGTTTAGCATTACCACTTATGTCATGGTTGGAGAACAGGAAAAGGCTAACGTAACTTAATGTGTAGAAAAGCAAGGTGTAGTTACTGTTGTGCTGCTAGATTGGAATGAATAAAAGTTGACATATAATTGTATTTTGGCACTTTATTCTCTCCAGCTGGCCCCACTCCCTAAATGTCTCCTACCTCTTTCTCATCTTTTCTCTCTCCCAGAGCCCACCCTTGAATCTCCAGACTATGGGATATGAGGAGAATGTACTGAGCTCTCACTTGCACTCAGATGAAAGACCTGATTTGTTAATTTGAGCTCTTTTTAAAAACAAGACCTAAATTAAGTATTATCTTAATCAGCAATAAAATACATTCTTTCAATTACTTGTTTCGCTGACTTATTAAGAGAACTCTAAATAGTTTCAGCGAGTATTGTTGTAATTGTTTCCTCCTTTGATTTTCATTTCCTCAGTTGTCATCATCTCCTGGCAGCGGCAGCAGCTGCAAAGCAGATCTTTCAACAGCCTTGTTAATTGTGTAGAAATTAATCTGATTTCAAACCCCTTATTGATACAGAGATTCGTGTGCCTTAATATGCCTGTGCCTATGCCTGCTCACCTCTTTCACCCAGCGTTTTCTTCCCATCCCAACCTAATGTGCAGGTTGGGTCATTATCTCCCCTAGTTTATTGCTGTGTCGCTATCAAGTGCCCTGGGTTCCTCCATGGAAATACAGAAGCTTATGTGAAATAGCTTATATGTCTGTAAGAAACATTGTTTTTCAGCCAATCCTTTTATTTACTTCCACTCTGTGTGTGCAAGAGGAGACAGTGTAAGTTATATTTGTGCAATTCCATCAAAGTGTTGCTATTGTCTTGTCCAGTTACCTACTGCCATAAATCAGGAGATATCCTTGGAAGGAGCTGGGAGTACCACACCCACAGCCCCTGAAATGCTGCCCAGCCAAATGATGTTACCAAAATAGTCCTGAGGTTTTATTCTTGAGAAGCTTTCAGGTGAACTGAAATTGCATAATGCCCAGCGTTCCTATTGTGCTGGCAGCCATCCGTGTTTTACTGAGAGGAAAGATAAGGCTCCTTTGTGGAACAAAAAAATTTTAAAAATAAATTGACATATTAAACATTATTTTGTAATAAGGGAAAAGACGTTATTATAGCTTCCCATAACTCTACAAAGAATACTGTTTGTAGAGACTGTAATGTCTCTACAAAGAAACTGCAGAAAACAAGTTTTTCTGCAGTTACTGGCATATTCCACTAAGCAAATTAGAGGGTTATTTTTATGTAATCTAAGTATTAATATAAGATGTATACAGCTGAAGAGTAGATTCTTTTTGTAATCTTATTTGTGATCTTTACAGCTCTTGTAGTACCAGAAATAAATTTTAGCACGGTGTCTTAATTTGCAGACTGTCATCTGTATACCTTAATTGCTTTGCCTACAATAAAAAGTTACCTCCTTCTTCCTGTCAACTACAGCAGCGCTCTGGTAAAGAGCAGCATCCTCTTGTCATGTTTGTGACACGATAACTTATACATCATTATGTAAAGTGCTTTGCGTTTCTTTAGGATAAGCAGTGACAGAGAAGGATAAAATTTTATCATTGTAATGGTAATAAAACAGGTTGCCTATGCCAATACAAGTGGCACAGGCAGGCATAGCTTTTTCAACTTCAGTGAGATTTGGGTCAAGTTCTTAAAAGAAGTTCAAATTGAAGCTGTCCTTTCTACACATGTATCTGTCAGTAAAATGTGCAGCAGTTCTGTTGTGGGGAGGAACTTAAGGTGTGGAGCCCCTGCACATGACCTGAGTGAGATTAGTATTCTTGTTCTTTAAAGCCATTATTCAGTGGCTGTTAGATGAATGGGAGATGAAGGCTGAGTGTTTTCTTCCTCTCTTGCTGTCACGTAAAGTCAGGCATCTGGGGAAGAAACATCACATGCAGTTCAAGCTTGTGAATACTTAAAAAATAAAAGTTTTAACAACGATTTTATTTGTAGAGTTGCTCTTTATCTCATCATTTGCAATGCAAACAGCAACATAAGAAAAAAATACCAAAAACATCCAGTGAAAATGCTATTTGTGATTCGTAAATAAATTCTCCATGAAAATCTCAGACTCAAATCCCATGAGAATAGAATTAGCCTTTCAGCCCTATAAGACTGATGAATTGAGTATCGTGAAGCTTAAAACTAGCATTTTTCTGGATGAGAGTTATAAAATCAGCATCCCATCTTTCATGCGTTGGTATCAGACTGCTTGATACTTTACTTTAACAATGATGATTTTTATTTGGAATTTATTTTAACAATGATGACTTTTATTTTGGAGACTAACAGTTCTTCCTCACACTAGCTGGAAGTTTTATTTCAGTGCTTCTATATGTGCTATATTTATTTGCAAAAGACTTTACATTTGTTCAGATGAGAAGATAGGTCATAGTATTTAATGATAAAGTTAAAAGATGAGACCAATTGAAAATTCATTCCTATTGTGAAATGCAGTCTTTTGCCAGTGACTACTGGTTTAAGCTCTGTGCATATAACTTGAACCAAAGCACAGAACTGGAGAACAGCCCTGTGCTAAGGCACCTCTTCAGGCACTGTGCTGAAATAGCATTTTCCTGCAAGCCTTGAATTTGTTATCTCAGTGCTGGTAGCAGTGTAGGTGTGGCTGCAGTCATATGCACATGGAGACTTCCTTATAGAAAAAATATTCTTAAATGTATAAAGGGCAATCCTGGAGTATTAAACTTGCAGTTTGTGGCTGAGACCACATAAATACACCTGCATGCCCGTGCCAAGGCTTAAGGTTCCTTTCAAAGAGTAGAGGGCTTGGGCTACATAAATGTTTTCGGTGATGTGTTCAGGGTTGATGACAATACTCCGAGGCAGTCTTGCTGAGGATGATACTTCTCTTTGCCTCAGCTTCCAGGGACTTTGAATTCTTCCCTGTACAGAGAAAATATTCTCGGTCTCATGTTTATGGTGCTGTAAGGTGACAGAAATGAGGAGACCTTCGGGGGTGATACTGAAGTGTCACTTGTCGCTTTTGTCACAAGTACCACATCTCTCACTGGTCCAGTAACTTCTCTTTCAGGTGCTTAAGCTAAGCTGATAATTTAAACTTGTTTTATCCTGAATACAGATATGTACATGAAGCAAAAAGTTTTCCTTGCCTTAGATGCTGGTATTCTTTCTCTGCATTCCTTGAAGGGGTAATTGACTGAAACTTGTCACTAACTTTCAGATTGTCAGTTAGACAGAACCAGAAAAGTCCTTCAGATTCTTCATCTTGAGCATTTGTATCTGTGTTTTTCCTACCTTCTAGCTGCCACATATGTATTATAAGGCAAGGAGCCTAAAACAGGCCTTAAAATAGTTTTGTTTTTCAGGTAGAAAAATGTGTGTCTTATTTTGGCCACTTTTTCAATAAATCTTTATAAAACCAGAGTTGGACAGCTACATCCAGCATGTCCACTCAGACAACATCCCTGTGCAAAGACGAGGGGCTATTTTCTGACTAACCCATACTCTGTAGGGTTTGGGAAAGAGTAGAAGCCAAAATTCTCAGATACTTTGAAGCTTCCTCAGCACATGAGGAGTTTGAAACTCCTTTATAAGGTCGATTTATCCATCGCGGCCTATGCTAATACATTGCTTCTTCCTTGCAAATGCCTGCTTAGTGTCTCTGTGGAACACTTGGAAAATTTGAAATATCTTTGAAGGGATCATGAGGGCTGCCAGATGATATCAGATGAGTCAGAGGTCTGTTACTTAAAAGGAATCCTGCAGGACTCTTGTTTCACTGGTTTCCATTCTCTTCTGGTCTCCACTGGAGACTAATGGACTAATTGGGCTAAAATATTACTCAAATGAAGCTGCTGCCCTTTCCTAAACTAAAAGGGGTTACTGAGCCACTGTTGTAATTTAGTTATTCAACACAGAAGAAATGAAGAATAAATTAGTTATAAATATGCGTGGGATGGCTTTTTAATATACAGTCTGCTCAGTGTTATTTTGCAGTAGGTGCTCTGTTGAAAACAGACAAACTTTGTGAAATAGAGCTGGTGCAAAGTACTGAGCTGGGATCTGCATGACTAAACCTGCATGGTTTTAAGCTTTTCCCACCAGTACTATCCTGCATACAGCATGCTTGGCTTGTGCAACCGTCAGGAGTAATTTTCAGCTTGAATTTCATAACTTAGCTTAGAATTTGAGCACCCAGATTTAGTTTTGTCTGTATTGGGGAGGGTCTTGTCTGTTTATCTAAGTGTGTGTGGGATGCATGAGATAAGAGTCTACAGGGTGATTCTGTGAACACAAATCTGCTTGTACTGCTGACAGAAAATACTCTGGATGTTGTCTGCCAGAACTCTGCTGGGAAAATGAGGGGTGGGGGAATGTGTCACAGGAGCTGACTTAACTTCCAGTGTTAGTAAGAAAGGAGAGAATAAATCAACAAAATGTGGAGCATCAAATTGCCAGGACCAGACAGTATTCATCCATGACATGTAAAGGAATTCAAATGGGAAATAGACACCCTAACAGACCATTTGGATGAAACAACAGCAAAGAATAGGGTTAGTAAACACAAAGATAAATATGTTATGTTGCAGAAGAGTTAATGTGGTTTCTGTTAACAGAAGCTGTGTTTCACAGATTACCGCAGTTCTGCAGAGGAGTCAGGGAGAGATCCTGGTGTTATCTGCTTTGATTTGAAAAGGCATTCAACAGGTCCCTCACCAAAGGCTCCTGGAAAACTTAGCTGTCATGCGATAAGGAGTAAGAGTCTCTATGGATAAATAATTGGCTAAAGGGTAGAAAACAAAGGGCAGGAATAAAAAGACAGTTTTGACAGTGTAAGGAACCAGTGGTGTAATCTCATAGGATGTGTGTGCTGCTAGGGTATCTGTTGCTCAACATATCGTAAATGATCTGAGAAAGGAAAATTGAAAAAAGGTTGCAGCTTCTAACAGGTTATTCAAGGAGTTGAAACCAAAACAGATTGCAGAGAAGGATCTTGCTGAAACCAAGACAGATTGCAGAGAAGGAACTCACATTAGTGAGTGACTGCTTGGTAAAATTAATGGCAGGTAAAAATCTGTGTGTATAAATTGTGAAGTAATGCATATGGGGAAAAACAATTCTAATTTTGCATACAGAGTGGTGAACTGTAAACTAGTTTTCCACTCAAGAGTGTCATCTCAGTGTGTAGTACCAATGATTAAAACAAGTAGCATGCTAAGAGTTATTAGGAAAGGAACATAGAACAGTATTATG
This sequence comes from Machaerirhynchus nigripectus, assembly GCA_013397975.1. Taxonomy (NCBI): domain Eukaryota; kingdom Metazoa; phylum Chordata; class Aves; order Passeriformes; family Dicruridae; genus Machaerirhynchus; species Machaerirhynchus nigripectus. The sequence goes on from VZRQ01000732.1 coordinate 450,674, forward strand.
CCACTGTATTTACGTAATTATTATGTCCACTAGTGCTTGTATCTATGATCCAACCACATATGGGAGATTGTGTTCCTTTCTGGGTGTTCTGTCCCCTGCCCCTATCTCCACAGTAGAAAAAACATTTAAAAAATCGATCAAGGACACCAACATAACCCACTGACGAATTGCTGGAGGGTAGGAGAATATACTGAGGAAATGCTGTGCTGTGATGGCCCTAATTTTGTATTCTCTCTTTACCGTCTTGTAGCACTGCATAAAGAGAAGAGAGAGAGCTCCTGGTCTGGTACAGTCCCTCTTGTGTTACAGTTTCCTGTAAGGTATCAGTAGTTTAGGGTGCACATATATCTTCAGAGCCTTTGCTAAATCCTTGCCAGTGGATTACAATCATCAGACTGCTTAGCTTAGTGTTATTATTGGACCTAATGTATAGCCAGAAAAGCACCAACAGTTTATAGCTAGTGCAAGACTTAAAAAAAAATTAAACTATATTTTAATGTTTAACCTTTATTTGTTTGGAAGAAAAGAGGCTTCAAGCATTATGTGACAAACTAAAAGTTAAATGGAATATTTTGGTGGTCCAATATGTTATAATAGCCACAGCCAAGAAATGTGAACTAATCAAGGTTTAGATCCAAGAGTTTGTAGAGAACCAGAGAGAAATGACCAGAAGATCTAATAGAGATCTAAGCTGAGAAATGCCAGCTAGTAATTGTAATGCTACAAGTTAAAATAGCTCATTAAAAACATCTATGTTAATAGGACCTTTCATCACCTAACTGAACACGTCTTTCATATTTTACCTAGTCATTAGCTCAATTGTTCATGATTCTGCTTCTGGTGTAATAGGGGCTTTTAACAGGTTCTTTTTTGAAGAGAATATAATTTTTGCTTTGTTCACATAGTAATACAGGGTAATATATATTCCCATAATCTTGTTAATGTATTGTCATATTTGAAAGACAAGATTTTGAAACTGTGTATGAAAATATAAGAATGGAATGATCTTTGCCATGTTGGCATACAAGGAAACTTATTGTCTATTCCTCAGTTCCTAGACTAAATGGAGAGAGCTCCAGAGACTCTTGGATATATACATGCAGCATAGTTGATTCTTGAGACAGGTCTCAAGCTGAGAGAAGAAATTATGTTCAGAAATAGTTTTCCAGGAGTAAAATACCCAGATTATTTTATTTCTAAGGTAAGATATAGGATGGGGTCTCAACTGCAGGGCTGTAAGTTGATTTGTAAAATGTATTGGACATTTTTTACCCTAATTGCACTGATACTGGGTTATTTTGGTCTGGTATCATTTTTGTGTTGTTATTTTAGAACTGCAGTTTGAAGAAGAGGAAAGCAATTGCACAAGTAATTACTAAAACCAGAACGACCAACAACCCCCAAACTACCCCACCAAAAAACCCCCTAAGACCAATGTATCTGTGGACAAATCTCTTGTCAGTGCTGATAATGCAAGAAACACTTGGAAGAGAAAGTGGAAAAAGCTGAGAGTGCAGCTGTCTGTAATTAATTGAAGGAATATTATAATCACTATTATTAGGAAAATTCGAACAATAGTTTTGGCAAATATTTTTGTAGCAACTTAAATCATCAATGAAGATGATAAGGCACAGCATGAGTATACTAGTGATGATCAAAGACAGTAGTGGGCAGAGGGTGACGGGCACACACCCACAGCAAAAACCTGCCCAAACGCCTCATCCTCCCCTCTCCTGGCATGACATTCCTGATCTTTCATCCCCGGAAGGCTTCTCTTGCTGAGCTTCAGCAGAAGCGGTGCAGGGTGTGTAGTGTGCTCCCATTCCAACAGTCTTAGTGCTTTGCCCCAGCAGGGAAGGGCTGCCAGGTGTGGGAGTAGCTGCCAAGGGCCCTCCCTTACCCTCCCTCATCCATACCTGCTCTGCTCGTAGCTGATCCCGCTCCCAGCAGCGTGGCATTTCAGTGTTACCATAGTGATGAGTAGTGGACACTGCCACCTTTCTCACTTTAATTAAAGAACAGATGCTGGGAAAGCTGATCTCTTGGTGACCCTCTTTAAGCTGACATCAACACACTAATTGTTTTCAATTCTTTCCTTCCCTCAGCAGTCGAAGCTCTGTCCTTTGTTCCTGCAGAGGTCTTGCCTCTGTTTAGGTTAAAGAAGCAGTAACTTTTTCCAGAGTCTCCTCTCTCCTCTCCTCTCCCTCTCCTCTCCCTCTCCACTCCTCTCCNGAGGAATGAATGCTCCTGCCTGAGATAGGAAACTTTTTCTGGCTTTCCTCTGCTAAAAGCAATCCTAGCAACAGTGCCAAGCAGGGATTTGCTCAGAGTATCCTGAAGAGTGGATGATTATGAAACGTAGGCATGCATCCTTCCAAGCTCGCCTTGCACTGTTTCAGTACAACACAATCCTTGCTAAACAAACAAGGCAGTTGTGGCTGGGATGGATTTGACTCGGGAAGAAGTCTCCTGCCTTCTAATCCCACTTCAGTCTTTGACTCGCAAAGCAGCCTCAGCTCTCTGCCTTAGTTTCCTCTTTTGTGAAATAGCACTAGAATTGCTGTTTGCCTGTTACAGAAAGTAATTGGGCTTTCTCCAGGTGTTTTAATGCATAAAATATTTTATGAAGAAAAACTGCTGCTAGAGCAGTCAGTCTTCATCAGCAATTGCTCTACACCAGTGTCAGAGATTGTTACAGCTTTTCTGTAGGGATTGAAATTGCACATGGTATTCATGTTAATGATAGGCAAAAAACCCACATTATTTAATGGCTTCTGCTGTATTATTTGCCCTTTTTGTTTAGCTTCCGGCTAGAGTCAATAGGCAATTTAGCTCAAGAAGAAGAGTCACCAAACAAGAAAAGGGATATTATTCATCCCATGCAGATGTAAGCAGAACAAAAATAGTGTCAGATACCAAATTCAGACTTGCAGAAAGCACTTGCATCACGTAAGTTAACTGGTGATTGCCACTGGATGTCCTCATTGCTGAAGTGTAGAGTTCAGCTACAAGATCCTAAAGATCATCAGTGACAAGAACCCTTGAAATGCAGGAGGCTATTCAAGCTATTTATACAGGGAGATGGAAGGGCTGATATTCTTTGTTGTTATTGTCTCCTTTATCTCTGGGCTTGCTTGAGTTAGAGCAAGATCTCATTTTCATGATAACTTTACAAGGCAGGAGGTAATTTATACATATGAAATACATAATTTGAACACATCCACAACATTCAAAAAAATAATTACTTTAACTGTAGAGCCAAGCTATCTGATGAAACAAGATTTAAATTTGGGCTCATGAATTGCTTTGTGAATAGTGCACATAACTTCTTTCCATAGCATTTTGTCTTTGGGAGTGTAAAACAGAATCATAGAATTTCTCAGATGGTCCATGAAGTCCACATCACTTTGTCAGTCATGTAAATACTCTTTCTCTGGCAGTTCTTGGTGTTTGTTGTCTAAGAGGACGACAAAACCTTACAAAAAGCTGCTAAATATTTTATTGTCCCAGGTAGGAAAGATAAAATTTTTTTTTGTGTTATCTCCAACCTCAACTGAAAATTGAGGTTGAAGAATAAAACACTGACTAACCCTACCCCAGACCACCTACCCACTGGTCTGTTACTTACAAAGGGATGTGGTCTCTTTTGAAATACACCAGTCTTGTGGCCTCAATAAACATTAAAACAAATGGATCTCTACATACATATTTCCTTCATATGAAATAGGCAGAAATTACATAGCGGTGCTGAGCTGCACAATACCAGATCTAGTGAGCTTCCCTGGAGTTTGCTGCGTTTTAGGATGTAGGACTGTATTTTGCTGCATCGTGAGGATAAAATGAAGGTGTGAAGTTCATATCTGAATGTCAACATCCCACAAGTAATCTTTTAATGCGTTATGCTCCCACTTTAATTTGTCTGTAGGCTTTTGAATTTTTCTGTATGAAGTCAGGGAAAACTGACAAGCATAGCCAAAAAATGCATGTTGGCCTTCTATTCAAGTGTGGGGTATTCAAGTGTAGACAGTGTGGGGTTTCCTTTCCCAGCAGAATTTGGAGTCTCGTTTATTTGACTGTAGCTTAGAAATGGCCGATTATTCATTTAAACCCAAATGCTAATAATAACACTGATGTAGAAAGACCTTTAATAATCTTAAACAGTGGTGATTTGTGACTTCATTTAAGCCAAGAACATGACTGCGGAGGGAAGTGCTGTGTGCTGTAATAAATTACAGAATGTGAGATCCAGCTTAAGCTAAGACTAAATGCTCAGTAGGTCAGTACGTTCTGTCTTAATTTGAGCTCATCCACAGTAAGCCTTTCTGCAGGAAATGTAGCTGAAAGGGCAAGGCTTCTCCCACCTCTTCTAGGGAGAGCACCTGCATGCTTCTGAGCTTTTATTGCAAGTTATTTGATGCTAGGTGTTTGCTCCATAATGGCAGCGATTTTAACAATATTTTGGAAAAATTATTTGAGCAAATTAGTAATTGGACCACCCATTTCCTCAGCATCAGGAGGCCAATTTCCCTTAGAGAATTGTCAGCTGCAAAGCCACAATGCTTGAAAATTTCTCCAAAGTTTCCTTTTTAGTTGTATTTATTTCCTTTGCCTGTAAATACTGGTTTGATATTGCCTTGTTGTTGACAAGTTGTTGACAACACACCAAAGAAATAGGGCTCCAGCTTATACAAGGGCCCCAGGTTTTTTAACATTTTTCTGAAGGTCATTCCCATTAAGCATTTGATTTTTTTTCATGTGCAAAGGTCCTGAAGCCAGGTTCTTTAATATAATACACTCCCATATCCGAGGACCACAAAGAATCAGTCTGGCACCTTAGAAATGATGCAAAGGGTCTTACAACAGATTTCAGAAGGTTGTTTGCCACTCTGTAGTTAATACAAGAATGACTGCATATCTAAGCCAAAAGTTTTTGTGAACACATTTTAAGTATTTGAAATCGAATTTGGTTTTATATAACACTTCCCCCATATAATACAGATTTCTAATGAAAGCACATAGATCTTAAAGGGAGTCTGCAAAGCTGGGCAGGAGAAACATACTCTCCTTGTCTATCATAAAGCATTATCCTGTCCCTCATCAGTATGGAAGCAGTTTTATACAGGCCCTCTGCCAAAAAGAGGCATGGGTTGGCATGATGGAAGATCACTGTTCAGAGTAACTGCTGGAGTTTGTCTGCATAAGGCTGATTTGATGTGGGATGGATAGAGGGATTTGCTGTCATCCAGTAGCTACTGGAAATAGGAATCCCAGTCAGGAAGCAGGCATTACACAAGTATGTGGTGAAAAGACAGAAACTCGTAAAGCTGCAAGGGTTGTTTTGTAAAATGCCTGTGAGTAGCCAAATGGGACAATAGCAACACTGCTAATTCATTTAATTAATATGTAATTTACTTGGAGTAGTGTTCATTCTAGTCTGTCTTTCTTCAGAAAGATGTTTTCTGCTGTGGTGAAGCTGTGATTCATTTCCATTTCACTACTTTCATTTTCATGGTCTTTTTGTTAATTGTCAGGGCCTGTTTGATGATTACAGTGGCTAGTAAACGCATTGCTAAATTATGGTCATAAACAACAATGGAAAAAAAGACCCATCCATTTAGGGTTTTTTCNTTTTTTTTTTTTTTTTTTTTTTTTGTTCCAAGCAATAGACTGTGTTCTGGTCCTTGGCGAAAACAAACAATGTAGTATTTCTCCTACCCTGCTGCCTTGCTTCTTTGTTGTTTTCTCTTTCATAGTTTTTTTCAGGGGGTTACATATATTTGCTGTATGAAAATCTGGAATGGAAAAGGGGAAGCAGAGCAGGAGTTGGAGTACATTGGATCTCTGAGGATGCAAGGGGCATCCAGGTATCTTGGTGCCCCTTAAAGGGAACCACAAATCCCTGAAGCATCCCATTGCTCCTGGTGGTGGTCCTCAGAGGAGGTTCCCAGAAGGAGGGATTCCAGCTAGGCCTGAAAGACATGAACTAACAGATAATTTTGAACTGCAGCAGAAAGGAAGGGTGTCACTTACCGGGCCAAATTCCAGGGAAATGTAAGCGCTATCCATATTGGGTTTGTGGTCTGTGTGTGTGGTTGTATTAAGTTAAGCTGTGCAGAAGGAAATAGAACTTGAGGCTTTTGCCAGTTTGGTGTCAAACTAGGCATTACCACAGGCACTTCAGCAGAAACTCTCCACAGAGGATGATATTTGTATGCAAGCCTTTACATTTTTCCTTGCTTTTGCTTTTGCTGTTTTGTTCTTGCTCCACAACAGCAACTATGAAAATAACTCCTCTCAGTCTGTCTCTAATTTCAGTCCTCTTCCTTTTTCTGCAGAATTGTGGCATTTTCAGCTTGAAACCATCTTCACTTTAGAATATATGAAAACTTCTTGCACAGCCAAAGATGAAAGATTTTTTTTTTGGCATGCAGTCAAAAGATGGCTTGGTCCTGTCTAACCCATGAGGCTCGTTTGATCATTTTAACTGTGACATAGTAGATTTCCCAATGCCATGGCTTTTCCTCTTATAGACAGAGTCTGAATTGGTTTCAGTGTAATGGAGTATTTCTTTTGCCTGGTTTAGAAGTGTTGTAGTTAGAGAATATATGTCCTGGTAGCTGTGGTTAAATCACTTATTCCTTAAAGCAGCACAATATTGGATAAATTGTAGCTGTTCCAGTTAAGGAGTTGTGTTTGTAAATGAAATCTTTTGTGCTGTCTATTAAATGCAGTTCTGATTGACTCAGCTGAAGTGAGTAGTGCCCAACGTGTGTTATCCAGACATTTGTCAGATATTTTAGTTCATTTTATTTCATACATCTTGAACTATGAAGGCAACCTTGTCATTGCAATTTTCACACCCTTTCTTTTTCTTTGTTCTATATGTCAGTGAAATCTTATCTCTGCAGTCTTCTGTCATAGGTTAATAGTCTGGAACAAACTTCATTTAAGACTCTTACATAGGAAAAACGGAGAGAGATTATAGAGAAGAAAGCTGGTGGCCACAACCACTGTTAGAGAGATGGTATCTCACAGACTCTGATAGATTTGAAATACCAACCACAAGTGTGGGAGAGGAAGAGAAGAGCCAACCTCAAAAGATTGACTCACTCGGTTCAGGTGCCTGGCTGAACCCCTGGGACCTCCTTTCACATCACAAAGTTCAAGTTTTGTGTGGGCTTGCATGGATTTGCTTTTAAGGATGGGACAAAACCACAAAGGTCAGGCCTGGATTTACATTTGTTTAGTGTTGTTGTTATTGTACACAGAAATCTACAGAAGTATGCAGAGACTCCTGGAAAATCTGAGACAAAGTTTTCTTGTTTCCCAGTCTTACAAAAAGACCTGCACTTATTTTTCTTCAGTACATCCTTTATTGACAGGTACAGTTGCCTCTTTTATAAAAGTGACTGTCTTGTTTACATGTTCCTTATTTCTCCCATTTCCACCTGCCGTTTCTGTTTAAAATGCCTCAGCACAACTTTTTAAAAGCAATTATTTTTGCAAAGAAAGGTAAACTGCACAGAGACAAAAACGTTAAAGCAAAAAGAGAAGGTTTGGGGTAAACCCCGGCCAACCTAAAATCCCTGCTTTTTGTCTGAGAGAAGCAGAGAACCCCCGAGTAATATTTTCCTCCGTCCCCTTCCAATACCAGCTTGACTGCCCTCTCTGTTAAGGCTGTGGACTTTGACTATCCCTTTTGATCCTGTGTTAAGTCCTGGAAAGAATAAACTTTGCTAGCCTAGATTCAGACAGTGAGGGGGCATTCTACAATTAATGACTTTTCTACTGTTTTCTCCAGGACTTTGTTATAGTTTTTAACTAGCAATCTTTACTCTTGCTTCATTTCCTGTTTGCGCCCCATCCATTCCCTTTGGTTTAATTGAAGTTAGCCAGCACAATAATAATGACACTGTGACTGACATCAGGTTCAGAAAATGCAACATGGTTTGGGTTTTTTTTGTAAGGTGCATCATAGATCCTAGATTTAGAACACTGGAATCCCTGGAGACCTTCATTCAGACCCTGGTAGAAGAGCCTTACATTTTGCCTGCTTTAGAAAAGTTCAACAAAAGTGGCTCTTGAGGCTTTGCTTGGATAATACCTTATCAAACAGAAACTCCCAGCTGCTCACATGACCAGATGTTTACAGATGCAATTTGATAAGGAAGTCAGTAGTGTTATGCTGGTGACAGTATCGGCTTCCTGAAATGAGGAACACTATTGTCACAAAGGAGAAGAATTTTGGAATCCCTGGTAGATACAAATCCCAGATTTTTGAGCTGAGCTTCACCTGCTGATACTGGACCACAGCAGTTCTTGGCTGGAAGGTCCAGCCATGGTGTGAGAGAGAAAAAACTTCCAGCACAGGTAGGGTGTCTGTAGCCTGAGTGCCCAAAACCTTTGGAAAGCAAAACTCCAGGACTTTATATCAGCTGGTCCCCTGGGTCAGACCTGGAAGAAAAGGTATAAACCTGCCCTTCCATGGGATGTTGTATACCTTTTCTTTATAATGATTTCCACAGTCTTCATAAAGTAGAGTCAGCAGTTAAAGGGGTGGTAGAGGACTTGCTATCTTCTCAAGGCTGCTCCTTGCCCTGCTTAGTCTCTCATTCTCTCTCCAAATATTTCTAACCTATCTCCCATGGGAAGACCCAGAACTGCCTGGTGCAGCAGACCAGTGTGGTGTCAAACACTGTCATGCTGCTAACACTGACATTCTGCTGCCACAATACAGCTCACACTTCATGAGTGGCTGCAGAGAAGCAGGGAACAACTCCACAGCACTGCTGAGACTTCAGCTGATTTATTCTATTTCTGAATACTTTTTTTTTATGTTATATACAGTTTTTCTCTCTCTCCCACTCCTTTTTGCTCCATAGGCACCCCCTCCACTACCCCCCCAGCCCACTTTATGTCTCTTATTTTATTTTAAAGAAGGTTCAGGAGTTCATGGCAAATGACAAAAATGTCAAAAAATATGTTTCTTTGCTGGGCAAGCCAGATTTAGTGAGAAATCACTCTCAGTTAACTGAAAACCTGAGGCCTTTGAGAACCCTCTAATAACAACAGCAGCTCAGGTTTGCAATTCTAACACTTAGGCAGTGTTGGATGAGTTTGCATCTTCAACATAAGAATAGATAACACAAGAATCCAAGCAGACCTCTGACAAACAGAGCTTTTTTCTTTAAAATCAGGCTGATATGAATTTTGTGGGCATAGAATGATGAGGTGAAATTTTGTGTATCTTGCAGACAGAGATTATAAGTTGGGATAAAAGTAACTTCTTACCAGTATGTTTTGCACAAGCAGTAAAAAATTACAGTCCAGAAGCATTATTATTTGTATTCTTTGAGGAACTTGTTTGTTTTCACCGATTGTATTTTATTATCTGATCTCAGCAATTAAGGCCTCTCTAGTGGGATTTTAAGAACGTAACCAAGATTTATTGGGTGCAACAGAAGAAAAATATTTTTGAAGTTGTCAAACACTTCCTGCTATAACACTGTAAAGTGTTGAATATCTGCCTTAGGCAGATTTATTGATTTATTTAAACTCACTATTCCCTAGACATCTGCTTTGGTCACTCAATTATAGAGAAGATGCTGGGCAAGGTGGACCTTTGTTCTGACCTCACACTCTTATTCTTGTTTGTTTGCTTTTCTTATATTGAATGATACCAGAGGAAATATTTGGTTCATCCATTGAAAAAAAAAAGAAAAAAAAAAA
>VZRQ01000732.1:460430-548550 GCA_013397975.1 Machaerirhynchus nigripectus
AAAAAAAAAAAAAAAAAAAAAAAAGAAAAAAAAAGAAAAAAACCACCAAACCTATCAGGCTTTTTTTTTTACAGATAGTCTTGATATTCCACAGCAGTGAGGCAAAGGCAGAATTTCCCAAGTGATTGGCTCTGCATTTGCCATGACTTTTGCAGTATGTGCCCATCCATATCTACTTTAAGTGCTTTTGAGATAAGCTGAGGAAGAGGTGTGGGAGTAAAGGGAAAGATTTGGTCTTGGACAGTGAAGGTTGTGAGTTAACACTGGTACACAAGAAGAGTGGGACTGAACTGAAAGAAGAGTGGAGAAAAAACAAAGTAGGAAGGATTTAGGGGAAAGGGCAGAAAAGTACCTTTTATGGGGGACATGGGATGGATCCCCTTTTACTGGCATCAAATGTCTCTGAAACTTTGGTGGAAGATTCAGTGTGTAAGACCTACACAGATACAAGTTATTTGTGCCCTTGGTTACTGTCATTAGCAGAAGAGCAAGGTGCAGGAGGTGGAGATAGAGGTTCTGAGCCAGGTGACAAAGATGTTGACAGTGCCATAAATATGGTGAAGCTGCTGCTTTCTCTGCCTTTTTGAAAAATGCAGGAAATTACATGCACAAAATCTCTGCTAAAATACCATTGCTTGCAAAGTCAAGCACTCCAATTACATTGCTGTGTAATTTCATTTCAGGATTCCCATTTCTGTACATAGGATACAGTCTGCAATTAGATGATCAAGTACAGTTTTTCTTCCACAGGGAACCTCGTTGACCACACAGAATGAAGGTGGTCAACAAATGAGCAGCTGTTCAATCTTTCCTTATCTTTCTTGATTATTCCTTATGGTACAGTGTGTAGCACTTTCCATACAATTCAATCACACATCATTCTTGCTCTGAAGATGCAATTACTTACTTTTTCATAGTCTTTTGTATGGCACTGTGGGAGAGAACATCACAAACTTTATCTTCACAATGGGTGTGTTGGGAACCTGAGAAAGGAGGGTATACTAGTTTTATGTATGTGAAACTAAGCAGCAATTTTGCTAACAAGTTGAATCCAGGACATTTGAAGATACTAGTGGATTTATAGCCGGGTTTATGTATTCCTTTTCAATAGGAAATATTATCTAGCACTACTTATGTTCAGAGAAATGCATTGAATGATTCACATAGCACCTGTGAGTGATAATGCAGAGCAGTAAAGCAGGGTTATGTGTCCCACACAGAAGATGCGGGAGACAAAGTTGGGGATACCTGGGAAAGTTCTTTTACAAAGAGGCCCTCACCTCTTTGTGGCAGGGAGGAGATCCAGCCCTCCCAAGCAGGATCCTATCTGTCTGCTAAAGTAAGCTTCTGTTTCCTTCCTTTCATCCCTCACCTCACTCACAACACAAAATCACAATCTGCAAAAAATGAGCCAAAGCCACATTCTCACTGACAACCCAGGCTTGACTCATTACTCAAGAAGATTTGTTCTGTGCAGTGGTACAGAGACCTTGTGGAAAAATAATCTGTGGTTGTGCAATTACTGTATTGCAATTGACCTACATGATGGGGCTAAACAAACATTGTATAGGTAGTTGTTGTTCTTTGTGTCCTAACTTTTGAGCACCAGATTCTGCAGCCTTTATAGCATTTTGTGGGTATACTATGCTGTCTTTTCAGAGTAGACGTGGTTACAACAAAATCTTCTTCCTTTCGTCTTCCTCTTCCCTTCACTGTAGTATCTTCCCACTAGTATCAGGTGATGTTTTATTATTTTTTAGTGTTTCTACTTTTTACAGCTCTAGTGGAGATATTTCAATGTCCTGTAATTTATTCTGTCTCTAAATGTCAATTTTCTTGCTGCTGCTGATCTGCTTTCAGATATAATGCCTAAAGCAGGCTGTCAGCCATTCTGAAAGTATATGATTCTTCTCTCTCAATATCACACAAGCCAAGCCTGGCTGGAAGAACAGGGGAAAACTAAATTGTTCTCATAAAAAAGAAAACATAGCACTAATATATCTTTATACTTATGTTCAGGTATACCCTTTGTGTTATTAAGGGAACTCATGATCTTGTGTGTTTTCTCTACAGGGGATCACATTAATTTATATTTATAAGGTCTACTGTAATAGATGCTTTCCAGAAACCTAAAAGTGAGTCCAAAAGTTCTTTGGATGCTATCAAACCAGAAATAAGCAGTGCACTGTATTATCCAGTGGCAAAACAAGACCTCAGGATTCAAAGAATTATAAAGTTGTGTGCATGAATTAGAGACTGATCCTGCCACCCTTGTGGAGCTCCGATGATTTCAGTGCCAGGAGCATTGTCATCAAGTGTTGTTGAAAACTTGGCTCTCCCTGAGACAGAGAGGCACCAAGATTTCAGGGGTGTGGATATATTTTTATACACTCAAATATTCAAGTCCTCAGATACAAATTATTTGCTGTAACTCAACAGGTTGCCAGGCTGAGCCAGTGCCCTGTAAGGTTATTGTTGGTCCCTGTGTGGGTGTGGTTGCCCATCCCAACAGCTCTGTAATGAAACTTGGTGGAGTAAAAGCAGTTTAAACTAACCTGTTTTACCTTTTAATTGTGGAGGGTTGAAATTCCTGTTGTTCTAGCTTGGCTGGTGGGCTTTCATGCCCAATAGCACTTCTGAGTTTGTACTTTGACACTCATAAATATCTTTTCACTTCAGGAAATATGTTTTAGGGTTTTGTAAATTTAGAATTTAACTTTCTTCACCTATCACTCTGTATTATGCGTGTGTGATTTTAAAGGTTTCTCAGTGTCCCATGCTATACTGACATCATGGATGGAGACACTTGGAAAAAATCTTTCAATCAATTTGTCCACCTGTCTGTCTGTCTTGGTGGTGCTTGATATCCTCTTGGATTTTGCTGACTGTCTTTTCAAGCAAAACAATGGGTTATAGAAGAAGCTTTCAAACTCTGCATCCAGGTTCTTCTTAAAGAAACAAAGTCCCCTTTTTTTACCTGTGTGTATATGTACAAATAAATGTATGTTAAGATAGAAGAAAAAGATAACAGAATAATTACATTAAATCATATAGAAAACCTGGCTTATGATCAGCTTTCTTCTGCCAAATGGGTTCCTGTGGTTTAGACTTTTCCCTTCAGTCATTCTTTTAGCCTAGCAATACAGTGACTCCTTCTTTTGTAGCAATCTGTCCACAGTCTAGTCTGAAACACAAGGAAATTCTTTTCATCACCTGAGGGTCTTGTCTGAGCATAATTTCCTTCCTCTACCAGGGTGCTGCTTCTCCCCAGGAGTTGCACAGGCATAATCAATTGAGGCTTTTCTCTCTCTCAGGAGCTGAGGATCTCCTACCAGGAGGCAAAGCTGGACTTCTCACTTTTACCTCCTCCCACTTGTCAAGTACCGTCATATAATGGAAAGAGGAGTTGGGTCTGAAACAAGAAATTTAAAATCTGAGTTCTAAAAACAGTTATAATCTTGATGAGGGGCTCTATATTTTACTTCACTTGTAATTGGTTTTAATTTGTTGCATCTTTTTTTAAAATGTGTGATTTGAATCTGAATGTGGTTCACATTAGTTTTTGATTATAAAAATAAGTAATGCCAGATTCAGTAGATTCAGCAGTTTCTTTGGGAATAGTGCTTCCTCAGCCCTTGCAGCAGTGACTTTTTCCAGACTGGAGCTGTAACTTGGAGGCCATCACCTGGAGGATGAGAGGCATCTTCTGCACTGAGAATGCACAGCACCAGGATTTAAGAAAATAGGCAACTCTTCTCTGGGATGGCAGCATAAAATCTGCCCCTTGATAGACAGAGATGTGGGCCAGGACCAAATGAACAAGGACTGGTTGCATATTTTTAGCTAAATATTTTAAGATCTCAATATTTTCAATCAGCATCTGAAAAAGAACCCTTATATAGAAGGCTGAGATTTCTGTTCCAACTATTTCTGCATTATCCTTCCCTTGTCCCTCTGTTTTTTGATAGATGGAGCATCAGCCTCATAAGTTTTTTCTAGGACCCAGATTAACCTGCTGGAGTTGAATAGATCTTTTTCTGCAAGTATGTTAGATTTAATGAAAGTGTAGATTGCTAATTGTATGGCTAAGTAATTAGGGGTTTTTTATGTGTTTTGGGGGTTCAGGAGACATTTCAAAGTCAAGTTGCCCACTAGGTAGTTAATAGAAGTCCTTATCATGGCTTAAAAGAAGGCCTAATATAAAAACTCCAGAAACAAAACTTCCAAAGAACATATGGTCCATCTTTTGAAGATAATGAGAGATCATATTATTTTTTTATTAATAAAAGTGAGCAATTTCAAGTAAAACACATTAGAAAAATATTTACCTAGCATTTATTTACCTCGCTGAGCAATTTTAAAGGCAGCTTCAAAACAGTGTATGCCTGTTAAATGCTGTCTTATCACGTGTTGTTGAAGTAGATTTTGTTTCTTGAATTCTTTCGTTGCAGACTTTCTTTTTTAAATACACCTCCTTAACATTTTTTGTTTGTTTTTTTTTAGAACACAGAAAGACGGCTATTGACCAGAAAACTCTCAGAAAATCCTTTTTCTGGCCTCTTAATTTGTTTCTGCAGTTTGACATAGGCTCCCATTTGTAGGCAGAAACCCTTGGCTATCAGCCTGTAGATGATGCTCACATCTACAATAAGATATTTAAGTTTTACTCTATCAAAGAAGAATGTGCCAATGGTACTGACTCATTTCTGGGTCTGCATAGAACCAAAATGTGGGGAGCAAATTTGGAAGTAACTTAATGCTATTTCTTTTCCACATGTCTGGAACCCATGAGTCAGTACTCCAACACATACATTTTGCTGTTTAGGTAGTATATGCTATAGCTATTCTTTTATATTAACAATATGGTTTATCATTCTATAGAATTTTTCATCTGAAGATCTCATGTAGGTTTGTCAGTTAAGTGAGTAACTCATTCCTGATGGATCTTGAGATTTTCCTAGATCTTAATACACCACTGGTTTCAGCCTGAATTAGACATTTAGCCTTTGATTCAGATGAACATTCAGACTGGGGAAGGTTCTTAAAATGAAGTCCATACTTAGGGGATTTCCTAAAGTGGGTTGGGATTTATGTACTTGGTTGTTTTCCTTGTGAGCCAAAAAGCAGAATTTGGTCCCTGGCATCACACTGGCTCCTGGAGATAATTGTTCCAGGGAGTCTCAGTGTCGTAATTTTAGATCCTGGTGGGGAAAAAAAGTATTTTATTTTAGATCCTGGTGGGGAAAAAAAGTATTTTATTTTAGATCCTGGTGGGGAAAAAAAAAAACCACCAAACCACCATCAACCAGCCATCAGTTTGAAGCCCTTGTTCTGTAATTCTTTGCTGTCCTGTGTGATTAGGTGAAGATGTAGCTGACTGTGCACACAGGAGAATGGGTAGGTACTGCATCAGAGCCAGATGCCTTGGCTGTTATCTTCCAGCACTGTGAGGGGCAGAGAGGGGGAAGCAGAGCACTTTCCTGTGCAGGACGGCAGCTCCTAACACTAATGGGATTTGTCTCATGAGACTGGGGATCAGTTTTTTGGGAAGGAGTCTGCAGCTGCTAAATGCCACGAAAACAGCATGGTGCAAAAGAGAAGCAAAAAATTGCCCAAAAGGTCAGAAATAGAAATGAAGAAAAAGCGTCATCCCATCCTAGGATGGAACATTCTGCAATGAGTCTTAAATGATGAGTTTAATGGCATTTGACTGTCTGCAGGTTGGGTTGCTGCGCTCCCTGTTGTCAGGCAGCGGGGTGGGGGCTTCGCCATTTCTGATTAGCTAAAAAAAGATGTGTGTGTTTTGGAGGTGTGTGGGTGAGGCAGTGCAAATGTCAAGTTCAGTACTGGTTATAAACAGTCTTTTTAAACAGCAGCACATTTTCATTCAGATCTTTTTAGGTTGTGAAGAAGACTGTATCTGTAGCACATATTTAAAATTAAAAAAAAAAAATCTTCCTGGCAGCAAGCTCGCCGTATCTAGTGCAACATTCTCACTCTGTCTCTCTCTCATCCTCATCTGTTGAAAGAGTAAAACTTCTGAGGTAGGTCTTCAGAAATAGCAGCAGTAGTCAGCGCAAATGTGCAGTAATTGATTTGCTGCTGTTGTTGTTTGTGATGGAAGCAGTGAAACCTTCCCCAGCAAAACCAAGTGGTGCAGACAAGCTCCTGCACTGTTGTTCAAACAGTGATTTTCTAACGCGGCTAATGGCAAACGATACAATGAAAAATAGTTTCTGCTTTATCCCTTGTTTCTACTAAAATGTATCCTCAGCCATGCATATGCAGGCTATAATGTAGCATATTTAATCTTCCACTTCATCTCTGCAGCTTCTCTCTCAACACCAAAATAGCAAGGACTGGAGTAGCTACTCTTTCAAACAGCACTTACTGTTCTTAGAAGGGTTTTTTGTTGTTTTTAGAGTTTTCTGTTTTTAATCTGAGCTAAGTTTGAACAACTGTAATGGTGGGAAAATCTATCCAGGGTTCATTCTTTTTTACCACGGAATTGGCAAACCAGGAAGAATAGACTTTGTCATGTGCAAATATAGTGACCATAAATGGTGCTGGAGGCTTTCTCCATTGTCCTGTGACTTTGCCACGAGAGAAAGCGCGCGCAAGAAAGAAAGACACGTTTGATAGAGTTGTGAAGAACGCCTGAATGGCTATTGGGTGTTGGGCATTGTCTGGCGCTGACCTCAATTCGGTACAGTAGAGACCCTTGAAAGCACTGTCTGAAGTCACAATACCACTATTCTCCTCCGCTCCCCAAAAGGGATTAGTTAAAAGGGTGACGTTCCGTGCAGAGAGTTCCAAGTATTCCCTGAAACAAAGGGCCCTGAAATGTTTTTGAAGTTATTTTTAATTGAGTTGAACTAATTTAATAAAGGTCCCAAGAAGGAGGGGGGAAGAAAAAAAATATAAAGGAATGTGATTGTTTTATGATTCCTCGCAGATGGAATGGACATTTATAGCATACTTCTTCTTTAGTCTTCCAGAGAACAGTAGCCCCATTTACAGCTACTGTTAGCAATTTAAAACTGCTCCAAAATGAAGTCTTTCAAGAAGCTGACAGCTTATAAATAAATCTGTCTGATAAAATTGAACATAAACTGCATCTGTGGTTAGTTTGCCAAAATTAATTCTACATTTAATTAGAGATAGCAGTCAAACATATTTAATAAAAAACAGTCTTGGAGAGTAAATCAAATGAAGTCAGATTTTAGCAGATGCTTTGCTTTTCTCCCTGTTTCTTTCCTTTTCTTTTTTTCTTTCCTCACAAGGAGTGATGAAGTGACCTCACCTCTATGATCCTCAGATATTTAGAGGAGCAGGCCGAGGGGAGGCCTGGGCAGCTCATGAGATTATGTAGGAGAAGTCATGAATGACCAGCCTCAGACAAAGAGGGGTAATTATTGTGCTGCAATTTTTACTGATTTCTGTAATTAGGATTTTCAGCAACGCCGCTATGTTTGCTGTAAATGGTGAAATGAATTATTATACTAATTATTAACCAAACATCAAAATTTGGATTTGGTCTGGACTTAAACCCTCTGTGGTTCTAAAGTTCAGGTGTTGGCATAGGTAAGCTGGAAGTTAGGCTGTGCTATGATTATTAATTACTGGAATCGTGAATGCAGTTTTACTGTTACATCTTGAAATTGACAAGCCAGTTCCCCACATGCAAAATTTATATTCACTACTTCACATTCTTTTTCATGTGAAACTCATTCATGTCTCTTCAAAAATATGACTTGATGGACTCCTTTAGCTGGTGTAAATAGGTACAGCCTCCACTGCGGGAAGGGAATCTGTCTCTTGGCAACAATTTAAAAAATACAATAAAATAAAATAATTCAGTGTCCCAATTCACCAAATAAAGTCAGTTGAACAGTATCAAAAACATTTGATCCATTACATTTTAAATTTAAGTGCAACATTTTTCTTTTCCAACCCTCCCTCTCAAAGCAGCTATCTGTCTACCACCGAAAACAAACCAAACTTTATTTAAAGCCCAGATCTTGTATGGGAGATTTTAGCCCACGCTGTGAAGACGTTGAAAACTTGTTAAGGCTACTAGAGAAATCCTGTCTGCTTGGCTTTTTTTTTTTTTTTTTTTCATGGTGCAGAAAATTACATGATTTCTAGACGTAAGTTTGACTGCATGAGCTGATAATAGATTATCTTTCTTTGAGGAGTTTAGGTTGCTTTTGTATACTAAAGTATATAAATATTGTAGGAACTCATTGTTTCCCATGTGGAAGGTATTGGTTAACCTTAACCACAGCATTTTTTCATCTCCTTATTTTTTTTGCTTTGTATTTTTTTTTAACGTAGCCATTGTTTTCAGAAAAATTTAGAGTTTGTAGAAATATTAAAAATAAATTAAAAACTATGCAGGAAATCTTGATAGGTAGTGTCAGTTAGATGTCCCTAGAGGTTACAGTGAAAACCTTATTTGGTTAACCTTGTTAAAGTTCTGCTGTTACCAAAACCCCAAATGACCCAGGTTATACATAGGAGCCCCTGACTGAGAAATGTGGACCACTTTTCAGTATACTTTTTGTTAATGTGCTGTTATGGCAGGACAGCAGCTTGCAGACTGAAACAAATATTTTTTTCTGCTTTGAAATGCAGCAGAAAGGGATCTCTTTGCTTTCCTTTTGACCCTTAAATTATGAATGGCAGTGTTCAGCAGGGACTGGTTTTTAATCCCATTTATGAGGATATAATGCAAGCACACATACGTACATCTCATTTTAAGGAGACTGCAACTTGCAAGTCTCACAAATCACAGTGCACCCAGTGTCTTAAAATAAACCACAGCAGTGTTGACTTGAACTTTCTAGGAATTGTGGCTGAAATTTCCAGAGTTGCCTATGGAATTTGAAATCCCTGGCGTTTTTTAAACTACTTGAGCATTTTAGATATGAAATTTCACAGGCAGCTCTGAAATACTCCACTCTCCTTATTCCAGCAGTGAAGAACCATTTTCTAATTCCCAAAGCACTTCATGTTAGCTAGATCCTCAATCCATAGAGTATGTTAAATCTTGATTTAAATATTGGATTTGACCCTGCTGACATCTGTTTATGGCATATGTGTAGTTATTTTGGAGAGCACTCCTCGAGTGAGAGAGTTGACTTGATCTGGTTAATTATGCTGAAACAAAAGTGCTTTGCTGAATTAGAGGCTCCAACACTCCTGGTTTTTGAGAAGTCCTTATAGGAGTTTTAGGAATGATGTGTGTGCATATGCTCATTACCTGCAACACATGTTCATACTGATATGGGTCTTTCTAAGAACAACTGATTCTACAAGATTTAATATATTTCTTTGAATATGGCCTAGTGATGATATACATCATTCTTCTCTTTAGCCTTCATGATTAGTTATTCAAATATTTCCTACTTACCCACATTTTAAAGTTTTCAAAGGCTTATCTTTTTAATGTGATGTTCAAAAGTGCTGTTTGAAGGTCATTAAGACTAAAAATTGCCATTTTGCAGCCAAGCTAGAGATTTGACTCTTCACTTAACACAGAGTTATGATTTGAATTCGGAAGGAAAAAATTACTGCTTACATAAAGACATTTTTAGAAGTAGAGCACCTCCTTACAGAAATTAGCTCTTGCTTTTAATTGCATATCTGTGCTTGAATCTGGTATGGATTTCAGAAGCAATAGGATGCTTTGATGTTTTATTAAATATTTTTTAAAGGTGGGACTTTCTGAGAATTAAGCATTCATGTTGTATTTCGTGTACCAAGAACATGATAATTTCTTTCCTGTTACCAGTACTCAAGGCATCTAATATGGAACTGTTTTTCCAATTTTTATAGCTTATTTTTAACATTCCGTGTGTAATATCTGTTTTCCAAAGGGATTAGCTTAATGTAGGTAAAAGGTTTCTTTACATAAAAGAAAGCAAGGAGATGCTTTCATTTTTCCCCCCAAGATGAGCAAGTCCATCCTGTGGTGAAGAACACTTTCTGCACGGGTGGCAGTTGTAGACAGAATGGAAAACCATAAAGTTTGTAATTCCTCTGCAAAGGAGTAGGCAGCAGAATCCCTCAACATCTTCTGGTCCTCTGTCATTAGAATATGACTGAAAATTTCATGAGGGTTTGGTTTATGTTTTGGTTTCTTCGTTTTTAAAATAATTTGGTACTTGTTAGTCACATCCAGTAAAGGAATAATATAGATCACTTCTGCTTTCCAGTGTGAGAAGAGGGGTAAGGATCATTAACAGCCACTTTCTGTACTTGTAGGACCTTTGGAAGATTGGCTCCATTACTCTATCTCCTTCATCTGTTGCATTCTCTGTTTTTATGCAGTGGGAATAACTATTGGGTATCTGCAAGTAAAGAGATTTTGCTGCTGTTCCCCTTTTATTTCTGTGGTTGAAACAAAACAAGAAGAGGTTCTTCATTATGCTGTTCAGGTTGGGCACAGCTTGGAGTAGCAATAAGAACCTGATGGCAAACAAAATGTGAACGAAAGAAGGGGATGTTATCACTCTGCCTAGAGCCTGGTTTGGATATTTTGATATTAGTCTGAATGGAGTCAGCGAAATTATTTTAGGGGCAGATGATCCTGAGCTGGAAAATAAGGACCTCTACTTTGCCAAGCTTTTCAGGAAGCTGCAATTCAAGAAAATGTGCCTGCAGGTGCAATAGAACATGAACCTGATTGCTGTGTTGTTCTCTCCAGAAAACTGGCTTTGAGTATTTCTTTATAGCTTTCCTTCCTGATTGACATAATCTAAAAAAAGTTGCCAAAAGCCTAAGAGAAGGTTCTGGTGAAGAAAAACAAAAGAAGGAAAACATGTTCTCATGATGTTTTAGTCACCCCACCAATCTTTATCACACTGAAGAAGATGGTTGGGTGAAGATACACAAGGAGCCATCTCTAATGGATTTTTGTTTCCTTTTTTTCCTCTGTCATCTCTGAGACTACAATGATTCAAAATCAGAAGGGGGAGGGGGAAGGTCTTGAAAGTTTTACAGCTTTTTGTACAAGATTTTTGGTTGCCTTTAGAATTGCTGGAAAACTGCTGTTCCTGTGTGAGGGACTTGAAAACACAAAAAAGAGTATTCTTCTGTAGCCCTGTTTGAGGGACCAGGGTGTTTACCCTATCTGGTGATTTTTGCCTAGCTTGGATTGAAAGGGGAGGCAAAAAAGCAATGCCAACAGAGTTCTCCATGCTCTGTCTTATCATCATTATAGACACGTCACTAGTGGCAAGTACTCACAGTATATTATTGCCTAATGTCTCTAAATCAAACAAGAGTATGTCACAGAAATTAGTTAAGGGGATGATTTCAAATCTGTGTAAAGCTGGAGGATTGGTTTAGATAAGAAGCCAACACTGCTGCAAACGCAGAGCTGGTTTGTAGCTTTAAAAAGCAGAATTTGTGACTTAGACTAACTTCTGGTTTTCAGGGATAACAATTCTAATTAAATTCCTGCTCTTTCAGGAAATGCTTTAATGAGAGGAGCATTTTTTAGTTTCTTGTCTGTAACTGTATTGGAAAATGAACCTGTCCTTGTCTTGGATATTGTCCACATTTGGTAGGCTGATAAGGGGTTCATATTGAGGTATCTTAGTGTAAACCCCTGATTTGGGGTTTGGAACCAGATGATCTCTAAGGTCTCTTCCAACCCAGATGATTTTGTGATTCACTGATTTAATTTTGTGTAATTCTGTGGGCAGGGTAAGAGTTTTCAGCAGTTTCATTTGAAAAATGTGCCTGTCTGCATAGGACATGTAAAATGTCATGTGTATTACTGGGCTTGAGCTGTTTTACAAGTCATCAGCGATGCCTCTGAAGAAAAAAAAAACAGCCAGCAACCACTTCATCAAGCTGCTGGAGTGTTGTTTTGTATTGGATCTTCGCTTCTCTTGTATGTAGGTGAGGAAAGCCTGAGCCTAAGCAGCAGAGAGAGCACCAGTTCCAGTGCAAATGTCCACAACCAAAATGATTATTCACTCAGCCCCTGAATCTCTTTTTGGGTTAGGACCCCAAGGATAAAAAAGGCCTTTACCTTGTCATGGAAAACTTAACAGTGTTATTGCTGGTTTGCCCACAATGAAAAATGCCAAAAGGTTTTTGTTGTTGTTGTTTTATTAGAAAAAAAGAAATTGGTCCATCCCTGAAGAAACCTATTTCTGAGCAGTCCCTGAGTCTACATCTTTCTGAAGATTGAAAAGATTTATACAGTTTGATTAAAGTTCAACTAAGAACCCACATTTTGAGCTTCCTTCTTTGAACGGATGAGAGCCTTCTGAGGATTGCTCATCACACCTGGAAACCAGACAAATTTCACTCCTCTGCACTGGAAACTCCTATACTTCTGGCTTCTCTCCCATTCTGCATTTAATTATTTCGAATTCCAGCACACCAAGCCAAGTTTAGCTGCTACTTTCCTGCAAGCGCTCTTTATTCTCCAGCTCTTGTGCTGCCTGGCCTGCCATGGTGTGCAAGTGAGCAGCAGCAGCGTGACAGGGAAGAAGGTTTGTTAAATTAAGACCCTCTTAGTCCCAAAGGAAAAGGGTTAGTCACTCTTCCATAGATGAAAAATGACCTCTTCCTCTCCCTGACCCTGGGGGATATTTTCCTGATATAACAACATGAAAACTTGGCAGGCTCCATGTGTTAGATGACACTGTATGTTGATGAAGAACATTTCTGCGATATCTCCACAGGGGCAGGCAAGATGGTATTTGGAGAGCAAGAAGAAAAGAAGAGAGAAGAAGAAAAGAAATTGGATGGGGGGGGAGAAGTGCAAGGGGCAGGCAGGCTGCTAGTTGTAACTCGTAACCTGCCAAGACTCACATGTATGACACAGGCCTTTAAAAATGTGTGACAAATACCTCAAATGAAGGACAGGACATCAAAGTGCAGGGGAGACAAAAAGCATAGACTGAATGTGGAATTTGTGGCCTTAGTATATAATATGAGTTGTAATCTTGGCCTGAAAAATTTGTTATTTCTGATGTACTTCAGCTTACAGAATTACGAAGTGAGAGTTTCAACACGAGGGAAGGGGAGGTAAATTTTTATTCTGAATGATTTATTTGTTAGGAAATAATGCCTGGGTACAATCAAGGATAAAATCCATTTCTGTGGAGCAATATACATTCACAGGCAGGAGAAAAAAAAAATGCAGTGGCCAACACGGTAGAGACACAGTAATCAAAACTGAGCTAAACAGAATTGGATATAAAGTTAGGCGTATACTTCATAGTGAGGGAGTGGAGAGCTGTGTGGCTTCTACTAGTAAAGAATAAAGCTGCTGACAGCAAATACTACTGAGATAACGGAATTTCTTTCTTCCCTTTTTGTGGAGGGATGAATGAGAGATTGAAAGAGATATTCAGATTTTTAAATAGATACTTAACCAGCTCAATTTGCTCCTGACATAGGTGCATTTACATCAGATTTCACCCAGCAATTATTTCCTTATTTTCCCTTTTTTCCTTTTTCCCTAGATTTGTCAGGTCCGATAAACTGCACCAGTCAGATTGCTAACAATGGGTGAGGATGATGTATGTGGGGAGAAAACATCAGTTTTCCAAGGTGTGAGGTAGATGGATAGTCAGTCATCCAGTTTCAACTTTGGGTTACTCATCCCTTCTGATTCTCTTCCACTGCATTTTTAAAGCAAACCATCAAAGCACATGGCAACAAAATAAGCTGAAGGCTTTGGCTTAAAAGGAGTTCCATGAATTTGCTGTGTGGGCTGGGCTGAGGAAGTGCTGCCCTCTGAGCCCTGTAGCGAGCACTGGGCTTGTTCCCTGGCACAGGCAGAGTTGCAGCTGGATGTGGCACAGTGGGAAGGTGGGGTTGTATTAATGCTTATTTCATTTTCTAAAATATTCCTCTCTGTTTTTTAAAAAGCAATCAGCACAAAACACTGCCAAGGCAGCTCCAGGCTCTGGGACCCATCCCACCCATCGTTGTGCAGGGGCATGACCCTGGCAGGAGGAGTTCAAGGTGGTAGACTGAGGGGTTTAATCACTGAGTGAAGGAGGAAAAAATCATAAATACAGTTCATGTGAATTTCACAACTCAGGGAAACCACTTGTTGCTAATAGTTGCTTTAACAGATGTTGGTAAAGGATTTTGTCCTGTGAGGCCCCTTCTAACCTGGCTAAGCAATTGGAATTTGAGGTTTACACATTAGGATTTCCCCCCGATTCCTGACATTTATCAAGTGCTTTTGACATGATAATGGCAAATTGAGTTCTATTTTGACTGTGATTGAAACCCAGATGAACTCTTGCTATCCAACTACATCTGTTGTGTGTTCCTTCCAGAATAAATATGGCAGTTCCTGATACTGAAACAGCTGGAAATCTTGCATTCATTCATGTTTCTTGAGATGAAGTGTGTCCTATGGGTTTACCTGGTGATATTGCTTATATACGATTTATTTAAGATGCGTAGCTATGAAGAAAAGTTACTCAGTGCAAGATTTCCAGTGCTAGTACTTGCGAGCCTGGACTTCTAGAGTAATATACCTTGATAATTTTTACCTTAATGTTTCCAAGTGGATTCAATTTTTGGAAGTGGTGAATATTTCTAATACCAGGGAGTTTCTAAAGGAGACAAATGAGAGTTCTCTAGCCAAGCCAGCTCATCCTGACTTGAAGTAGCATAATGGGAGTTTGATCTGGGTGCCACTATCCTGAATAAGTAATTGAAATAATTTGCAGCTGAGGGAGAGTAAAATGTGCAATGCATTTAATTTGGACTCCTCACAAACACACACACACACGAGTGTGCTGATATGACGCTTGTAGAATTTGCAGTTGTAAATAGTAAGTGTTCGCTCTAGTTGTGCAGTGGGTGGGGCCGTGGGATAAAGGTGCAGGGACACAGCTGGAATGGCATAAACATTTAAACAGTCCAGAGGGGTGAAAAAAGGCATCTTTTGTCTGCCCGGTTCCAGGAGAAGTTCTTGCTTGTGCTGCTGAAGATAGCCTGAGAAGATTAGAGGGGGCTCAGCTGGGGCAAGACAAAGGGAGACTGTGTAAAGCAGGATCAAGCCTGTTTGCTTAGCAGAGCTCTCTGTCTTCTTGTTGACAGATGTAGCTAGTGCAGTATCAGACTTTGTAGGCTCCTCCTCTGGACTGTCAAGTGACAATGGTTGTGGGAGTAAATGACAGTGTAAAGTACTCCATGAATCCTTTATTTGTTTGGTAGTTGTAGCCTGGGATGGGGATTTAATATTGAATGGACTCCAGATTGTCTAAATTGCAATCACTGTGTTTGTTTAAGCAGTCTGTGGGGACTGCTAAAGCATGTTAACTTTTCCTTCTCTGCTTTTCATGTTGCAAAGCACTGAGGTAGGAAAAAAGGGTTAAGGGAATTGGAAAGGAAAATTTTGCACTGTAACAAAATGAGGATGCAATTCTCCTAGCTGCTGAGGAATCATCAAGAGTTTCAGGTCACTGAATTAGCACGTGATGTGATGGACAAAAGCCTTCTGCATTCCTTAAATAAGAGCTTTTCCTTTTGCTGGTGCACTAATCTGTCACAGAGAACATGCCACTATCTCAGCCCAGTGAAGTTGCTTTCAGTGCCAGATCTCAGCTTGTAATGTCAGCAAATAGCACGTACAGTAATTTGTACTTCAATAGTATTATGGCCCAGACAAACCAAAAGGCCCCAGACCGAGTCAATGAATCAAAGATGGGGACTATCTAGTGAAATAATTAAAAACTTCAAAAAACAATCAGCTTTCATTGATTCCTCTTTCAAACTATAAAGGAAAACTTGATCCCCTTTAGGAGCCAGAAGTACCCTGAATGTAGCCTTGCAACTAAGCGAGCCAAAAAGGTTAGGGAAAAAAACAGCCAGATGAAATGAATCCTGACTATGGAAAAAAAGTGTTATTACAAATTCTGGGACAGAGGAGGGTTTTCTTTAGCAGAAAAGGCCCTTTATTTCATATCATGGCTCAGGACACGCGATCATGTTGGAAGTGCTAACAAACACATTCGGTAACAGGTCACCACTTGTTCAGTCAATAAAGACCCTTTCTTGCTCCATGTTTTGCAGGATCCTAAGCCTCAGGTATCTTTGACAGAGCTGTAAACAATTCTACGTGGCTGTGTGTTTGCACCAGCTGATAAAGAGGATTTTAATAACCTTGATGCCACATCTGGAGCACAATCCATCTTTACTGCATCAGAATCCTCTACAGCTCTTCTCTAATCTTACTACCCAAGCCAGCAGCTTTTCCCCAACTGCACACTGATCTGCAGCATTGTCTCCAAATAAACTTCTCCTCATAATATGTGGTTGTTGAGGCTTCAGCCCTGACAAAGAGGGCATGCATGCAGCTTGTCTGGAGATTGTTGTCTGAGTCCTCCCTGGTGAGCAGGGGGGTTTTCAGGAGCATCCTCTAGCTTGCAGAGGTGCAGGAATAGGACACTGGTCTGCATTCATCACCAGAAAGGAGAGAATGCTCTCATTTTCCCGAGAAGGATTTCTTTCTCTGAGCACTTTGTTTTTTCCCTTATAGCAATCATCCCTTTCAAAGCTATTGGAGTTTTTCAGTGGGGAAAGAGGTTAGTAGTAATGACTTGATGTGTCAAGTGAGATAAGGACCTTAATGTTTTCCAAGGAAATCTTGGCTATATGATTTTTGCTGATTCATTTTTTGTGTACAATGCAAAATCACACAGAAGATTTTGTGTAGAGTTCTCTCTTTAATTTAAAAGCAAGGAACGTTTGACCCATAGTTTCCAAATTAGTATTTTTTTTCATTTAATTATGCAAAAATTTGAAGTGTCTGTTACTTCTCTGTGTCTATAAATATGTAATCAAAAAACTGGCCAGGTGACAATTTTTTAAAACTTTATTATTCATATATCACCAGTCACACCATCCAGACTTATCCTGGGAATCCAGTTTGCAGTAGGCTACAGGAACATCAGCTCCAGGAAACTGAGACCCCAGCTGAGAGAAATACCCATTTTGTGAGTACACATTTAAGTACATTCCTAGATACAGATACACTGAACATGTCCTCAATTGCCCTCTCCATTCAGGGACTAAGAGGAGGTAATCAGTCATAGTAGGTGGATGTAAAATCTTGAAATATAACACAGGATCTGCTTGAGGTTTGGTGGCTGATGTTGCTGCAACAGCATCAAGACTCTTAATTCCTGAGTTGCCATCTTTAAAAACTCTGAAATAGCTCAATGTAATGACAGACCAGAGCTTTTTTTATAATCACATGGTACATGCTTTCAGAGTTATATGTCGACAGCACTTAAGCAAGGATTAAGCCAACTTTAATGTCTGATTATTTGTTTTTATAATTACTCTTGTCATTATATATAAGGAAAGCTGACAACCGGTGTAAAGTATTTTTGAGGTCTGCACCGTCTCTGTTCTGACATCCAGATCAGCCCTTCCTTCTTTTTTCTTTTTTCTTTTTTTTTTTTTTTTCGAGGGGGGGGGGCAGGTTGCCCCACAATGTCCTTTTCTCAAATGAATGGGAAGAACAAATCCTTCTATACTCTAGCACAGATCTTCTCTTCTTTTTTCTCAGACACGTGGTGTTTAAGGCTGCAAACAGTAAGCCCCTCCCCCCTCATTCCATCAATCCCGTGGCAACACTTGTGAGCAGGAAAAGAAATCTCTCTCCCAGCCCCAGGAGAAATTTTTCATCCTCAAATATAACTGATGTACATGTGTTCTTAACACATTTAACATGATGGGAAAAGGCTGCTGTGTGTGCAGTTGTCAGTAACTCTCGGCAGTGTTTGAGCTTGGGTAGGGGATGTCTGCTTCCAGATCCTCCCCGGTTGCTCTAGGCAGAGTGAGACTGCTAATAGCATTGTCCAAACGCTTCTCGAACTCTGTCAGGCGTGGTGCTGTGGCCACTTCCCTGGGGTGCCTGTTCCAGTGCCCAACCACCCTCTGGGTGAAAAACTTCCTTCTGCTATCCAACCTAAACCTCCCCCAAATCAGCTTCATGACATTTCCAGACTCCTGTCGCTCATTGACAGAGTGAAGAGGTCAGTACCTGCCCCTCTGCTTCCCCTCATGAGGAAGCTGCAGATCTTCTGTGAGGAGTCCCCTCAGTCTCCTCTTCTCCAGGCCGAACAAACCAAGTGATCTCAGCCGCTCCTCATGTTTGCACAAATGTGAACAACTGCTTTTAAGGGGTGTGTAGAACAAATTACACAAGGTTCTCTCTGAAAAATCTCTGTGCCACTGGAATATGTGAACATGCCTCTTGCTCGCTGTGTGGGGATGAGATTACCCCATTTTTGCCAATAGTGGGATGAAAGACATGATACCAGTTTTAAATTAAGAATGTACCCAGTGTGCTCAGCAGCACAGCAATTTTAGGTAATGTTCAGTGCTAAGATCCTGACTCGGCAGAAGACGTAAACCCTGTCTTCCCTCATGCTGGGGTCAAGCTAAGAGTTTTTCTCTGCTTTGATGGTCACAAGTAACTAAATTACTCTGACTTTTGTGTGGCTTTGGTGTGGTCCTTTTATTTCTCCTTTTTAACTGATACTTTTTAAGTGTGCCAAAGAGATAGTAGTGCCAGCTATGATTTTTTAATGTACAGATGATTGACTCAGTAGACCACAAACACTTCTTTGGAGCTGCTACAGCCCAGTGCATTAAAGCTGCTCGGGGATGGAGGGATGCTGGATTTCCCACATTCCTGATACAGTGGCTCTATTGTGCTGGAGTGGCTCTTGCGCATGTGTATCGTTTCCATCTGTCTGCTGAGACTCCTTAGGAAACTTGTGATGAGAACTACTCATTGGGCTTTTGCAGCAGCCAGATCTGAAATCCTTGTTTCAGAAAACCGTGGCAGAGCAAGAATCACGAGACTGTGGAAAAAAAAAAAGCATCTCTAATACTCAAGTCAGCCCCAGCCTTCCCTATCCCATCCCTTCACACACACATATTATTTTATGCTAATGGTAATGTCAATAGCAATACATCTCATTCATTTTGAAGTAGACAAACATTCAGAACATTTTTAAAAATGGTAATAGTGTTTCAAATATTGTTTGCTTCATCTGTTTGGGATAACTCATTTGTCCTTGTTTTAGTCAGTGAATATGAGGAGCTGTATAGATCAGTGCAGAGCCAGAAAGAGCCATCACCTGGGCTGTATATTCTCCCTGCCTGATCTGCTCTTTACAACAGGCCATAAAATTTCACATTATAATTTTATCATCAAACCTAGAACCATTCTGTCAGTTCCAATATATATTTGAGGAGTCCATTATGTAGAAAAGAGTATATTTTATAGCACTATGAAAAGTATTGGCACAGTAGATCATGAATAGTATCTTGCAAGTTATTTAGAGAGCAAATAATATGTTTTAAAACTGATTTCTCGTATAGGGCTGAGCTTTGGCAAAGCCTATTGCCTGACTGGGAACTGCAATTTTCAGCTTTTTTTTTTTAATCCCTTGCGGTGTCATTTGAAAATGTTCAATCAATCTAAATATCTCACAAGGGTTAAAAAGAATAAACAACCTAACAGTCTTTCAACAGACAGAGACTTGGGTCATGACAGTTATGGAATTAATGAATCAGAACCTCATCTGGTTGACTCTGTTTAAAAAAACAAAACAAAATAACAAACACACAAGAAAAAATTGTGATTGACACTCTGGGATTTTCTTCATTCATATACCTAAATAAAAGGGGAAAAGAAGACCGATAAAGAAAGAACATTAATTGTTCTTACAATTTTGTTTTAAACAGAAACCAACCATAAAATTTGAGACGCGCTGTAATCTTGGGGGGGATCATAATGCCATAATGCCAAAATAGATGACTTTGAAGGGGATTTATAGTCAGACAAAACTTGGCAGCATAAACAGCAAGGTCATTTGGTTAAGGACTAATGATGTTTGCTATACCTTGTCATCTCCTCCCTTCCTCAGATTGAGAGGGAAAGACCTGGAAATTTAGGTGATCACAGGATTACTCTGAAATATTAAATGTGAAAATATGAAAAAGGCAAATTGGGTGCAGGAGGTATCAGGTTTAGTATTTCCAGCAAAAGAGGGAAGAAGCTATTGTGCAATTCACATAGAATGTTTTGTTCAGCTACATTTATGTGTGTTTAAAGGTATTGCATGATTTATTTGGCATTAATACACCAAGGAAGAGAAGAACATTTTAAGCTAAGGAATAAGAAAAAAGATGTTCATACATACAGTGATGATTAAATTTCAAGTGGAAATTAGAAACTGTCTACAGGTAGTTCGTGTCTCTTTTCAAGAGAAGTGCCCCAAAATTGTTCCCTACAGAGATCTTACCAGTGATGAAATAGAGTGAGAGATTTTTCTTCGCGTACCTTCAAGAATCATCTGATTATAGATATCCTGATGTGGTGCTGGGACTTTTCCACAATATCATCATCATGTTGTTGACTTGTAATTGACTGTAACACCCAGATCCTTTCCCAAAAAAGTTCTCCCTAATCGTTGCTCCCAGTCCTGCATTTATACAGTTAACTGTTCTCCCTAATTATAGTTTCATCTTCTTGTCCTCATTGCATCCTTTTAAGGCTGTTCCTCCGATTTCAGGATTATTTAGAATTCTGATTCTGCCTTCCTAGTTGCTGTCTCCCAGTTTGATGCTATCCGTGGATTTCATAGGAACACTCTTTATTTCATCGCATATATGTATTTCATCTTTATTAGTAAAAATATTGAGTAGCATCTGATTTAGGACAGATTCTTGTGGAATGCTGCTCTATGCATTCTTCTATTTAACTAATGAGCCATTAATAATGCTTTCATTGTTTTCCTTGTAATTGTGTATTGTTTTCATGTCTGCCTTGTGATAGTTCCAGCAAGATCCTCTCTTGTAGTTTACTTGTGTGAAGGTAGTGTCAGAGAGTTTCAAAAAGTGAACCACAAACCAAGTATGGCAACTGCTACTCCTGGTGCTCTGCAAAGAATTATAAGTTGCACGAAGAGATTAATTTAGCAAGATATTTTCTTGACAAATCAACACTGATGTATGTATTATTTTTCTCCTTGTTACCACTCACACACTTACAAAACATTTGCTTATTTTTTTCTGATTTTCTGGGAACTGAAAGTGAAGTGAAGTTTGTAATTCCTGGAATTTTAATTTCTTTGAAGCCAGGTACTATTTTGCTCTTTTTGACCCATACTTCCCCTACCCTTTTTAAGTTTTATTCTAACTGCTGAAGAATTGCTTCAGTTGCTTACAGGTATCTTAAATATACTGAAATGACTTGCATTGCATTCATCTTGCCCCAGATTTATAAAATAATTTTATTTATTTAGAGTATTTTGGCACAATCAGAATTTTCTCGTAGAAAAGTTTGATTTAGTGAATGCTATTTTTTCAATCAAGAAGAAAACCAGAGCAGACAGTTCCTGAACATCCCAAACTAAGAAACATGGAGCCTGTGGTAATTTCAGTTTTTGAGCAATTTGTATTTGAGCTCTATAAAAAGTATTTCTGATATTAATACAGGTATTAAACTCTCATAGTAAAGCCTGTAGGAAGCATATGCTGGAATATTGGACGATGTGCTGTTCACCATTGGGATCTTTTCATTATATCTTCCCAACAGCACTACTACAAACACGATCTGGTGAAGCACCTCCTAGGAGTAAGTTCATTTCCCATATTTGAGTTAGGGTCAACTAATGTTATTCATAAAGGTGATTTTTGCAGGGTGGGTTCTGTTCCTTTTGGATTTGTGTTGTGATCATCAGCTCCTGACCAATTTATGTGGTCTGTTTTGGCCTTTAGTATGTTCACACAGTTGACCAAGTAATGCAAATCCTATAATCAGTCCTCTTAGACACCATCCTCAATCTTTTTGTGTTGAAAATGAATTCAGAGTTGAGTTTTAAAAATAAGTAGGTAAAAGAATGACTTTTTTTAGAAAGGTTTTGTGGGCTTTTTATTGTTTCTGCTGGTCTTACCCAACCATAAATTCCCAGTGAAGGAGACTGTAACTTGTCCTTGAAAGTTTAGAGATGAGATGATAGATGGTTTGGATTGGAGAGCTCAGGGAGGCTGAATATTGTCCTGTCTAGAGTTGTGAGGTGATAGTATTGATTTCTCTTCAAACTACACATGGATGCCTCCAGATACATTCTGCATCCATTAGGTCCTGAATGGGGAGCTTTTAATTCTTGGCAAGTAGCAGCACAGAGCAGGCAGGCCTTGCCCTGCTTCGTTTGTTTTAAGTAGAAGTAATGCTGTGTGCGTCCATTTAAAATTAATTGACCTTTTGTTAGACCATTACTCTTTGTGGAATGACTCCATTTGTCCATGTGAAAAAGTGCAACACAAGGATTCTATCAGGCTGCTGCGAAACAGCCAGGTAGGTCAGGTTTAATGGAAACATCAGGCATTAACCCTTTTCCAGCTGCTGCCTAGGGAAATCCTCGTGGGTGGAAGTTGGATTGTGTTATCTTACATAGCTCTGCTGAGCCACAGGCACACGGTGAGTCTAATGCACCTACTCTGTCTAGCAGGGTTTACTTTGGAGCTCTGCGAGGAGACAAACATAGACCTTTTCTTTTGCTTTTCACAGAATATGAATCAATTAAGGCTGCTAAGTCCCAGGCTTTTACCATTACTCATGATCCTGCTGCTTTTTCCACTGCTGTGCCAAGACAGTGGGGATTAGGTACTGGGTGGGCAAAAGCACAGAACAGGAATCACAGTGTTAAAGCATCTTGCCTTTTTTGAATGTACAAATGAACAGTTTCTTGAACTTGCAATTATAACAGAAAAGGGACTAATTATTGTTCAAACTGTTGGGATTTCCATGCTTCCACATGATTTGCCCACCAGCAATAATAAATCTAGATGGTTATGAGGACATGCATGAAATTAATTTAAAAAGGAAAACAATTGTTCATTTCAAAATTATAGTAGTTCTTAAAGACAGATAGTTGAAAATAAACAATGGCCAAAGTGAATGTTATTTTTAAAGACTGTCTGCATGATGATTTTTCTACAGCATAGAATAAGGCATGGTTTCTGTCTCAAAATGCCTGCATATTTTACACAACAGAATTAAAGTTTATTAGGCTTAGGTCAGAGCTGAGGGCTTGACCAAGGAACATTTTAAATCAGATATTGTCTTGAATAAGGTGCTAAAATTAGAAGCCTAAACTACATCCTTTGTTGAGTGGGAAAGCATGTCTTATTCAGTCCCCAAATTTTGGTGCAAAGTTAGTTTCATGTTTCTTTGTTCTCTTGTGCTTGTCGTGTTAAGTGGCAACATTACAATACATGGAAACTAAAAGCACTGATTGTAAGTTGTAGGAAAATAGAGGGGGTTTTGTAAGCACTCCCACCCATCTGGAACTTGCTGCTCCCTTATAATCAGTCACAGATTGTTAAATAAAGTCGACTTTACTTCACCCTGAACTCTCGCTTTATTCTCCTGTGAGTAGTCCAAAATAAGTATTGGATCCCTTCATTAGAACAGAATAATCAATTGGCTTGCATTACCTGCTGGCCTTCAGAGGTCTGCAGCCATTTTCCTATTTCCTTCTGATCACACTGCATTTAATGAAGGGCTTTGTTGGTCAGCTTCCACATAGGGTGCTTGCATTCTTGGTGTCTGTAGTGAGTGTTTTTATTTATGGTTTGTGCGGTGCTGATTTAAACATTTTTTTGTACAAAATGCAAATGGTCTCCTTTAGCTTCCCTTTCTGGACGGACCTGTTTGCTTGACTTTCTGTATGTGTGTCATCTTTCCAACTGACATGCAGCAGTGTGGGATCTCACATTTGGATACTTCTCACTTGGCGCCGTGCTCATCCTTCCACTTACATTTTGAAGAGTAATTTCATATTTTCTTCTCTATCATTTTGTTTGCCAGCATGGATGAGAGCCATTCCTGGAAGGGGGTGTGCATCAGAGCTGGCACTGAGCAAACCACTGGCATAGGGAAGAGAAGCTGTTCCTGTGTCAAGAAGGCTTGGGCATGTCTAGGTTGTGCCGCCTATTCCACTCTCAGCTCAGTGCCAAAATTCTGTATGCACCCTCATGCCAAGACCTATTGAGAGAGAGACTGTCTGTGAGTGTGTGAATTTATAGATATTTAATTAATAATGGAGCAGATAATTTTCATAGTAATTGCCTTACCTATGGTGAGGAAAGAAAGGTAAGGTACATGTGCATGTCCTGTGCCTTACTCTTGGCTGTAACCACAAGTCCATTTCCAACTTGAGCGTGACAGGTGAGGGATTTTGTTTGTTTGCTTGTTTGTTTGTTTGTGCTCTGTTTTTTGTTTAGGGGGAAATTTGTGAGGAGTTGTTTGTTTTGCTTAATTGATGCAACACAGGGTTCTTCCAAACCAGCCCCCTCATCAGAAATCTTTGTTCTGAGAAGCCTACTGTAATAAGGATTTATTGCACGTAGCTCTGCTAATGTCACATGTTGGTGAGAGTGTGCCACAGATACTCCTCTGCACTTGAGCTGAGCATGAATCTTTCAGTCCTAACTGGTGAGCCATGAGTGTTTAGTTTGAGCTGAAGCAGCTTGTGTTTTTTAGCTGTAATTCTTTGTTAGTCATTATGAATATTAGGCATTACAGTGGCTAAAACTAGACTCTATTTTTTGGCCCAGCTGAAAGAAGGTGAGTCAGGGTAAGACATTTGTTAAATACATTTGCTGAAGTTGCTGATTTCTTCTGAAATGCTGACAGGAGCTGGCACTGGCTCCAGCCCCAGTGAATTGGGTAGGTGCTACCCACCCTCCTCCCTGCTGAGACTTGCAGCAGTGAGCTGTGGCCCTAAAGAGACCGAAAGACATGGGATCTAGGAGGAAAGCTTAGGAAGCAGCATGTAGCTGAGACCTGAGCATTTTCCAGACAAAGCTGGCTTATTGTCTGGCTTATTATCACTTGAGGAGCAGTGATCTACTGACTGCTTCATCCACTGTCTGCAGTTGTCCTCTCACAATTCAGAACTTGATGGACTTTCTTGTTGGGATTTTTAGGTAAACTTCAAAGTATTTCTATAGCTTTGATGCTATCATTATCATTTGGGTTACTTAGGCATTCATCAGCAGGAAGACCCAGTCTCCATCTTGTTACAGCAATATTTGCCATTTCAGCAGCCCTGAAGTCCAGGGAGATGAGCAAAGACTTTTCTCTCATTCTTGATACAAAGCTGCCATAATTCTACTTCCTCTGCAAGACTCAGCTGCAGTGCTAACACCGTGTCAGCTGCCTGTAATTACTGGTGAGACAGCATATGACTGTCCTTCCATCACCCAGAGCTCACCAGAGCTATGAAAATGAGGAAGAGAGGAAAATGTGACCATTTTATTGAGTGCTGTATGTGTGTTCAGCCATGTGTTTGCCTGTCAGACTGGGAACACTGGGCAAAGCACAGGGAAGGCCTTCCAAAAAGCCCATCCAGACCTCAAGGCCAACTGAGCAAACAGCAGATAAGAGGTAGACTGTGAACAACCACCTTTTGCAGAACTTCAAAGTGATTTTGAACAGTTGTAGTCTAGTCACTGACTCATCCCCTCCTCCCCCTTTTCACTTTTCCTGCCACTCCATGAACAGCATGTGAAAGCACTGAAAGAAAATAAGAATCTTAAACTCATAAACATACCTGCCTCCCATCTGGCACTCATCCCAGCAGCCTGGTGATCTCCTTAGTTGTCCAGCAGATAGTTGAAAAACAAGAGTCCTGTGAAGATTAGCATGTCACCATATCCCTGCCAGATGGCGGTGAGTAAAACATGGGC
Organism: Machaerirhynchus nigripectus; assembly: GCA_013397975.1. NCBI lineage: Eukaryota > Metazoa > Chordata > Aves > Passeriformes > Dicruridae > Machaerirhynchus > Machaerirhynchus nigripectus. Next base: position 486,207 of record VZRQ01000732.1, read on the forward strand.
AAATTGCGTTGGCTCTGCTTCCATCATGACAATCACAACAGAAACACTACAGTGTTGCAACATCGCTATTTTTTAAGCTAAGAAAATGAAGGGACTGTAAAGTAGGGCAATCATGGAATGCTAAACACTATTTAAACCTAATTGCAATGAAATAAGTAGACTCTGAAGGGTGCAAAGCACCACTGAAGGTGGCCCACAGGTTTTAGCCTCTCACTTGAAGAGTATGGGGAAGTTGGCACCGGGCGTATTTGCCTCACCACCCTGCTGAAAAGCTCTTGCCAACTTAAATTCAATTTAAAATCCATTTTTTATTAATGGCCATTCTTAATTTGATAAGCTTTTGAGTCTTCAGACCTCAGCAAAAGAGGAGTAGAACAGGACCATAAAGCTTGACCATGTGTTTCTAAGCCAGTATACTGAGACACTCCCAATTTCATGAGGATAAGCAATTTGAGGTAATGGCATAAAAGAAATAGAAACTTCAGAGTGCAGTCAGATTACTGCTAGTGTCATGCTGCAGTAAAGCAATGCCTCAGCTGAAAATTTGCACCCCAAATGGCAAAGGACAATCTCTGCTCTTCTTACTTGTCATGCAACATTCAGCTGAGCCAATGTAACAACCTCCTGTAGAAAGGGGGTTCCCTTTCTACTGCTCCTCCCTCTTTGGAGATTGTTCTTTCATGTACCACATTTTTTAGACCCTTCTCTAGCTTTGACCAAATAAATGAGTTGTTTGTGTGCACACAGGCCTTGTGTTTCTGCAATAAAGAGGAAGACCCATGTCCCATGACACCCCCTCCCAGCTGGTACAGAAAACCATTTTCCCTTCGGTGAGAAGAAGCTGTCTGACCATGAATGGGAACATGATGTGATGCTCGGGGAGCAGAATTCTGGGATATTGCTCAGGATCTTAGCTGTGCAGATTGAAACATCACAGAACAGAGCACTGGCTTTCTGTACCACACAGAGCTGCCCAGTGCCTGGTGCAGTAATGCGGTGCTGATCCAGTAATGTGATTTAGTGTTTGAGGGAGCGAAAGGCTACCATGAGAGGGCCTGGACTGCTTTTTGACTTTCAGTGCTGGCAGTGCCTGTTCAGTTTGTTTGAAAAGCCAGTCTTCCCTTCTCCCAGGCCTCTGGCCCCATCCTGAACAATTTGTTTTGACTGGTATCAGATGAAAGTCTCAAAAGCATCAGAACTTGCAGAGTTGACATTTGAACCTATGTAGACTTGCTGGTTAGCAGCTGATTTGTGACTGCAGGCTTTCAGCAGGCGTTTGAGTTCCTCCTGAACCATCACAGGTATAAATGCTGTGGGGATGACTTTGTCAAAAGTGTCCTACAAAACAAAATTTGAGATCAGCCTAAGATGAAGACTTTAGTGTGAAAAAGGTACTTATTCTAGTGTTTGGATGTGTTCTAGGCAAAAGTGCCCATTGCCCTTGTTCTTATCTGAAGTTGTGAACAACTTCCTTCAGTCCAATTTCAAGGATAACAGCAAGTGTGTGGGCAGGCTAAAGCTGCATTTCCCACTCAGAGTAAATGCATTGCAGTCTGGGATGCTGGCAAGGTACGTGTCTCTGCTGGCTGGAGAATTAGCTTTGTTTTTTGCTTTGGATTTATTTTAGATCAGGTAAATGGAGGGAGATGGGTTTTTTAGCCCTTTGATGAGTCAAAAAACAGTTTGGCAGCTTTTGGCTGAAGTGGTCAAATATTATCTTTGTCCGTAATAAAACTGACTGTTTTATTACAAGACAGTTCTGCTCTTGGTTTAGCCTTGAGTGCCCCGGGTTTCAGCAGCACTGCAATGCCCAGCACAGCTCCTGGCCTGCCTTTTACAAGTTCATTTACTATGTTCTTAATGATACCAGGCAAAGATTTACAAATCCTTCTACAAGCACCAAGGAACTCAAGTATAATTCGTTTAAGAACTGATGTTTGGTTTTCAGCATTTATATGTTTGTTTGCACTCAGCTTGCTTTGCTCTGAACCACAGATTCATTCCACATTCCTGTGCTGCTTGTTCTGCCGAGCGACCAAAGACTGAAAATCTTCAGCAATATATTTTAAATTTCTTGTATCAATTTTGGTAACTTTTCTTCTCCCTCAATTTGTGGTAAAAATTACCTGGCAGTGTCCTGCTTCGTATGATAATGTTAGCATTAGCAGCTTGGCTTGAATCCATATCCAAGAGTTATTCTGTAGCAGCAGTTCAGCTTATTGCTGTCTGAAGGGGATCTCCTCCAAACCAAAAGTTTTTACGTCATATCTTAATTTCTTACCTTTTTCTCCGTCTCACCTCTGCCTTTTAGTCTCTTTTCTTGCCCTGAAAGCCTTATCCCCTTCTCTCACCACTGCTCCTAAATATGCTTGTTCCCCTCAGGCTCTGACCTTGCACAGGCAATAAGCACAAAGCCGTGTTATTTGGAGTGAAGTAACACCAGTAGTCAGGAAGGAACAATGTAGTTCAGGCCAGACAAAATAAATCTCGCATTTCCTGTCAAGAAACTGGGCCAAAAGCAATGATGAGAGACAGAGGGGGCAAACCACACGGCTCAAAACTAGAGACATATGGGTTAGAAACAACCGCAAGCCCTCACTTAAAAACAGAAAACAAAAAGCCAAGGCGTTGGATGAAAGAGAAGTAGCACCAGCTCCTCGGCAGTAAAAACCTCACGACATGGGGTCTAGCCAGCTTTCAAACCCAGGCCATGTGCCGCACAAGCGGGGACTGAATTTCCTGCTACTGTACAAGATATTAATTGTCCCTTGATTAATTTATTTAATTGATGCCTTGTGTTGTAAATTAGGGAGAGCTGATCTGTCTCTGGCTTGCTTCTTCATCAAGCTCTCTTCCAGGCCAGAGGAGACCCCCTGATTAGAAGTTGTTGCTACTTTTTTTGTGTTTTAGTATCTCTCTTGCTGGTTTGCATAGACATGAAAATCTCAAAATCATGTACGGGGACACCCTTATCCCAACAGTCAGACATTCATCCAGCACTGCTGGTGAAGGGAATATTAATGAGTACATGGGTAAAGGGTTCATGATCAGTCCTCAAACCAGTGAGAGTTTTGAGCATGTGTTTATTTACAGAAAAAGGTTTGTAGTACACAGCCAAACTACACAGTTAGGATTTGAAGGGCATTTTATTTTCTTTCTGGATATTGATACATGTGTGTGTGGAGAGTAGTTTCATCTGAGGAGCATCCCAACAAGGCAGAAAGTGAGGGTGGCTCAGAGGGCTCTTTGGGATGGTTCCTAGGGGGGCTGGTGTTGGATCCTATCTGTTTTGAAGACTGAACCAAAAGCAACACACCAGGTGGTGTAAGAATGTTCAAACAGACACAGCACTTTCTTCTTCAAAGTACTGTGCAAAGATTAACTAATTAGATTGTTTTTCCTCCTTCGTAGGGAGGGTTTGTAAAATAGTGATCAGGGAACAACTGAGGATATGATTTATTTAAGTGCTGAAATGCTTTGTATAAAGTTCCTTACAGGAGACCATTAAGAAGATGCAGTTACTTCAGAATGTGTAAAAAAAAAAAGTCCTTTGAGATGAAGAGGCAGGAAGCAAAGAGCAGTCAGTTTTATTATGGACAAATATAGTATTTGAGCTCCTCAGCTTTAAGTGCCGAGAGTTCAAAATGGGTCTTGAATACATAGTGAAGAGGCAACACTTTATATCATGAAACATGTCTGGATTAATTCAGTATTGAGGGGGGAGATTTGCGAGGCATTTCATAAGAATTTGTCCATTTTTAGGAGATACGTCAAATAGGTGGAGAGGAAACTGGCAGAATGGTTTGATACTGCCCTGAGGAGAGCATACTGGGCTCCTGTCACCTGATTTAAAGAAAAAAAAAATTAATTAATAATTAACCACCAGAAGGCAGCATGAAAAGATGCAAAAGTGCAAAAGGAAGGAAGAGGAAGAGGTTGTTTGGAGCAGGAGTAACTTAGGCTAGAAATAAAGACAAGCAGTGCACGCGTGAGTAGTGAATGAGTCCCTATGCTCTCTGTGGAGGTGCTGAGTGTCTCCCATGGAGCACAGCATGCTCCCAGTGGTGTGGATGGAGCTGTCCCCTCACCTGGGCAGCCTGGGAAGGGTGAAGGCAGCGGGGCTTGTGCTCAGTACAGTCCTATCACGGCCTGTGCAGGCCCAGGGTTTGATCCTGGCTGAAATGAACATCCTCACAGACAGCTCAACTGATCTGACACAATGCCAGCCAGAGAGCTGTCTAGCAAGATATCAAATAGCAATATACTCAACCAGTGTTAGAACAACATATCTTCAAAACAAACTGAGCACACCCTGCAGGTATCCTTGTTTCTAGGTATTTCTGAAAGCTCTCCTCTCTCTCTTAACCCTTTCAGGTGCTGTACATCCAGCACAGATGGAGAACTTGCACGAAGGCATGCCCTCTGCCTGGCTCAGTGTGATAACTGTATCAAAAATAACATGGTCAGCAGGTCCAGGGAAGTGATTGTCCTTTTGTACATGGCACTGGTGAGGCCACACCTTGAGTCCTGTGTCCAGTTCTTGGCCCCTACTACAAGAAGAACATTGAGGTGCTGGAGAAAGTCCAGAGAAGGGCAACAGAGCTGGGGAAGGGTCTGGAGCACAAGTCTAATGAGAAGCAGCTGAGGGAGCTGGGGGTGTTTAACCTGGGGAAAAGGAGGCTCTTCTCACTCTCAACAACTTGCTGACATGAGGGTGCAGCCAGGTGGGGGTCAGGCCCTGCTCCCAGGAAATGAGGGACAGGACAAGAGAAAACAGCCTCAACCTGTGCCAGGGGAGGTTCAGGTTGGACATCAGGATAAACTTCTTCACAAAAGGGTTGTTAAGCTTTGAAACAGGCTGCCCAGGGAGGTGATGGAGTCCCCATCCCTGGAGGTGTTCAAGAAATGACTGGATGTGACATTCAGGGCTCTGGTCTAATTGACAAGATGATCATCAGTCAAAAGTTGGAGTAGATGATCTCGGAGGTCTTTTCCAGCCTAAATGGTTCTATGGTTCCAATTCCATTGTGTAGGTAGGATTTTCTTTTCAGCTTTAACAGAACTTTGCTCATTTCCCACTGCTGTGTGTTACAAGCTGGGAGAGGAGAAGGAAGGGAGGCAACACTTTCATGGGGAGTGATATGTGAATTCCAGGCAAGGTATCTGTACTTCTGTAAGTTCTCTGCTGCTTGTGAAGTATAACATAAAAATGCTCCAGTAATTCAGTAATGAACTGAAGGCTGGAAAAAAAGGGATATAAAAATTACCATATAATTGGAATAAAATAAATAAGGAACCTTTTCACCGGGTCTTTATTGCTTATAAAACTATAAATAATCCAAATTTCCAAAGCTACAGCTAGGTCAGAGAAACTTCCACCTAGAATAAGATATTTGATTCTTAGAGCTTGAGGGCATCTAGATCCGCATGTGGGCTCATTTTTAGCAAAAGCCTGAATTTAGCTCAGACCCCACTCATTTGGGATTGAGTTAGCTTGTAGTGACTAGCATGTGTGCTACAGTAAGGTTTGAGGATGAAATTATCACACCATGGAGTCTCATCTAAATGAGGTACCTAAATTAGGAGCTAAAGCCATCTGTGTAATCAATAGAGAAAGGTAGGCTCATCCAAGGGGGCGTCAGAGCAGCCATACAGGGAACTTCCCTTGACTCCATGAGCAGTTAGATCCCTGACGTTAGGTGGTGTGAATACCCACTGGGGTGCTTGGTGAGGGTGTCCTGTCTTTTGAGTTAAGTCTTCAGAGGACCAAAACAGTATGAACAACTCTAGGCTTGCACTGGAACCAGGAATTGAAGAATCTGAGGCACAAGGTTTCCTGTGATTTAACAAATAACATCTTGGAAAATGTTACTGAATTTCAGAGTTCTCTCTAGCAGCGTTCAATTTGTATTCCTGATCAAATTCAGGATTAAATTCTCACTTTGAATGTGCACATCTGTTAATATTTTAACTCATCATGTATCAGAATTCTCCAGATTTCCTGGCAAGTCATGCTCAGGATGAAGTCTTTCCAACTGTTTGTATTCAAGGCTGTGTTTATATATATATATGGGTATATACAAACACACATGCTCTCAACAGTGTGTAGGTGAGAATGTTGTTACAAGGAAAGAATATTCCAAATTATTTATTGCAAGAGACGGTTGAAGTCTGATGCTTTTAGATTGCTTCAGTTAATTTTAAATTATCCTGTTGGACCAAAAAACCTTTAATCTTTCCTCTGCCTTGGGCTTGCTTTAAAATTCACTATTGAAAAAAATTCCAAGTTTTAGCAGCAGAATTTTGTCATGCCATGAAATTCCAGGTTTCAGCAGTAGAATTTTGTCATGCCATGAGGCTCTGTCCGAACCTGGTGACGACATAAGACTATGAAAGTCTCTGTTTCACTTTCATGGTCATTTTCTAGACAGTGAGTCACAGTGTCACAGCAGCAGCCAAACAGGGGTGTCAGAGGACCTGAGCTCAGCTGGGACCAAACCACCTCCACTCCTGCAGCACATGTTGAACTAGACATCCATGGACCTGCCAGAGCAGCTGGAGCAGGATGGTAAGCACCTCCTCTCCCAATCTCCTCCCTGTGCATCCAGTTTCCCTTTCCTGCCTCCCTACACTGACATCAGCTGGAGTTTCCCCAGAAATGTAGCTGGGAAATGGGAAAAATTGGTGAGGTGTCCAGTTGGCTGGAGACCAGACTGGACCTTATTTTCTGCAGACTCCAGCCCATTCCCTGGAGCTTAAAGAGTAGATTTTTGTTACAGAGGCTAAACCTTGCCAGGGATGTGTGTTTTGGAAAGCTTCAGCAGTTGTATGTAATATATTTAGTATTTATCTCTTTTTTTTTATCCCCTTTAGAAAAGGAGGAAAGTTCATGCAAATTGCAAAGCCAAACATTGATAATTAAGGCCACATTCAGGTTGTCCCTCCAATCACACTTCTGCCCTCTTGTGTGAATGCCCTGTGATACACTTTTGAACTGCAAAAACCTGGGCTGGTTTTCCTTCTGTGGTGCAGATGATGGACACACAACAGGACAGAATTAATGGGCAAGTTGAAAACTGGTATTTCCTAACCTTGAAATGCTTGATTTTAACCTTTTTCTCCCAATGTTTTTTGAATGTTTTTTCCCCGGTGTTTCTGTTGTCACTGATTTCAGACTAAACAGTTAACTAGATCTGAAAAGAGGTATTTCTGTGTCATGCAGCTTCTCCAAAGTTACTAGTTTCATCAGGGATGAATTTGGCCCATTGCATCTAATGAATTGTATATTCCAAAATAAATATTAATAATGCCGGGTGCTCTTTTTAAATAGACTGTAGACATTCATATAGTCTGTGTAAAGTTCATATGAAATGATACTTGCCTATTCTTTATTCATCCTTTTGTTTAATAAATAATCCTTCAGCCTATCAGTGGTTGGTTTCTGGGGTTCTGTTGGACATCTGTATTTATCATTTAGGAAGCCATCATCAGTGAATCTTTCCCTCCTCAAATTTTTGTCATAAGGCCCAGGGTTTTCAGGATTATTGACTACTTCTCATTGAATTTGGGGTCTGCTTTTGTGGTTTTTTAATATATGTGTCACTTATCCTATTGGCAAGTTTGCAGCTTATCAATTGAGGAAAATGTGCAGCATGGTTAAGGCACAGAGAAGAAAAATCAACCATGCACTTGCTGAAACTCTGCATTTGCTGCAAGGCACCATTTCATCTGGGGGATATGAGTGACTCACAGAGGATGGAGGGACTCATAATTCCTATCGTACAGCACTGTTTGCTAGGATTTTCTGACTTTTGTATTTATCATTAGAGGCATCATAACACAATGTGAAAGAAAAAAATCTAGCCTTCATAGTGTGCTTTTCTGTTTGTAAATGGGTCTGGATATCCTGTGCTAAAATGTCAGGTTAGATCCTTTGTAAACTCTGAAGCCTGCTCTCAGAATAGAACACTTCTGGAGTGTATTAAATTGGTGTTAATTGAGAAACACATATGCCAATGACATTTTAAGCTACGCTAAATAAAACCAAACCTTTAGCAGGTCCCTATCACAGAGAGATCCTGAGATTTCACTGAACCTGCTGCTGCCGTCATCTTTTTTCCATCTATGCATATGTTGCTTGCAATGATATATGGTAACTCCTGATGCAAATACCACTCATGCTGTTACAGCTTAAAAGGCCCAGAAATAGAATGCAAACACAATGTCTGTTTTTTTCTTCTCCATGTTATGAAAACCTATGACCAACAGCCTAAAGTTTGATTCCTTTTCCCTGCAGTTTTCACACCAGCTGACTTCAAAACGTACGTTTCACGCAGCAAGCCATAAAAAATTAATCATTTCTATCTTTTTTAAAGGGGACTGATTCTGCAAGTGTCTCAGGTTCTCTGGCTCCTGCCACAGGTCAACACTTCAGGAGGGGTTCTGTCCTCAGGTGACCCAGTGCCCAGTGCTTGCACTGACTGTTCCCCAACGTGGCTGGCCCCTGTATCAGGCCAGAACGTGTGCTTTATCTTAAGATAAACAAAGTCATTTGAAAAACACAAAGCAAAATTGGGGTTGAAGTCCCAATTGTGTCAATATATGAAGGGGATGTGGCAATATTTTGTTGCACATTTAGTTTATTACAGAGAAGAAAGGGCAGCCTGGGAGTTTCCTAGGGCTGGGTGTCGGCAGCACTGGACATTCAGCAGTGAAATCCTGCTCCAGTGCAACCACTCAAACCCTGCCTGGCTGTGCAGGACTGCTCTTGTTAGAACAGCTGTCTTCTACTGCAAGTTAGGGCAAGAAGTCAAGAGCCATTTATGAAGTCTGGTACCATTGAGCTGGTATGATACAGCTGCAAGTGAAACTCTAACTGCTCTTTCAGGCAGGTCCTGTGCCTTATTGGGGGGCAGCCAATGGGAAAGATACCTCCCTCTTCCTCTCCACTCAGAAGTCAGGCAGCTAAAAGTACCAACACCTCAGTTCATTGTGCATGATGCCAATCTTCTTTCCAGCTTATGCTTAGTCCTGGTGTTTCAGAAAAGGCCTTGGCTTGTGGAAGGTCTGGTAGAACTGCATCAGTGGGAATGTGTCAACCTGTGGGACATGGGCAACCCGTAGCTTTCCTCCAGGGCTCAGTAAGCTGGGTGTTGGCCTGTGGTGTCTGTCAGGAACAAGGACTGGGGTTTGTCATCTTCCATTATCTAATAAAAGGAAATTAATGAAGCTACTTAGTTTTTGAAGAGGTATCTCTATTCCAAGCCTTCTCTTGTGTGAGCAGTACTAGGACTGTGTTTGGTAGTTCCTAATTCAGGACATGTATTTTTCAGGTCAGCCCTGTTTTCCTGTTCTTTTTTGTTGTGTCCAGTGCAACGCATATTTTCAAAATGAATGTGTGCCTACAGCACCCTACAAAGATGGCAGCATCTGCGTTTGCATTTTGCAGATGAGAAAATGCAAAGCTGTTTCGTTAGCCCTAGGCCGGAGACACCTCAGGGACAACTCTGTAGGTGCAGTACTCGGGCTGTGCAGATTTTAACATAAAATATGATGTCCTGTCTGTCTTCTTGTTCATCTACTTCATGGACCTACATGCATGCTGGAGTAGCTTGGGGAAGGTCAGAGGGAGTTCAGGATCTCATAAAACAGGGTCAGTTTTTGTGTGAGTGCATGTGTTGCTCCAGCTCACTGATGAGGCGTCTTGGCAGGACATCCCAACTTACAGACAGCCGCGTCCATTCAGAGGACACGAGCGCCCTTCTTGTGAAACACAGTCAAGAGTTATTTGCCAGAGGTGACTTTTTTATGGCTTTCTTGATGATAATGTTGCCTCGCAAATAACTCTGCTGGAAACCTGCAGATATCTCCAGCGATTCTGCTGTATTTGCCGCAGATAAGCGTGGTATGCACAGTGGGGCCAGAGATTTGGGACATCTGTACATTGGCACACATTGTAAAAGAGGGAAGCTGAGTGTGTGCAATGGAGCTGAGGGGGCTTGGGTGTCTTGGGATGGGAGTACATGTTTGGTGAGGCCACCCAAACAGCTTGGAGGTGTTTCACTCCGTGACTTTTTTGTGCGGAATACTCTTTTCCAATTTCAAGAAAGCTTTTGTAGGTGAGTTGGAGATTAATCCCCCTCACACTGAGGAATCGGTGGCTGGTGTGTTGCTGGCATCTTGTGCATTGGAGCCATCAGTGTGAAGGGAGCAGCCGGGTTTCCAGCAGCAGCCGTGGCTCGCAGGGTGACTGTTAGGCAGGAGGAAGCCCCCAGCAGGGTTATGGACCAGACAGTTTCTCCCAAGGCAGGTCAAAGGGTGAGCTTACTGTTTACAGAATCAGTAAATAGGTAATTATTCAACCTGGCAACAGGCAAAACACCACACAGGACGTAAATCCTTGCCAATTCAGCATTATCTGGCAGGGAATGGATTGGAGATCCAAGGATCCCTTGCAGTAGCAAAAGGGAGCTCTCTGCACTTTAAAACCTTTTAGGGTCATTGTATGATGCCATGGAGCCATTAAGGAGTCCTCACGTGCCAGAAGCAGTTTAACAGGCCCAGTGTTGGGCACTTAATTGTGTCAATAATTATTCACGCATTAGCACCGGCTCCTCCTTGAAGTGTGTACTGCAGTGACTCATTAAGTTATTACTGGTATTCATTACCAATAAAATTAGCCTTTTTTCAAAGTGTAAAATTTATGTTTTATAGAAAAATGCTGCTAGAAGTGCCACAGCTTTGCTCTACTCCCTGCTTGGTGCAAAGTAAAACAAGACTATGTGGAGATAAAGCAGTATTTTTTTGTCCAAAAAGAGGCCCTCAAATTAGAAGGAGTCTTGCGCTTTTTTACTTTTCTTTTCCCCACAGTGGGTTTTATGTACTTTAAATTGGGGTAGGGGAGAAGCCTAGCTTTGGCTGTCAGTCCTGTGTGCGTAAGTGCTATTTCCTGGTATCATGAGGGAGAAAGATAACCAGTGTCTTTTGATTAATCAAGTGTTAATGTATATGCAGCTGCCTTTATGCTAAATGCATCACGGTGCACTTTGTTTCTTTAAATACTGATCATTTACAGTGTTCGTGTACAGTATATGTGCCTGGAAGGAGAGCAATTGTTATACAACTCTTTAATCCAAACCATGATTAAAACCCCTTTTGTTCCCCCCTCCCTGCTTTACTCCAGCCTATCATCTTCTCTAAGAAATCATTTGGCAAGTAGAAACATGTGTATTTTAAGAGAATAACTCCTTTTTAAGCATCAGTTTTGCTTTTGTTCTGCTTTTAGAACTTAGTTTTTTTACATTTCAATATACAGTGCCGTTCAAAAGGCGCAGGAGGGTCATAGCCATTTTTTGAGTGAATAAGGTATAATTGAAATATGATGTATGCAGATATCATCACTTCCACAGCAATTATCCGGATTGTTTGTTTAGTGGGAACATACTTTCAAGTAGGGGTTGGTCAGTGGCAATCATGTTGCCTGACGCAGCTGAGAGAAATGACAAAGAATATGTAAAGTTTCACACTGTGAAATTTCACATTGCACCGAGCGTCTACTGGGGGGAATCATTAGGAATTTTGAAGGTGAGGGCCATGGCAGTTTCAGAGAGAAAAGTAAAGGAGGACAGGGAGGCTGGTGCTTAGATCTTGGGGAGAGGCCGGGGTTTGACATTCTGTTTCATGTGGAGACCAGCAGTTGATGTGGTCTTGTTGAAACTTGAAACAGCTCTATTAGCAGCTTGATTGGGGAAAGGAGAGGAGACCAAGAGTAAACAAAAATGTGCGGTCTGGAGATGGGCTTAATTGTGCACAATACATCTTGCCTCTGTGCAGCTTATTCTAATCACTCCAAATGGCAGCACACACACTCACACACACAAATTTGATCTGCTCAAGCAGATAAAACTGCTATGTGTATAATACTGCCAGGCTAGGAGGAAAAAAAATGGACATCTGTTTAACAATTCTCTATTGTAGACAGGATCATAGAAACACTGTTGCCTGCCTGTCGTGTTCAATCAAAATGAATAAAATGCTGATTTAAAAAGAGAAAAGAAATCAGGCAGAAGACCACCGCAAAGTATTTGCTTACGCTATTTTTTTTGTTCTCATTTCAGCAGCAAATGAGGAAGGGGAATCCCAGGGGCAAGAGGAGGTTTCAGGAACAGTGAAGGGAAGATATTTGTTTTGTTTTGGTATTTATCCTCAGTACAGCCGAGAGAGGCGTACAGCAGTCGGAACTAATTGTAGCTCACTCAGGAAAGTCTTCATTAGCACTTGCCACACATGGTTACCAGATGTGCCGAAGAAGGGGTGGGAGGGAGGAAAGGGTATGTGGAGAATGGGCTACATACTTAAACCTAATAATCTGTCTTTTGTTTTCAGGTCTATTGTGATGGGGAGGGGAAGAATGGGGAGAGGGAGAAATCCTGGCTGCTTTTTGATGCAGCCAGTTCCTACTAGCTGAATGGCATTCCTTGTCTTGCAGCCTCCTGCAAGGGAGGAAGAAGCCCTCAATCATGGCCAAGTAAAGAGGGATTTATGTATTTATTTATTTATTTAGAGGCTGTCAGTGAACTCTTATTCCACTGAACTCAGCTGAAAGTATTTGGATACACAAACTGGTGAACCACTATCTTTATGGCCAGCTTGTGAATTTGAGCTGGGGTGGGGATTTTTGTGAGTTTATGGGCTCCCAGATATCAGTGGGGCTGTTGAACTTCAGTTCAGCAGCAGCAACATCTCTGTTCAAGTGTACTTTGCCAGCAAGTGTGAGATGCAATCAGGAAAGCCAAGTCCAGAAGGAAGGTAAGAGCAGCTCTGTGGTCCTGTTATTCACCCTGAGGTTGTCGCCTTGGTCAGATTTTTAACCTTCTCCCTGTTGCTATTAAAACAAATTAACCAGATCTTCCATGCATAGTGGCTGTTGCTGCTGCAGACCAAATCCTGGCCTTGCTGCCCACAGAGATGATTTTCACAGGAACCACTGCAGTTAATTTTACTGTAGATGTTAACAGAAATTTTGCTAGTTGCTCCTTAGGGAAAAAGCACCCTCCTTATTCTGAACTGGTCACCTCCAGGGGGACCCTGTGTCGTCACTGCCATCTCCCCCTGTTTCAGCAGCACTGCACCTTTTTTCCCCCCCTCAGTCCCTGCAGTGTTCCCACAAGGTGAACATTTTTCATACTGGCATTGTCTGTGCTTGGACATCTCCTTTCCTCCTGTACTCCCTTCTTCATTGCAGTGGTAGGAGAACATCACTGTGTCTGGACGACAGGGCTTAGATGACTCTCCAAGCTCTGAATAATCAGGGCTGAAGGTTTAATTATGGCACTACACATGATAGCCACAAGATTTGTCACTCTGGTCATGTGAAAGAACAGTACTAGACGAACTTCTACTAATTAAGCACTCTGTTTCTCTTCCTTTTCAAAACTGGAAGGAAGTATAAATATGGGAAATCACTTATATTCATGAGACATAGAGACATTTTTGGAATCTTAAATAATCTGAGTTGAACCTAAATCTTTGTGGCTCTGGACTTCTTTTATCCAGTTCAGTTTGCCAGTCTGTAATCTCATCCTGCTTTTGAGCCTGGAAATGTTCTTGCTCACAATCTCAAAGCAGAGCAGATGTTGCATAAATAGAAAATAGGTTGTGTGCACAACCTAATCTAAGCACAGGGCACAGAAGGAGGTTTGGATGAATGTAAGCTAATCAGGGCACAGATCTGCTATACTTTGGGACTTAGGACCAAATTTTTTTCCAGCTATATTCTACTTGGCAGATCCTACATATGCCATTCATGTTTTCCCACTGCATGTCTTGTGGGTTTTTTAAATTTTTTGAGAATAAAGAAATGCTTGTCAGCTCAACCTCACCAAACAAATGGTTGGTAAAAGTTGATCTATTCCATCCTTTCTTCCATGTTTGAGAGACTTCTCCATCCAGTGATGTAATTCCAGGTCCACATTAATCAAAATTCAGAAATTCATCTTTTATATTCCCTCAAAGGAATTAATAAAGCCAAATCACTTAGCTGACTTAGTTTTATCTGTCTTTCCTACTGTAGGATGTAGAGTCTCCTTCAACATGACTGTATGGCTTCAATAAAACATCTTTATTAACTATCAGAAAGGCCCAAGGAGAAATTTGGTAAAACCCCAGCCTATTTACCATCCCATTTTTTGCCATAGCTGCTATTGCATCTGTTGTTTCTTAATAAAACTAAGTGGCATATTTGCAATTTTTCTAATGCTATACCAAATTATTTACACAAGAATGAACTGTGATCGTGCCAACATGTATTATGTAGGGACAATGTCTCAGCTTACAATATTTTGTGTTTAGAAAACACAACAATGCAAACTTGATGTTTCTGTCAAGTTTTCTTTCTTCTGGAGATGCATTTACAAATATTTATTTTTTCAAGTGTTACCTACAGAATGAGTTTCATGTGTAAATGTTACTGCCTTCATGGTGAAACCACAGCCATGCACAACAGGTATCATTGTAGCTGATTTCCATTGTCAGGTATTCCACAGATATAGTAATTAAGATTTGGAAGGGGTATTGGTGGCTCAGATGCCTGTGCTCACTACTCAACAGGTTTGCAGTTACTTGGGGCTTCAGCAGAACTTTGAAGTGCTTTCAGGAATCTAACACATTGATTGTAATTTTAGGACATTCTTTGTATTACTAACTTCATCTTTAATTATTATAACTTAATTATTTGAAAAATTTATCAACTTGGAGTTGGAAAGCGGAAAGATCAGATTTATTTCCTGCTTTTTGTGCATTTCCATGCTGAAGTCAAGGTTTCAGGCAACAAGGCAAATATTTTTATGCAGATGCAAAACTAATCAACCAAACATGAAAATACTCCTATGGGGTTTCCTGGAGGCCTTGCTGGGGATACTGCAATGCAAATAATATATAATGCAAATAATAAATAATACAGTGTAAGTATTCTAAGATAGTAGGATTCAGATAGGGATGGAACATATTAGGTGGTCCGTGTGAGCTGGCACTGCCATCCATTTTTTGATGCTCGAATGTCATGTTTTTGCTGCCTGTATCTACTATCAGACTTTTTTTACTCTCGCAAAGTTCTTCTATACTGTGCTCCACCAAAATGCACATTTCCTCACAGATGATGTCATTCAAGCGGAAAAGAATTGTAAATCCTTGTTTGGCCTCCTGTAGTTTTTTCCTCTGTAGCTGGCTGAGCTCGAACTACTTCTCTTTCCAATAGTATATATATAAGTAATCAATATGATTATTTTTATCAACACCTCAACAGTACTCTGTGTAATTAGGAAGTATCCAGCACTATGCTAATGCTACACAGTGATTGCATATTGCACCATTTTTCTCCCTGTGATTTGCTGCTTTTCCAGCACAAAGCAAGTGACCAACAAGAAAGACAGACAACTTCCATTGTAATGTTAGGAAAATCAAGGAGAGCAAGTTTACTGGGGAGAGTACAAATAGCTTTTCTCTTCTCCCAGGTAATGACTTGAAGATAGATATGCGGTGCAGCAACATGAGGTCCATCTTTTTGTCACCTCCAAATGAGGTTCCCGTGGCATGCTGACGAGGGGGAACCAGCGGGCTGCTCACGGACAGGCACTGGCACAGACGATTGCAGCCTGCTTTGTTTGCATGATGGAAGCAGAGGAGCCTGTTGTTCCCAGCCTGCTCTGTATTCCAGTATGTTCCCAGTACTTACAACAGAAAGTTTCCAGAAAGGTTTGGGACCCTTTTACCTTCTCTTGTTGTGTCTCGGCTGAGATCACAGCAAGGCAGGGTGGAAACTGAGGTTCAAAGAGAGGTGCTAGTAAAGTATAAAATGCCTTGGAATACATACTTGGAATATACACCCTGCCCCCCACCTTTTTTTTTCCTCCTCCATCCCTAAATCTGCTGAGATAGATAAGGGATCAGATTGATACATTTGAGTGATCCTTATCTTTTTAATTTTTAATGAGTGGGCATTTGCACTTTCATCATCCACAGTAGAACAAACAACTGTGAAACAAGTAGCATTCCTAACTGAGTAAGTTTATTTTTGTTTTACTTGATTCTGTTTCAGGGGCAAAACAGATTAGCTTCCCAACATAATGTCTGCAATTTTATCATAAAGCTTACCATGTGTAACAAGTCTTGCAAAGCTCTGTTATGGGGTAATATGAATGTCTAAGAATCTCTACCTCCACTTATTAAAAAAAATACATTTTTGCTATAGTTGCAGTGAAAAACTTGAAAATATGACATGGGGGCAGCCTAAAGAAGTAAGAGAAATATAAAACAAAAGGATCTCAAATGCATTGGAAGGCATCTGTGTACGGTTTAGGGGGTTTGTTTGTTTGTTTGTTTCTAAGCATTATTATTTATGGTAAATCTTAGGACTTCAAGTCTGGTCTGATGACTTTTGGGTAGTTAGGAGGGGTAGTACCTAAAATATCTTTCAGACCTTCTCCTCAAGTTATTTAGTTTCTCCTCTGCCAGAGCAATGTGCTTGGTCTTTCCCTTTCCCTAGGCTCTTAGGACCTGGCAATGCTCCCTTACTGTGACTATGGAGGTCATGCCTTTTCTGTGATCCCAGTAAAACCAACATGTCTGGGAGAGCAAAGCACTTCTAGTCCTGCTTTTCCCTCTCAGCTCAGCTTCCATCGTTTCCCTGGATGTTGATTATCTTCGTTTGGATTTGGCACTGGGAACAGTGAGTTGTCTGAAGAGTCAGCTGTCTTTAGCATTTTACTTTAAGGAGAACAGAAAGCAAATGACACAGAGTATAAAATAAGTATTTAAGCAAACATTTTAAACTCACTTGAGCCAGTTTGAAAAAATATGAAAACATACCACGTGCGAATGCGTCTGCGCACCATGACTGTCATTCTCATTTGCTTGAGCAGCCCTGGAGATATTTAAAAGAAGGGTGGATGTGGCACTTTGGGATGTGGTTTAGTGGTGGACCTGGCAGTGTTAGGATAATGGTTGGACTCAATGACCTTTGAGGTCTTTTCCAACATATGAGATTCTGGGATTCTCTGATTTTAGGGAAGGTTGTGCTTGTGATTTGCACTAAGCCTCAGCTCATGGCAGCTGCATGTGTGACCAAGCCTCGTTGTTCTGCAGATCCAATTGGTTTTAAGAACAGCCTCTGCAGTTGAGCAAGTACCTGCTGTTACACAATGTGAGCACCAAGGTCTCAAATGCTTATTCTTCAGTTTCACCTGAAGGCGTGGCTTGCCAAATTTCAGCCTGTTTCTGATCCACAGTGGAGCAATGAAAGCAGTAGTGCTTTCTAGAGGTGAGGACATGCTGTAATCCAAACCAGGAAAAGAAATTGTGTCCCAGCCTGGCTTGTATTAATTTCAAATTCTATGCAAAATTTTGAATAGATTTTTCTTTTCACCAGACAATGCAACTATAACCTTTTTTCATCAAAAGGAAAGAAGCAGCAGCAATAATAATTTACATCAGTGCATTGTCAATTCTTCGTACCATCGGTGAATTTGAAACAATTTTAAAAATTAAAAAAAAACAAACAAACCCCACCAAAAACTATTTGACTATAGGAACAGTAATTTCCAGGTCCTTACGTAACTTCTGTAAGCAAATTTCCTCCAGTTTAGGAAATTCAGAATTGTTTCCATTTTGATAAGAATGGAGCATCCATTCAACAGACAATAGAAGCTGTTTAAACCTGTTAAATACTATGAAATAGATGTGTACAGCTAATTAAAGTATGTGTTGAATAGTAATTATGTCATCCTGAGGGATTTACAAATAGAGTCTAGTTAAAATTTGATTCAATCTTTTCTCATTCACAGAAGGTGCAAATTATTATTCATTTAACGTGCTCTGATTTCAGTTCTAAAGGTAATCCAGAAAAAAGGGAGAGAGATTTCTGTTTTATCTGCATTGTTTAAGAACTAAGATCCCTTAATTATCGCACTGTACCAGTAGTGTGCTACCCAACTCACTGACACAGTCATTCAGCTTTGAAACTAACAATTTACCCTCCAAGCAAAGAGAGATACAAGGAAAAGTGTTTAGTCAGCAAGCAAATACACCAAATTGTATGTTTTGGCTTTTGTTGGTGTTCGTGTTTCAGAGCTCTGCAAATGTGAGTCATTTACACAATGCCTTTCAATCAAAGTCATCAAAGCAAAGGAGACAGATTTCACAAGAAAATTAAAAAAATAAAAGGCAAGGGTGAAGTTATTTATGGGATTCAATCCTTTTAGGCATCTGGAACCTCTTTCCAGGTTTATATAACATGAATAGACTCTTAGTCTTACTCCTTTTTGTAATATCTCATCATAGTAATGAAGAATTAGATAGGATTCCTGATAACTTTGTGAAAGTGTATTATAGATTCTTTTACAAGGAACTTACTGCTGTAGTTCTAGATTTATAACAATAATTGCCAATTCCCATAATTACCATTAAAGTTGACCAAAAATGAAAAGAAAAAAATTGTTTCATTAGATATTTTTGTGTCTTGGAATGAAAGCTGTATCTTTCAAGGAAATTATCTCTTGCCCTGCTTAATGCCAGCCAGTACTGAGAAGCAGCCACCTCTGAGAGGGAGAGCAGCAACTACCCAGCAATTCTGACAAATGGTGTGCAGTCCTTTAAGTTGAGCTTAAACAAAGGTGCTGGACTTCTCTGGAAAAATTATCCAGATGTAAAACCTAATTTGCTATGTCCTGATTTTATCTTTCTAATGGAAGTGGCATTTTAGTAAGGTGAGTAGAAGAATCCACATTATCTTTGGTTGGTTGGGTTGGTTTTCTTTGGGAGAGACGAATGGGCTTGGCATAACTGGTTTTCTCTGCACATTCCATCATATTTAATCTTTTGACAAGGCTGCTTGCTTGCAGTACAGTTTGTAATACTATTCACTGAAAAACTCATTTCTTGGGATCTATCAGAGAACTACCATATTTCTGCATAATTTTTTCACGCAGACTCTTAGAATGTTTAATAGGGGTGGCGAACACTGTAATAGAAGTGGAAAGTGCTCCCAGTTCTTAGCAAGATACGAAAATGTTGTTTCTTATCTGTGATTTGAAAAGAGATGAAGGGTCAGTGAGGTAAAGGTATGTGAAAGCTCTTGCACGCTTGGTAAGAGCTACAGAGGAGGAATGTTTCTCACTGCTGGCTTGTTTGAGTAGAAGGGAAGAAAAAGAGGCAGCTCCTAAGTAAAGGGAGAGGATTAGAAAAAATGTCAAGTAAAAGCAGGTAAATTTGTTGGTTTATTTGCTTAAAGATACAGGTACACGGCTCTGAGATGATTGCCACAAAGAAAAGAGCAAGTCAAGCTGAGGGCAGCTTTCAATGCTTGCCTGTTGTTGATGCTTTGGGATTTATAAAAATTCATAAGTCTTTAGAGATAGCTGATCGGAGCAAGGCGAGTGGGATGGGCTGTAAACCACCTTCAATTTTGAGGGATTGCGTAGGAATATAGGGCAGTCTGCTGATCCCCAGGTGTAGCTTGCCCTGGGCTTGCCTTGTCTTCCTGCCCGCCTCAATGTAGCTGTGTCAGAGAGGGAGGCAGTGGTGCTCAAAGTGGAATGGGGAATATTTTAGGCTATGCCTGTCCCATAAGGTGTAGCTCCTTCGAAGTTGTTTTTCACAGCCATGTGTGCAGGAACTATGAAGATGGGCAAAGTTTCATTTCAAGACTCAGAATGCATGTGCCAAACTTAG
This sequence comes from Machaerirhynchus nigripectus, assembly GCA_013397975.1. Lineage (NCBI taxonomy): Eukaryota > Metazoa > Chordata > Aves > Passeriformes > Dicruridae > Machaerirhynchus > Machaerirhynchus nigripectus. Next base: position 505,929 of record VZRQ01000732.1, read on the forward strand.
TAGTGGGGGCTGGTTGGGTCTGCAGCCACTTAAATGAATCATTTTCCTTCTCATCTTCAGCAGATTTTTAGGTTATCATCTGATGTAGGCTACAAGAACTTCTGCATGCCTGGCCTGCGCTGGCATTTGGGCTGGGAGAGAGCAGACACCCCTGACTCTGTCTTCTTCTGTAGAAAGCAGAAGAGAGCTGTCTCAAGTGCTTTTTTTTTTTGTGGCATTACTATAGCAGTGGATGTATTTCATCGCTGTGGTGAGCTATTTTTTCTTAACACGTCAGCTTTTGTTTTGTGTTTACTTGCACACAATTCACCAATAAATGAGAGGTGCGTGTCCTGTGTTGAGAGGAATAATGTCATCTCATGGACCTGGGGACTAGCGCTGTGAAGTGAGATCCCAAAAAATTCCTGGGTGTGTGCGCGCTAGAGACTAAGTGCTATGAGGAGCAGCTGATGGAGCTGGGGTTGTTTGTCCCAGCGAAAAGGGGGCTCAGAGGCACTTCATCACTCTTTACAACTCCCTGACAGGAAGGTGTAGCCAGGTTGGGGTCAGCCTCTTCTCCCAGGCAACACTGACAGGACAAGAGGACGTGGCTTTAAGTTACACCAAGGGAGGTCCAGGTTGGACATCAGGAGGAATTTCTTGACAGAAAGGGTTGTTAAACGTTGGAATGGACTGCCCAAGTGCCCAAGGAGGTGGTGGAGTCACCATCCCTGGAGGTGTTCAATAAACGACTACATGTGGTACTTAATGCCATGGTCGAATTGACATGGTGGTGATCAAAGGTTGGACTTGATGATCTCAGAGGTCTTTTCCAACCTAAATGATTCTGTGATTCTTTCAGTCTTAGAGAAAAAAACTTATTTGCTCTTTAATAATTAGAATACATGAGAAATGTGTGACCAGTCTTTCTCCCATTAGACTGAAGGCTACAAACTTAACTAGCTTTAAACCTGAATGGAAAGGGAAATCTTTTCCTCCTATTATTCTTACAGGGATATGTGCACAGGTTTCCTTCTTTGACAGATGAATACATGGGCTAAAGTTTTGGAGCTGCACACTTAAAAATCTCATTTTACTTTTGCACTGAAGAGTGGAAGTAGCTAAAATAACTGGTAGTGCACATAAGTTAATTTGTTGCTGAGCTTCTAATAGTAACAGATTTCAAAAATTATTTTTTGAATACATTTTGGAGCTGGTGGAATGCTTGAGAGATTAATTTCTAACAGAATTTGCATTCCATGTAATTTGGATCTAATGACGTGGTATAACACAGGCAAAAGGGTTTCTTAGTATGTGACTCCTTTTCCATGGCACAGTAGGTATTTCATCTTAATTTTTGGTTGCATGCTAAGAAATCAATATGTAAAGCAAGGGAGTACAGATATTTGAAAGGAAAGCATCAGAGAAGTCAAATAGTGGTGTACTGGGTTAATATTTAAAACTAGAATATTTCTGAGTAGGAAAGGGCTTCAGAATTGGGCAATTCACAAACCACTTCTTCCCCTCCAACAGCTAATTCAGAGGCAGCAGTTGTGTGAGCAGCCCCTTGGCAAGAGGACGAAGTGTAGTTTGTGACTGAATTGAATGGAGATGATCCCAAGCTGAAAGTCAGAACAGGATCTTCTTTGAAGTTCACCGAGTGACCTGCAATTTTATTCCAGCGCCTAACACAGGTAAGAGATTTCTACAGAATCTGCATCTGCGTTTTCCAAGGTGTTTTAATATCCTAATCATAACTCCTGTTCTTCAGTGCCTGCAGGTTTGGAAACTACTGATGCAGTGCCAGGTACTAGTACCAGGTTTTGTGTAGTTTTATTGGCTTTACGGTATCTCTTGGCAAAGTCAAGTCAGAGTCCTGGTGCATTTGTCAGCAATCCTACACCAAGTAATTGATACACAGAATATGCTTTGAACCAGAATTTAAGATTAAAAGAGAACTGTTGCTTGAATCTTTGTATCTCATTTCCATGTAAATCAGGAGAGATTTGAGTTAAGCAAGAGGTCTACATCAAGGTGGGAAGTGTTGTTGGCTCTTGGCCTCTTGCTGGAGCCGATTCCTGGGGACAGTAAATTTGGTCCCACAGTGTGTTGCTATTACAGAATATACAGCAAAAACCCCCAGTGAATTAAACCCTGAGGCATTCCAGCTTGCCTTTTGAAATGTATACAAACAACAGGGATCTAGCTGAGAGAGGGTACCTGCCCCAGTCAGGCTGGGCCAGCTGCTGGCAGCTCTGTGTGGCAAACTGATGTTACTGAGCTCCAGTGTGGGAATGAACTCCACGCTGCAGGTCCCTACCCTGAAGCTTCTTTCTTGTTCCTTTTTCATTTCTATAGGCTTGCTCTTGGCATGAGGTGCCAGATTCCTAAGCAGACCTGAACTTTCCTTTTTTCTTTATATAGAATAACTGTGCAGTGCATATAAAATGCTCTGCCGTGTGAGTTACTTGAGAAGTCATGTTCCATGGGAGCAGGGGGACATGCTCTGTTCCTGCTCACTGGAGGGACAGTATATCTAAGATTAGGAAAATTGAGGGCTGGTTTGCTCCATCATCGTTTCATTGGGGGAGTCAACAGCAAGAAAATATGGGATTTTCTTCTTTGTGTCTTAGTTTTGGTCAGAGATAGGTTTTCAGACTAGTAATATCCTTCTTCCTCAGCTAACATCCTCAAAAGACCTCTGCATTAAGATGCAGGCAGCGCACTGAATGTGTCCCAAACATCCTATTTTACACCCCCACCCCCAAGTGCTGTTTGTTGTAAGTGACTGTGTGGTGTGGAATGAAGCACAGAAGTTCATGGCTTCTGCTGCTACCACAGACGACTCCCCCAGAATGAGGAGCTACCTCTCCAGCTGCATGGGGACTGAGAATCAGGATGCTTGCATGGGGCAGCAGCCACAAAAGCCACTTTCCCACAGATACTGTCCTGTCCTGGCTTCAGATTATTCCTTAATCATTAGCCCTAATGAAGGGCTTTTGTCATAATGGGGAGGGGAAAAAAAAAAAAAGAAAAAAAAAAACTGGGAAAAGAAAAAGAAAAGAAACAGATGAGAAGGAGAAAAGATGGGGAATAGCTGGGATTATCTCTGTGCTGTCTCTCAGGTCCAGTGACAACACGACTACAATGGGTAGCTTTCAGGACTGCATATGGTCTTCCTTCCGAGGGAGTTGATTAAGCGACTCCGGATGAAATTGAAATCCTGTGATTTGACCTTTGTCTGGCCTGGGAGGACTGCAATTCGCATAACAATTTCCTTTTGTTCTTTGTTTGGAGTTATTAATCCAACATGAGCCTCGAATTAATCAGGGGTAGTGCGTTGTTACATTTCTAATTCACAGCTCCACTGCTTGTGTCTTTTTTAATTAAGGCCGAATGATAGCAGGCCTTAGCCCCTGATTGCAACACTTACTAACCACACATTGAGGGATGAAGAGGCTAAATAGGCAGAATGAGATTACTTCAAGGTTTCACTTAATTGTTTTCTTCCTTTAAGTAAAGAGCACTGAATGAACATTGTTAATGCCAGACTGGGAGTATTTCTTTTCTATATGTGTTACATGTGTGTATGTAGAGAGGTGGGGGAGGTTGGGGCTGGTGCACCAAGGACTTGGAGCTTTATTGGCTCAAGGATTTGTAAAACTGAAGCCTTTGGTTATTGATTTGAACCATTCCTCCCACCTCCCCTGGGGGGCAGGGGCAAGAGAAGAAGGAATAGAGTTGAGAGTGTTCAACTTAAGTTAGATGCATGGATTTTCTTGTATCCTGCATGAACCTATTGGTTTATGTACTTTTTCTTGCTGTTTGCAACTGGTTCAAAGGTAGAAAAGGCAGGAAGATTGAAGGCTGTCAGAGATGCTAAAGAAATGTGCTGACACACACAAAGCTCCCCAAAGCCTGGGAGTGGTAATAATCATAATAAAATAAAGGGAAGCCAGTTGTGTCGCACACCAGATTTTGCTCATACCGAAGGATGTTTGAGTAATTTTCAAAAGCCATTTGTAAATTTGTATTGTGGGAGCTGTTCAAGGCCACAGGGGCACAGGTGCTATTCCAGGGGAATGGTGTAGATGATCTCAGATAGATCCCAGAAAACACAGTCTGTGCCAGACACTTGGGATGTTAGAAAAGAAAATATACTGAGTGTCCAGCCTTCCAACATTTATTTGCACAAACAGTTCTGTTAACTTAAAAAAAAAAATAAAAAGAAGGAAAGGTATAACAGGATTCATATTGCAGGTTTACGCCCAGTGTTTTGACCTCCTATGGTACAGTGCATTGGATAGGATTGTTGTGGAGAAAAGTTTAATATTTAGGGTCCCAAACCTTCAGATGCTGAATATACAGAAATCCAACTGAATTCAATTTGTGTTGTGCACCTGCAATATCAAATACGGCTCTGTAATTGTGGGAAACTAACTCTTACTGAGTTATTTCATCCATCCAAGGAGCTGGGACAGCTAATGTTTTCTGTGTAAAATTGTGAGCTGGTGTTAATCATACCAGATACAGAGCTGCTGTTCTGACTCTGGCACGGGGTACACAGGGCAGCAACACTGTTCCCACTTTTCTGAATTCTCGGTGTATGGAGGCTGTTCCACATGGGACTATCTAAGCATGCAATGATAAAACCTCTAGACAGTTTAAGCAAAACTAGGGTGTAAGCTCCAAAGGGGAAAAATGTGCCAGATAAACAGCTTATCTGTGTTTAGAAATTGAAATTGTAAACTGGGCCTGCTTTTTCATATGAGCCTGAAAGGAACAGGCTATATTCAGCCTTCCATAGAAAGGTATATAGTATGTGGAAACAAAAAAACAAGCTAACACACAAATCTTTAGATCTGGCTTTCAGTTGGTGCTAAGAAGCACTAGTGACTTCTATGATCAGTAATGTCAACACAGGGTTTACACTGAATTGGGTTCACATGTTCAAAGCCATTTTCTGCACTTTCCTGCTCTTTTCTTAGGTGCTGCCTGATCTTGTGTGTCAGCATACTTCTGGTACATTGCCAGCTCCCGTGCTGGGAGAAGTCAATGGGATAAGAAGATGCTCAGCATTAGTTGGAGTAGGGCTGCCTGACAAGTAGTTCAAGTACCTTACATATAATTTTGTTTTTCAAAACCAGTTTTGATGCAGTTACATTAAATGACACCTTATTCTGCAGCTGAATCACACTTTGCATGGAGAGAATAGGATTAAGCACATGAGAATCTGACCATTTATTACTGTTTATTTCTATTTAAAGACTGAATGCTTCACATTTGTCCACTTTGTTCTCTTTTTCCTAGAAATCTTTGCAGATCAGAGTGTGTTTGTTTATAGCAGACCCAATTCCAGATTTGAAATCTATTTTCAGTGCTGTTCTGTGTCTTAAATCTGCATGCTTCTTTTTTTTAAATTATTGTTTGAATGTTCACTTTTTTTGATTTAAAGGTGTCACATTACACTTCTAAAGGCTCTCATGATCAGTGTGTACCCCCATGTGTTTCTTATGTGAGTGTTTTGAATATCATCTTAAACCCCAAAGCCCTGTGTCCTGTTTAAACCTCATGGCAGTGGTCATTTGAAGTGGTATATTTGGGGTACTTCTAAAATCTTATTTTCCTTATTCTTGCACAGCATAATGTTCAGCATTGATGTATTCAGTGGCTCTCCTCAACAAATTTACAATATCATCTTAGTGCTTTGAGATCCTGAAAGATGAAAGAAGTTGTATAAACAGATGGCAATGGAATTACAGTGCTTCTTGAGATGGTGAACCCTCGCTGTAAACGGCCTTGCAGGACCTTCCTAGAGCCACGTATCCTGCCAGTAGTTTTCAGCAGCTGGCTTGCTCTGTGTAATATGACATTACTGATTCCTTTCAATTATTCTGTGAAGGAATCTTGCCACACTCAGGAACCAAAAGACCAGGTCAGGGTGCGTGGTAATGTTTTTCCATCCTTGTCCAAAGTGGCCATAGTTGCACTTATTTGAGGTACAATCCTCAAAGATCCGTAGGTCCTGAATATTTGCAGCTGCACTAGTCAATGCTGATGAGCCCACAGATAAAATAAGGAATGACTTCTGATGCTGCTGTTCTTCCTGACAGTTTTAGCCAATCTGTTGCTGTTACGAAATCTTTGTGTTGAGATCAAAACTGCCCTGAACTCTGCTCTAGCAGGGATGTACTCCCCATGTCTGCAATGACAAGTCAGCCTTGTGCAGCCAAATGCCCAATTCTAGCAGTGGCTCACAGGCCGTGCCTGTCCTGCACTGTGTGTGGAGGTGCTGAAGCTCCTTCCCCTTGGAATCAGGGGCAGCTTGGCCCCGGCCCGCTCTGTTTCTCCACTCTCCTCTTTCGGACATAAGGTAGAGATTAGGATTTAATGGTCCTTTGAGTTGCCCGGCGCTCCTCCCTCGGCGCTGTCTCCCCACGATCCCCCTGCCCGCGCCCTCCCTCTCTGCCATCAATGGGAGCCTTTGATGTTGCACAAGGGAAGACTGTTGGCTAACAGTCTGGAGCTGCCTCGTTTGAGCCAACCACCACACGAAAACAAATGCAAGCCATCATATTTCATTAACTGGCTGCCCCCCGTTCAAGTGCCCTTTTTTGATGTCAGAGCGCATCCTGACAGAAATCAGGAAGATACGTGTGATTAAGGCCAGCAATAATAGTTAGTGCATTGTATTGTAAATTACCTTTCTGGGCCCTGCTACTTTATCAGCCCCACTGGCCTCGGCTTGGGTACATTTTTGACTACTCTATATATACAGTGTATTAGCGCAATGGAGATCATTATGTGGCCTGTATTTGAGTCATTTTTATTTAAGATGCCAAACAATAAGCTGTTGATTGGGGGAACAAGAGGCGAACAATAATGTTCTGTGTCACATAATACACCACCATTTTCCAGCTTTGCTTTAGAAGGGCCCTCTTTATTGTTTTTGTATAAAAATGGTTCTTAGGAGGAGGAATATTTTGCTGAGGTATGTCATTATTTTGCAAATTTCTATTATCTCATCATGTTGTCTTCATTGTAAATTGCAGCTAATTAGGAACCTAGTTAGAGCCCCAGCTTTGAGGCTGGCTTTTTTGTGAAAAGAGCCCACCGATTACCGCACTACAAGAGAGGAAGGGAGAGAAAAAGGAGATTAATCTGGTTACCTAGGCGACACTCGCTTCCATCTGCGAGGAACAATACATTTTTGTTTCCTTGGCTCAGTTCAGATCTGTTTTGTTTAGGGGGAAAAAAAAGGGAGAGAGAGAGGGAGAGGGAGAGAGAGAGAGAAGGGGAAAGAGGGAGAGGGAGAGGAGGCAGCCCCACAACAATGCTGGACTCTGTCTGGCCCCGGCTTACCCGTTTCCATCCCTCCACAAGTTCGGGGTCTCGGGGGAGTGGGAAGATGAAAGAGATAAGCTCCAAAGTTGTCAAAGGTCATAACCTTGCCACACAAAGCCAGCAGTTTTACTTCTAAATCCCCTTCTCCGAAAAAGCACTTAATGAAATAATATACTGTGCTTCTCAACACCCTGTAGTCTTTATTAAGCAGCCAGGCCCCAGAGATGGTGAATTTAAGGAGTCGGTTAAAACTTTGGACTAAAGAGCTGCTGCCTGGGAGCATCTACTGTAGATGTGATGGGGATTTTCTGAGCGACACAGACAACTTTTCTTCCACTTTCTTTCATTAGCACTATTGTGGCTTCCCTGACACATATTTTAGAGCTGCCTTCACACAAAAGGCAAAGGTCTGTGAAGGCAGAGCATTCTGATATATATTTTTTTTTATTTTTATTTTAAATTTCTTTTTGGTTACCTTCACAAGGTCATGGCATAACAGACAACAGTGACCTGTATCTTTCTTATTGTGCATCAAATTATTACACCCTTGTGTAGCTTTTGCATTGGGTAGACAATGCAGCCACGTTATTTGCTTCTTATTTTGGAGCAGCTTGCCAGAAAAAGGACGGAGGTAATAACCAGAGCTGATAGAGCCTGGCTAAAAGCTCAGAAATGCTCACGAGGTCTTGAACTGAATTGGCTAAACCCACAGCCTTTTGATAAGCATAATGCTTTCTCCAGGTGTTATGTCATCATGTATAATGTTTTACCATACAGTAGCGTTATGGATGATGACATAAAGTCACAAAAATATCAAAGTTACCAATTTTAGTTTATCTGAGCTTTCTAAACCTGGACTGTGCTGATCAAATCAGAGCAAGTATCAGGTTAACAGCCCTAAACCTCTTGTTCTGCATTGCTCTGAAGTACTTTACTTATATTTTCTTCCTCTAAAGAAGATTCTAAGAGCTGCTTCAGCGATGTGTTGCTCCCTCTAACTTGAAAAGGATGGTCATCAAGTTAAAAAATTACAAGTGTTCAGGAGGAAAGAATGAATGAAGGTACAGCTGCTTTTTTGGGTGGGGAATGTGAGACATCTTGGAAGTGAAATCATATTTGAGATTCCAGTTCTGCCATGTGCTTTCTGTTGGATCTTGGCCAATTTGGTGTATTTTTGCCTCAGACCTTGGACCTATAAAGCAGGCAAAGCTATATTTCTCCACCATGGAGGATAACTTCAGTCTTAATTAATTAATTAATTAGGGTTTTAGGAAGAGTTTGAGATGCAGGTCTCTGGGTATATGTAGAACAGTTAATCCTTACCTATTTTTTTTCAATACATGCTTCGTTCGGTAACCTGAATGAGTTCTTCTGAGAAGAACTCTCAAGTGAGAATTAAATCAAACATACTAGACTTTGTTAATTGGAGCAACTTTCTGAGATGTTTTGCAGACGTGGATGGAGCAGTTTTCACCTCACAGACAATTAGCCCAGCATTTGCCATAGTTTTCCAAGTTTTGAGGAGAATGTCCACAGTAATTCTGCAACACCGTAAAATGAGGTGAGGGAGGGAAAATGGCGCTATGTTATCTGTATGCAAAAAAGAGAAGGGCACTACCCTTCAGTACAAAATTGGCACTGTGTGAGGGAAAGATTTGGAGAGTGTCAATCAGAGACTCTTAGCAGTATAAAGAAAGGAAGAGGAATATTTGCAAGTTTTTTAAATGGCAATTTTCTATTTTAGCAGTAATGTTAATTCTGAAGAAACCAGAAATTTAGAATGCTCCAAAATTGTAAGGGGAAGAAGGGTAGAAATCTTCAGCCTTTATTAGAAAAAACCAGAATTATTCCACATAACAAGTTAAAAATGTTACTTTGAACTACATTATAATTTGAGGAGACTCTAGAGTTAGCCTTCCTATTCTTAAAGATGGGTCGAGAGTAGGAATTTAGTAACTTTTGTTGGCCCACGTTGTTCTTGCATCTTGTGGAAAAAGTTGACAGTGATGCGGTGTGGACAAATAATGGGGCCCATTACTTTTTAAACAGACATCATAACATAAATAAAGTCATGTTATTCCTACTGGGGTGTGCTACATATGCATTTGGTCACCAAAGAGCATTATCTCCAGCTAGGAATTATCAAGGAAAGAAAAAAAGGAAGACCAGCGATCAAGAATCAAAAAAAAAAGAGTTTTAGAAAACATTTCCAGTGTGACCCAAGACAGAGGTGGAAGCATCTTCGCAAAGAATTGTTAAAATCTCAGAAAAAGTCAATGTCTGCTTCAGCCCCAGCATAAAGGATGGAGCATTTATTGTCAATTCTGTACCATTTTCATCACAACAATGTCTTTGTATGCACTTCTAAGGACACATTTAGATCTGTTTTGTACTTCTGAAGTGGAGATCTGTTATCCCAGGGAAGACCCCTCTCATGTCCTGGCACTGCTGCCAAGACCTGCAATACTGTAAAAATGTCTAGATCAACCTGATTTACAGCTAAGATTTCTTACTGCCTCAACCAGCTGGTTTTTTGAGATGGTAAAGGTAAGATGCTCTGCACTGCAGCCTTGCAGCCTCAGAAACTGTGGCTCCAGTGGATGCTGCCCCCCTAACACCAGCCTGGAACATAGGATGGGGACAGGTTTCGAGAGAGTAGTTCCAGGACCTTTCTCCTGGAGACTCTAATGCTTCCCTGGAAGGCCTTTCCATCTTTCTTGCTAATTGGTGTAAAGTCTGCTTGGCTCCATCAAATCTGACAAAATAAGAGCCAGAGGGGAATATTTCTGCAGCCTCACATCCCAACTTTTGTGTTGCATTTTGGAGCAATACAGAGTGTCATCTTGTTAGTCTGAAAGCTCCTTAGAGGGTTTCTGTTCAGCCAGTCCCTTATCAGAGCCAGTTAAAGATATTTAGCTCTTAAATTCTGTTTCTTTTGAAACTCTTTTTCCTGTGTTCTGTAATGGTTTCCCTGTGTTTCCAGTCCATTACTGTCAGTTCTTTTTGGAATGTCAGATTGCATAAATGTTGATATAAACATTCAAGCAGAGCTTGAAGCAACCCCTGAATGAATTTTGTCTTGGCAAGCCTACTCCTTTAACAAAATAATTTCTGAATAATCATTGTAAGGATGAAGATCTGTGTTATTCTAAGAATTGGTAATTATTTTTCATATAGGACTTTGAGGAGATGTTAAAAACTTGGAGGGACAAGTTACAGTAATTCATATTTCTTGGTCTGGCACTTAAAACAATTTTACCTCCTCTTTCACCTTAATGAGAAATTTCCCTGGGAGAATGGAATCCATGGCAAATGTTTGCCACATAAGCAACCCTTAACTAACCACTAGCAGTGGGAAGTTTGGCCATTTAAACCACACTTAGGGTCAGAATTTATGTTGAAACAAACCCCCTGAAAGCCATCTGGTTCAACCCTTCATTCAAAGGAGGCCCAGCTTGGAAATTATTCAGGTTGTTCAGGGTCTTGTTCAGTTTCTAAGCACTGGTCCAGTGCTGTATCACCCTCATCCCCAGTATTTTTTTCTATATATTTATCATTATTTCCTTGATGGTCATTGTGCTGCTGAACAGCATAGGCTGGATCTAAAAACATTTCACCATGTCACGTGTATCTCTTTGATGGAGGGAATTTACATGGTGTAGGACTGAACATTAGTGCAATTATTGGCAAACATGGGAGATGCACATTGTGGCTGGATCCCCTGAGATGACAAAATTATTGGTGCGTGTTGGCTATCAGAGAACGTGGTGCTAATGAGTAACCTCTTCTTTGACTCTCACTAATACAGCTATCTGGTTTCTGACAATAGAAAAGAAAGGAGGGGAGGAAAAGAGCGAGAAAATCCTTCTGTTCCTTAGGAAGCATGTCCAGTCTAAGAGGTCAGTGTTCAATATATGAATGAGCTGTAGATCTTCATTTGCTTTATCCCTTTCTAGGCCACACACACCACATCAATGGCTTGACTGGGGGCACTTTAACGGACTTCAAGAAAACAGTTCCCGATGACTTTTACTCCTTCCTTGCTTTATTTTTATCCATGGCTACCCAGTGCCAAAATGAGAGGACTTTTGTGTATCATTTGTATTTTCTCTCTGAGCAGGGAGCGATGTTTAGATTCTCATGACTGGATACATTTACAGATAAGAGCTTTCTTTAAGACAGGCCCTATCATGTGGGCACTCCATGACAATGTTCCTCCATTCTACTTCATCCCCTTTCTTCTTCAAAAGTGAAAAAGACCAGTAGAAACTTTGAGGAAATATCCTTGGTTTAAAGGCTTTCCCAGGTTAATATGGAACCAGCAGAACAGCTGTGCCTTCCCCTGCAAATTGAACTGTTCCCTATTAGCTCTTGAGGGAAGATGACAGATACACCCTCCATTTCTTAAAAAAACGTGCTGGAGATCTTTGAAGAAGACTTCAATCCAGTGCAGAGATTTTTGTTGGCTGCTTTGTTGAATGCTTCAGTTCAACAGTCCAGAGAGTAAAATAGAAATGTTGCCAACAAGGACAATTTGAAAATGATAAATAAATCCCAAAATCCAAGCTTGGCATAATAGTCTTGGTATTATAAAATAATAATTCCTGCATCCTTTTTTCTTTGACTTTTTGTTTCTGGACTTCTTCAATGCATTCAGCTGGGCATTAACAGTAAGTCTCAATTTCTAAAAAGTGAATCCCAATGTGATCTAATGTGATCACTTGATTCAAGGAGTTTGCAGCTTTGAGAGAAGCACAGACTGGAAGATTTGTGAGTAATGAAGCTTATATAAAATTCAGAAAGTCAGTTCAGTTTGGATCAACTCCTGAAATCTGGAGTGGCTGTACAATTCAGGCAGTTAAACAGGTTTTCCTATGGACTTGCTAGAACTTTGTCTCCTGCTTACTCTTTACCAAAATATACAGAGTTCCTGTAATAGATGATGACAGGAGATAGAGTTCATTTTCATGGAAGTACCATGAACTTAGAAAAAAAGATGAACAAATTTGGTAACAGAAAGGTAGCATTCAACTGAGGTGTTTTGCTGTAGATCTTTCATGGAACCCCGAGCCCCCTCCCGCAGTGATTCTCCTTGAGCGACTTTACAGAGCCATTCTCCAGTTGCAGATTTATTTTTTCTTTCTGCCTTGGAATGTTGCATCTGCTATAGTTCCTGTAAAATGAATAGCTGAGGGACCAGGGGGAAAATAGTTTTCCTGTTAAATGTTATCTGTTTGTTTGTTGCTTCCACTTTTGAGGGATTTTATTCTCCTCCTGATCCTGCAAGTTGTGTGCTTGGCTATGTATAGGTCAGTAGTTCGGTGGTCTGGAGTACAAGTTAATGTCATTATTGCTGAAAACACCCCTTTAGACAACAAAAGGGAAGTGCAAAGGATGCAAATGAGAAAAGGATGTTAAACATAGGTGTTTAAAGTGTATACAACACTTATCAGGCACTCAAATTGAAGTATTTTATATACATACTTATTTGTAATTAAGCCATTTAAAAATGCCAAGTTGACTGGCTGCCTTTCAGAAAGAAAGGTCTTTTCTTTACTAGTGCCCCCTATTGACCTGCCTAGGGGGCACTAGTAAAGAAAACTTAAGCTTTGAACTAGTAAAGAGCACATTGATTGGTCTTTCTTCAGGCTTTCACTCTGGAACTTTCCTTCACATTGATGAGTAGCAATAAAAAAAATAAATAAATTGAGGGAAATTGAAGGGCTGATGGTTTTTCATGCTTTGGAAATGTGGCATTTTAAGTCAGATTGGTACAGAAGACAAGGAAATTAAGATCTCTGAAGACTTTTTCCTTCTCAGGTGTGCTCGTACGTGGTGTTACAGTGAAATTCCCTAAACTAGGCTGATTGCGAACATTGGATTGACTGAAGGCTTTTATAATTTAGTGTAAAAGTCAAGTACACTATGCACTACTCTCCATACTTTCTCAACTCTTTCTGCCATCTCATGTATATTCTGGCCTTTAAGGACATCCTTTCTATAGATAGTGCTTTGTAGTATGTAAATGTTTCAGCAGCTAGATGAAGTCTTTGGCCAGCAAGTCAATAAAACTTGCTGTGAATCTGCACATTTTCTATTGCATTCAACTTTTATGCTTCTGGAGTGAAGATGATTAACTTTTAAAAAGTTTGGAGAACTTGACTTTAAACATTGTTGACAGTTTCAGGAATCATTGGGCAGCCTGACATAATGTTATTCATGATGAGAGTGCTGTCAGCACAGATCAGGAGTGATACCAGAGAGAAATGTAAGGCAATATTTTTGTTATATGTTGTGGGGATTTAGCTGTGTGACTTCTGTTAATAATGGGAGTTTTGCAGTTAATTCCCCAAGCATCATCTCCCCCCAAAAAGGCTGAAAACATGCCCTGTAGTGTAGCTTGAATTTTATATTGGTTGTTGTTTGGACATTGAAGATCATCGCATCTGAGCAGTCACTCTGCTTCCAGTTTCCTTCAGGTGCTGCCGAAGAGCAAGTAGGGAATTAGTTGTGGTTTAACCCCAGCTGGCAACTAATCACTGCACAGGCTCCCTTTACCCTTCCAGTGGGACTGGAAAGGGTAAAAGTGAGAAAACTCATGGGTTGAGATAAGAACAGTTTAATAAGTGAATTAAAGTAAAAGAATCAATTGCTGTAATAAAAAGGAAAGTAATGGAAAGAGATAAAAATAAACCCCAAGAAGAACAGGAGACACAAATAAAAAGCAATTGCCCACCACCAACCCAATGGTGCCTGGTATGTTCCTGAGCTGTCGGCCAATTTTCCTCCAGACGTCCTGGCTGTGTCCTCTCCCAGCTTCTTGTGCACCTCCAGCCTCCTTCCCGGCAGGGCAGTGTGAGGAGCTGACAAGTCCTTGGCTTAGGGTAAACACTGCTTAGCAAGAACTAACACTTCAGTGTGTTATCAGTGCTATTCTCATCCTAAATCCAAAACACAGCACTGTACTAACTACTAGGAAGAGAATTAACTCTATCCCAGCCAAAACCAGGACAGAACTGCTGTGGTGGATGTAGGGAGGGAGGACTATGTAATCTGTGATCTCTGTCACTTTCTGTGCATCTAAGCATCAGCAAATACATCTGTCTTCCACCAAAGGTACTGACTTTGGGCAGATCTGATCTATCGGTGTTTAAATACATTAGGACTGGTCCATGAGGATTCTGTCCCCCATATTGTAGTTGCACAGTAATGCCTCTAGTCCCATTTGACAGAATTTCTGAGTGAGTTTCTGCTTGGACCTTTCTTTTCCTGGGTTATATTCTTGCTGAGTTTGCAGCATATTGAATTGTAGCTTGCTTCAGATGATGTGGATGATATTGATAACTGGCCTGGCAAAGTCAACATGAGCGAAGTGATGAGATTATCTACTCTGCAATCATTTTCTTTCTCTTCCACTGTCCAGCTAACCGAGATTATGCAATGCTTGGGACATTAGGCAAAGGAGGGGACATTCTGTATGAGGAGTACCTCTGTGCTGTCATTCCTGGTTTTGTACATGGGTCAGGGAGGGAGTGGAAGGCTGCTGGGAATGATCAGCAAGCCTCAGTAACGCAACAGCAAAATGTCTCCATTTTCTTTTAAATTAGTTTATTTTTATTCCTCTTTAGAGCCTGTAGAAACGTAGGGACCTTGGGAACTTCTTTCTCCAGCAGCAGTGTGGAAGAAACAAGGAAATGAAACCAGTTTAAAAATATTTTGTAACTGCCATTGCATACCTGAGTTAATGTATTTCCATGACAGAAACAGCCATGCCATAAACCTACGGTTTTATCATTAGAGAGTTCACTTGTTTGGCTGCACATCTCAGTGGTGAGTAAAGCCATAGGTGTTGACTAGAAACCCAGCCCAACAAGGAGGTCCAGGTCCTCATGCTAATTGTCTTTGAAGGTGAACTTTTTTTTTTAGGACAAGATTATATCTCTGTGTTTGTAAAGTGTGCATTATTTTGTGAGTGCTAATGTAATATAAATAGTAATAATGACATATTCAGGATTTTTTATGGCCACTAAATGTTTGTTGTCTAACTGTACCCATAATTACTTTTCCTTTTCCGCACATTTTTTTCTCATTAAATTTTGATGCAATTTGGGGAGGGGGAGAATAGAGGAAGCAGAATCTAGTAATCCATCAAAATCTGTGCTGAAAATGTTTGAATGCTTCTACTTAGAGGTATTATATCTCAATTTTAACCCACAGCTTCAATCCACTCTTGTTTCTGTTTGCCTTTAAAGTATTTCCAGTCATTGTATACTTATAAAATAATTAGCATACTTCAGAAACTACTATTTTTGTAAAGCCAAGGTTTCTATGGTATGAATTTTTCCCAGCTGTGCTAAAACACTCTTGAAATTAATATTAGCTTGATGAGATTTATATGGGACTTGGTAAACAGGAACAACCTTTGTGTTGCTGTAGCTGAAGTTACCACAGTGCTTCCCAGTGCAACCTGAGTTTTCATGTGACTGCTTTGGCTGTCCCCACATCTGTTGCACTGATGTTTATTGTACATAATTTCAGGGGCTTACTATCTTATCAGATTCAAATATAAGATATTTGAATTATTTTCTCCTAGAAGGTTTGGGTTTGGGTTTTTTTTTTTTCCTTAATATCATTATGCAGATTTCCTTTCTTTTAAAGCAATTTGTTAGACTCCCTGGCTATTCCTGATGTCAGTTACCTTTTTTTTTGTATGAACATCTCTTAAATATTTCATTGAGGCTTGATCTTGCAAGGTCCAGAGTACTTCCAAGATTAAATATAAGTAAGTGCTTGTAAGATCTTCAGTGAGAGTGCTGGGGCAGGAGCAAGCACTGTAGCAGAGCCAAGGTGAGATCTTGGCTGAGGACTGCCACTCTACTCGTGACAGTCAGACTCACCCCCTTCTGGGGTTTAACCTCACTTTACTCCACTACAGAGTGGATATGGGAACATTTGTGTAATTTTCTGCAATTTTCTTTGGTTAATCAACTGACTCTTGAAAAATTCTGTGAATCCTTATAGAAAAGTGCATATCTGACTTTGTTTATGGGTGCTTCTAAGCAAGCAAGATATTTATTTATTCCAAATTGATGGAGTGATAGTCCCAGCTTGACTGCAGATGTACTGTAAAATGACTGGAAAACCCCTTTTTAATGCATCAGACACTGTAATGTGCAATCCATGTCCCATCCTTTAAACTCTTATGATGCTAAAACTTGGAATCACTGCAAAATGCCAGGTAAAACTCATCTTTTTATATAAGAGTTTAAGATAGTTATACATCTTTATGCTGGTTATGAACAGTTCTAGTCTCTGTGGCTAGTGTTTTAATTTAAAAAACTTCTGAGACAAACTTGAAGTGTTTTTAAAAATGCAAATACAAAGGAACTTGGTGTTCTTCAAATGCTTCTCCCCAGGGTAAGGCTGGGTAACCCTTGATTCTTAAAAAACACAAGCGTGGCTTCCAAGCCTGAACTGTGTCATGGGATCAGCCACAAGGGCACACTATCACAAGGTCTGAAAGCAATCTAAATCTGGCATTACCAGGTGTCTTTGGGATTCTAACATGTGCTCAGCCCTATTCTATCAGGGCATACAGTGCTGGGATTCCTGGCAGAACTTTGCCATCTCCTGTCTGTGAGCTTCTCCTCTCTCTGGCTCTCCATCTCTGTGATAAAAGTGCTGAGGATCCTGGCCAGAGAAGGATTTTTTCATACAGCTCTTGAGGGCAAGGTCCCAGCCACCCCAGCAACAATGAGTGTCACAAGCAGAGGAACTCACTTTGAATTTCCCTTTTATGTTTTTTATGTTCAAGGAGAGCTGGGATTCTGACTCCTTAAAGACTGGAGAAGCGCATGCCTTTCTTTTGAGTACTTTGTTGTGGCCTGTTCAGCTGATCTGAGTTTTCCTGGGTGTATGAGAAAATGGTATGATATAGTCTAATTGCATGAAGGCCCAGGGCTATGGTGTTTAGCTTGTTATATTGCTTCTCATAATATGGTTTCACTCCTGTCTTGATGAACAAACTGCCACAAGAGCCTAAAGTGTCCGGAGACATTCTCAAATTTCATGTACCTGTTTTTAATCCTATTAGTTAGTAGTATACTAAAATTCCTGACTTTATTTTGGTTAGTGTCCAGCTGGTAAAGAGAATGATTCTTCCATCTACATCACACAGGGCTACATGACAAGGTTTGTGTTCTGTAGGGTTTTCTTCCCTCTGGCAGAACACTGGTGTTGTACGATTAATTCTTTACCTTTGGATGGGTTTTTTGGGTCTGAGTGATGATGTGATCTTTGCAGGTAATTCTGGGTGGTTAATCCACTTGCAATTACTGCACTCAAACGGAATGTATCTTCCCCAAAGACCGAAAGACAATCTGAAAAAAAATCTGCTTATATCAATTCCAGGTGAACGTGAGGGTCTTTGTAATAAATACAAGCTTCAATGCATTAGGCACTTATACCCTGTTCAGCTTTTGTTTCCTTTCTGCTGCCATCCTAATTACCAAATCTATGCAGATATTTACTGAAGTTTATCTAGGTATATGGAGCACTGAGGTGTGAAAGTTCATATTATGGAGTGACTTGCTTAGTGTCTCTTGCTAAGGACTTGGTGATATAGATTCCTTGTACCATATATATTCATTTCCTTTATGCTTTTAGCACAACTTGTATTGAGCTACTAATTCAATAGACACTAATTTTTTTAATCTGGCTATGAAAAGCACACACACGAGGCAAGTTTTTAGTCTTCAGTTCATATTGGTGCACATGAAAGATAACCCCCACAGGGGTTCTGTCTACAAGCACTAGGGACTTCTCAGAGGAAAATGTACTGACAGATCTCAGGTCAATACCATAATCATCCCTCACAGAGATTGATTCTGGACATACCGTAGGTAATGGATATATTTTTGTTCTGTTGGAATTTATGTCACTTTGTGGTCCAATTGTGCTAGACATTTTGTCCATCAAAGTAGGAGCATCTACACAGAGCAATAAAATAACAGCTTGTCTCCTTGGATCTAACAAATAAAAACCAAAAATGCTTTCTGATCATTCAGGCTTTTCCATATCTGTAGTACTTCAAAAAATTTGTTGCAGTAGTGTTCATTGGCAAAAGTTGACTGCTTTTGGCTTCCTGGACTCAGAACGAATGCAGCTACCCAGTGCTGTATCTCTAAATAAGCATTTGGAAAAAGGCAACAGTTTTATCTGGCTCCTTTCTGGCATCTTGCCCTCCTTCCCCTCTACCACCTTTGGTCCACAGTGGGTGGCACATGGCTACAGAGCAGCTGCAGAAATCTAATAGTGTGACCAAAAAACAAAAATGGCAAACTCTGCTGGCATGAAAAGAAACTGCTCACTGTTAGGCTTGAAGCAAAAGATCTTAGGTGGCCTCCATGCATCTGGATGTAGTGTAGGGGATCTCTTTGGGAAAAGTCAGTCTTCTGTCTGGCAGGAGAATGGCAGAGCAATCTATCTGTATTATGAGTCTGGATAAAATAAGAGACTGAAAATTTGAGGGATTTGGGAATAAACTCAGTCACTCACAGCTCAAATTCGTCTTGTTCTTCCCTGCTATCAACATGTCCCATGGTTTCCTTTAACCTCTTTCCTTCTGCATTTCCATTTTGACTTCTTCCAGCATCCCTCTCTGCATGTCAAGTCTTCTTCCTCTTTCACTGGTTCTTTCTGTCTCCCTTGTTTTCTCTAAGGAACATCCATTTTGTTGCTATTCTTATCCAGCCAGAAGGAAGACCTGCTTCCAGCGCTGGAAGTTACTCTGGCTCTGGGGTCATTGGATCTGGCCCTTGGAGGTATCTAGGAGAAACACTTGGTATGTTGACATACTAAGATGAAGTTGTCATGATGGCTGTTCAGAACACTGGCTGATTTGACATTGTTTACTTTCCCTGCAGTTTTGGTTGAAAAGAAAACCAGTGTGTCTGGGTAAAGCTGCAACTTGTAGCCTGGACCTGGTGGTCCTAAAAAACCCAAAATTTTATAAAACCTTAGCCATCATAGAAGATAACGTTAGTGATCTGTGATAATTTTCTGAGGCTCTTAAACTTCCAGACAACTTGTAAACAGTCTTCACTTGTTAAATCAGAGCTTTTTAGGTGAGGATAATGTATTTTTAATTATAAATGTTCCCTGTTAATAGCCAGATATCCAATTAAAATATACAAATGTGGTATATTCTATCATATTGTAAATGGGACAAATACTACTTGTGAAATAGTCTTCCTCTGCTTCAAACAAGTAACATTAATACTTGTACAGGCTAATGAATTGAGCTCCAGGGACTGAAACTCTCTGTCCATTCAAAGAGCTGTTATACCACACTCAGCAGCAAACTTCAGCCACACTGTATTACAGAAATGCCCTGATTTTATGATGGATTTCTGATATACTTACATAGGTAGCTCTCAGTATGATTCATTCCTTGGCCCATTTAGTTCCTTGGACAAAATCAGGCTTGTCAGGTGCAATCCTAAATATAATTTGCTGAACGTTGCAAACAAGCAACCATCCTATTGAAATCACTACTCAGAATAGTGATGTATTGCTTTGGTACATTTCCCTGATCTAGGAGTGTTCTTAGCCAAGCTTTCTCCCAGTCCCATCACTTGTACAAGATAGTTTCAAGAAAGAGCAAAAGCTGCAGCTGAATGCTGCGTCACATCTTAATTTCTAGTACAAGCCATGTTTCTTTTTCTCAGTCCTGAAAAGAAAGATTTGAATCATTTGAACAGGGGAATATCTAATTAATGTAATATCAATAGATAATACGAATCCTTAAATGGTGCCAGCTGCAAATTCCTATCTCTTTTGATGTATTACTTAGGCATAATTTCATTTCAGATGGAAAAAAAAAATGAAAGGGTCAAATTGTGCCCTTACAGGCAAATCCAAAGGCAACATTTACATCTAAATATACAGTTAGTTCATAACAAATCGCTTGATCAGTCAGTGAGCTGCCTGATCTTTTCTGCCCGACAATCGAAGGGCAGATTCTGATACTGTTTTGGTAAGTAGCCAAATTGCTTCCATCTACATGAACAGATTCACGGGAACTTTAATGTGAGGAAACTTCCTAGCTCACATTTCATACATGTATGAAAGCCTGTGGCTCCCTTCTAATGTGAGTTCTCAGATCTGAGTATTGAAAAAGTGCTTGAGTGCTGGCAGCCCACAGAGCTTCGTGTGAATATAAAAAGTAGCTGGGACTGTAGCCCTCAGCAGTAACACCTCACATCAAAAAAAAAAAAAGCTGTAAAAGATTTATCCCCCAAATTCCCACAGTTAGCTTCAACAGCTCCCGATTCCAGCTGCACTTCCAGAGGTTTTGCAGAATTCTGTTGATTCTTCTGTCAGTTGCTAACTCTCCAGCTGTTGATAGTGACTTTCTCCTCTAGTACCCATTCAAACCAGAACTTAATAGTACATTTTAAATACTTTTTAATGGCTCTTTCATGCTACTCTAACACAGAACTCCAGTGAGGGCAATCAGAAAACCGGGGGCTTCTTATCCTCATAAAACTCCCATAGTGCTGGCTACTACTCTCCTACGTGTTGCTTTAAACTTTGCAGTGTTTTATAATCTGTTCAGCTGCATGGTCTCCTGTGATCTGCAAACATTAAATATTTACATTAAAAATCTAATGCATATCACAGGAATAAGAGAGGCATGTTAAATCCTCACAGAGCGAATTGCATGAAGTGGTTGGGAAACCTCGGAGAGTGTAATAACCACAAAGACTTTCCTCCTGCCTTTTCTTTGGGACCAAGTGGATTGTCCAGACTAGAGTGCTGTGCATGCAAAGTAGGTACAAACTATTAGCTATGTAAAGAGTTATCTGCTGTGTCAATGAACTTGGCCTGTGCTGTTAGGATGTACAGGAATTTAGCTGGAAATCAGGATGTCTTGCCTTGCCCACTGAGGTCACAGGGACTGCTTCTCCTGAGTAACACTGTCACTTGTTTTTAATTGAAAGCGTCAACTTCTGGAGCATAATATTTATTAAAATAGGCAAATTTTGCTTCAAAGTGAGTGCTCTAAAAGTAGCAAAAATATATGCTACCCTCAATTTCCTACCTTTTCTTTCCCAATGCAATCCACGACATGATATTGCACAGTGGCTGGTATTTCCACCTTTTTATAGTATTAAACATCTCTCTGGTTGAGATCAACTTCATATAATGCTTTTTGAATGTGATGCTCTTGATCTGCTACGTTATACATGTATTGTGCATTGGCCACTGACCTGCCATCAATCAACTCAAATGCCTCCGTGCCCTTTCCATCCATTTTTGTTTTCTCTGTGTGCGCTGAGAATGAGATTTAAAGCAACGTGCCAGTGATTAAACAATTACTCTGTCCTATCTCTTACTTATCAATAATTGGAAAGAGAAAAAAGCCAGCTATTCTTTTGTGTGTTTGACTGTGGCCTCGAGCTTTGAATCTAGTCTATGATGACAAAGTGGTGCCTGCTTAAAAAATAATAATATTCTAACACATGTGGCCTTTTCAATTATATTTAGGGACCTTTAACCATCATAAAACAAAGAGAGCAATTTAATGCAGACTTTGATAATCTCATTTTTGGTCACCTTTTAATTAATAAACATGAAAAACCTGAAATTGGATAGATGTTCTGAACTAATCATGGCAGAAATGTGAACTCATTTTCAAAGACAATTTTAAGGGTATTTGAAGGTGAGCATTACTATTTAGGAAAAGGGATGGGATGACCACCTACCAATTAAAAGTCACTCAGAGGTATTTGGGCTGAGACTGACAGGACACTGATATTGTACTGCTCTTCATGTTAGCAGCTGTTTTATGCTGTATGAGAACTAAGTGGTTGGAGACGTTTATAACTGAACTGAAGGGAAGCACAGGAGCTACGACTTCCCTACCAAGTTGGAAGAAGGATTGGCTGGGAGCCTGAGACATGTCTGGTGCATGTCTTCTCTTTGTCTCCGCAGACCTCACTGAAGGGTACTGCTTCTCCATCTGCTCGCTGTGGAGGCAGAAGCATAATCCCTGCTACTGGAGCTCGTATCAGGATACGCACTGCCCTTTTGGATGCTGTTAAAATAATCATTCCAAGTGGATGAAAGTCCACAGAGACTGCATGTTGTTTATAAGACTCCAGGGCTTTTGTTTTGTTTCCGGTATTTCTGGACTCCATAGCAGCTCTGCTTCTTGAGAAGACCCATTCCCAGACTTCCCCTTTGCAGGAACTCATAAAATAAGGGAGGGAGGACACAAGGAGAAGCAGGATGGCTGTGATATTGGAAATGACTTCCCATTGCTTTTCCATTTCTCTCTCGTGCAAACATGCAATTACACATGGAATGTGTAACCTGCAGCCAGAGCTTAAGTCCTGATATTTTGACAAATATAAGTTTATTCCAGGTTCTTGCTTTGAGCTAAAATACACAAAGGAGCTGCAATGTGACTAGGAAAAGCAGAAGTGCTCTTTCAGCTTACAAACTTCTGAAGAAAGGATATTCAGTAGCATTAATTGGAATATGAAGTGCTGATTATGATTATCAGGGGAACTTGTCTCTTAACAATGGCAGTACTGTAAGACTTGTTCTTTTCCTAAAGGATCAATCTATTACTGCTAATCAGTGTTTTGCCATGTGGTAAAAAAGATGGCACTTAGAGTTGTGAATATCTTGCAAAACTTGGTAAAAGAGTATTTTCAGCTAGTTTTTTAATACTTAAAAAAATTCTTCAAATTACACAACAGAAAATCCATCACAGTCCATCAAATTGGACAAGTATTAACCTAAAGGGTGATCTTTGTATCACAGTGCTGTCCTTTTGGTCTTGAATGGGAAGAGCCAGTGCCTTTTGCTGTCATAACCCAAAGATCAATTCCATGCACTATTAGGGAAGCAGATGAAGAGGTCCTGAATACACAACCAGCAAAATACCTGTTTCCAGGTCTTTCATGTTTCCGAAACAGATATGTTGAATTTTAATCCATCTGTTGACCACAGCTGTGAGGTTTGCACACAGGGAAGGTGCCTGCCTTGTGTCAAAGCTGATCCCCTTAAGAGGGCCATCAGTGATTCACCAACCCTCTCTAAAATGTGGAATATCTGAGGCTTTGTTTGTAAAATAAGCAGGAATATTCTCCAGTGACTGTATTTGCCAGTAGGTTTCAAGGTAAAACACCTTTACAATTTATTATATTAGACCAAATGCCCAATCGTTAAGGAGGTTTAAGATTACATCCATCTTTGGGGCCCGCAAATTAAGAAGGATGTAGGTCTGCAGGAGCAAGTCCCGAGAAGAGTGACTAAGCTGATTACAGGACTAAGAGCACCTCTCCAAGGGGACAGGCTGAGAGAGTTGTTCAGCCTGGCAACGGAAGGCTCCAGAAAGACCCTAAAGGTGCTATAAGAAATGTGGAGAGGGACTTTTTGCAGGGAACTGTAGTGGAAGGACAAAGGGGAATAGCTTCTAGCTAGCAGAGAGCAGGTTTAGATTGGATATTTGGAAGAAATTCTTTGCTATGAGTGTGATGAGGCCCTAGCACAGGCTTCCTAGAGGAGCTGTGGATGTCCCATCCCTGGAAGTGTTCAAGGCTGGGTTGGATGGGGCTCTGAGCAACCTGGGATAGTGGAAGGTGTCCATGGCAAGGTGTTTGGAATTACATGATGCTCAAGGATGCCTCCAACCTAAAGTGTTCTATGATTCTATGAATTAAATTCCTGAATTCTACTAATTTTGGTGGAAGTTAGCCTATTAGCAGTATTAGCATGGGTTTCTAAGTGACTATGGTGTTGATACTTATAGTACGGGTTTCATTTGAAATGGGAGGTTGTTCTCTGCCTGGGAAGAATGAAAAATAACAACTGAGGAAACTCAAAGAATGTGCTCCTACAAGCGCATCATCCATTCCCACTAAAAAAGAGGATGTTTTGTGTCCCACAGCCTTGAATTGGAAGTGCTTCCCAGATATTCAGGAGTGCTATTTGGCTCAGACACTGATGGAATATAGAAGTGAAGATACTGTGGAACAGAATGGAAAGGCACAATAAACTGAAGAGAAATGCCATATCAATTTAAAGTAGCAGGCACAATTTAAAACCTAGATTTTTCCCAGCAGTGTATCTCCTGATACTACCTGCACTCACACTGGTATATTGGCAAGAACACATCCCAGAGTAATCCATTTGCAAGCATCTTTTCTGAACTGAGAAAAAGAGCAGTTAATGCATATGCAGAAAGGAAAATATTCTTATCTCATTAACAGACTTTCTTTAAGCTTGCTAAGATTAGAATACTTAGTTATTTCAAATTGGTAAAACATGCATTCATTATAAACATGATTATAATGATAACTTTGTAGATAATAATCAATTATTTAAATATGAATTATTTCCCTACATTAGAGTCATGTTTTCAGCTATAATCACCTCGGGTGCTCAATTCCTCCCTCCTTTACAGCACCTCTGGCTGCATGTGGAACATTAACTATTTGCTTCCAGACACAGGCCAGGAGAGTGCCAGATGCAGAACCAAAATTTACTGTGTTGTCCTGACCAACAACTTAAACATGTGCCTCCTTTAGACTTTTTTTGGTAGGAAAAAAAGTTCCATGCAAATGGCTACCTTAACCCACATTTTTTTCCCCCTTTCATTTTTATGAAAAGCTTGCAAAAATGCACCAGGAGCAATGCTCATGGGATTAATAAGTAAAAAACTGATGTCCTGGCTGTTTGGAAGCATATGCACTCATACATTTTTAATAAGAATTCTGGGAAGATCAGCACCCTGCAACAGGAGCTTCATTTATGGCGTTGCCAGGCTTAGTGGCACAATCAACTCGCCTGGCTGGAATATGCTCCTTAACTCCAGATGAGAATTTAACCGAGTTCTTTGCTTCTCCTCGTGGTATGAAGAAAATCCACCTTGAAATATTAGCTCTCTTGAGCATGTGTAACATGCTAAACATTTGTAAGACAGACGATTCACAACATTTATGGCAGCAAGTGGAATTTAATCTCTTTTATTTCTTGCTCCAAGTATTGTCAGTTGTTTCCCCCCATTCTTTAATAGTCTTTTTAACATGGTTTGCACATACTTAATATATTCCCTCTGAGGTTCTCAGCACACTTTCAAGAGCTACTTTTGCCTTGCTATGACTCTGCAGCGTATCTAGACTGTAATAGCACTATAATATACCTTTTTTTATAGGTACATAAACTGAAACATTGAGAAGTTAAATGATTTGCTGGTGGTTATGTTCAGAGTCAATGATATGAAGGAAAGAATTCCTAGAACTGGACTATCAATATCCTGGTTTAACCTCCAGACATAGTGGTTCAATCCATCTCACCTAACTTCAGCTGCCTTCAAAGCAGAAGCTGTGGCAAAATGAGTTACTTATTCTTTCTTGTCAAAGCAGAGATGCAGCTCACGAAATCCTTTAGTAGTTATTTAGGAGGTGTCAAATTAATTCTGTCCTGTGAGATCCCACTTCTCTCTGCTAACTATGAATGGAGTCTAAATCTGATATTGACAGCTATGCTGAAGATGTGTAATATTAGGTGAGACAGATCCCATCCAAGCTTCCCTTCCCATAAATTTTAATTCTGAGTGCTAAGTGGCTCTTTATCAAGGTTTCAAGAAGAATGCTTCAGCAATATGATTAATTAAATACTTAAAGGGAAAACTTGGCTGCTACCAGATTTAACCCAGGAAGAAAGGGTTTATTGTCACAGAGCACTGAGCTGTGTGTGGGGAGAGGAAGAATTTTGGACCAAAGTCTTTAGCATGATGGGTCAGTGCCTAAGTTATTTAGGCACAGGGAGGTTCATCTGGAGTTTTAAAATGTGCTTAAGCACGACTTCTGTAAGCAGTTTTGAATGCTACAGAATGATTGTCTAATTACATTTTAAGACATTTTTTAGAATCTGTCCCCAGGTACTTCAGAAAAAAAATCTATGGATATCATAAGGGAGGTTGAGCAAGAGAAATTCATATTTCAGAGGGGGTGTAAAATATACTAGAGAAACTGTACTGCATTTGGGCACGGTGATTTATATGCTTGTAGGGATTAATAACTTCTTTACTGCATAACTGCTTCATAGCACAGCTGTGTCTCTCAGTCTGCACTCTCAGCTCTCGGAGTAGCAGTGACAGCCCTGGACAGAAGTCCATTACTGCAGGAGGTGAAATGGTGCAGTTGAGCCATTCCCAAGCAATAAACCAGAAAACAATGGTTGTCTGCAAAGCTGGACAATGAGGTGTACGAAGTTGTTGAAACTCTGTCTGGACTGATAGTTTGTCTTAATATCTAAAATAACTTGATAGGTCTCTATGAGACCACGGCATAATAATCTTGAGCAAATGTATTTCATTGCTTCCATACCGCCGCAGTATAACTGCTGCCTCTTGTTTCATAACTTGCAAGATGCCTGGGGCAGGAACTATGATTTTTCTCTGTGTTTATGTAGCAGCTACCATCCACTGGTGGCTGAGGTTCCTAGGCACTACCATTATAACAGTTCTGTTCTGATAATTGCATACGTATAGAGGCAGACGCTCAAAATTTCATATATTCCTAGATCGCTCACTGAATGGCAGGAAGACAGAGGCAAAGAAAAGAGAAAAAAAGAGGGAAGGAAGTAAAGGGAGTTTTTGTGTAATTTGTCATTTTTTTAACAGTGTCAATCCCTAAAAATAGGCACTCATACTTAGGAAGTTCAGGACTTGAGCAGAGTAGGGAAGGATCCTATGCTGATGTCTGAAAACATTTCTAATGGAATTTGGTTTGCTTCAACAGAATACAATGATAGGTGTGTTTTTTGTTGGGCTGGGAAAAGAAGGTAAGAATTTAATTATGAATATCTTTGTAAATAGATCATTTATCATCATGATGGATATAAAGTCAAAAACATGGCATAGCTGGCAAGCGCATTCCTTAAGTGAATCTAACCTTAACTTAATAAAGAAATGCCAAACGAACTGCAAAACACTATTCTGCCAAGATTCAAGCTCCAGTCAATCATCCTGCCAGGTGACACTGTGTTTAATGCTGGGACAATATATCACTAACAATCTCAGCTGCTACCAGCTCAGCGGAATTAGACTATTTACTGAACAAAAGCCAGGGAAGTACTGCCAGTGGCATAGAAGTTGGAGCCGCTGCTATTCTTAGAGGAATGTGAACTACAGCCTGCATGGAAAAGGAAGTAGGAGGATGGAAAGTAGACAGCGCTGCTCTTAAATACCCCAAAGAGGACCTGGTGGCAGCTCTATCAGTTGCATTGCTACTCAGTTTGGCTGGAAAGTGTAAAACCAGGGAAAGCAAGGTTCCATGCGTGTATCGCTTCACTGGCCGACAGCAGTGCCGCTGGTTATGCGCACAGTTTGTAAGCCTTCAAAACATGGCAGCTACTCACTAAAGATCTGAAAGAGGTGGGATGACTCTTCTCCCCTTTTACAATTTTTGAATGAAGGAGCAAGGATGGTAGTTTTTATGTCTCAGTTAAGCTCAGAAAAATGCCTTGCCAAAAACCTCAGAAAATTACTGTTTGTTTTCTCAAGCATCTTTCATTTTGAAATGTTCAGTTGCTTTCCATTATCTATTCTAACCTAACCACTGTGTTGGATTTATGTTTATTTGCTCTCTGACTAATTGAAAATATTTGTCTACCCCTGAAAGTGAAAGAGGTATGTGAATTTGAAGCAAGTGCAAGGGCATATGTAATATTTTAGGTGTTTCTTTTCCGCAAGGTGTGTGTTCAAGCACTGGAATCGCCCCAGTGCTTCTAGACAGAAACTCAAGAGTTAAAAATAAACTTGCACAACTGAGGAAGTTTGTATTTCCTTAGACTTCGCAAGTTTCAGGGAATGTTAAATGCTGTTTTCCTGTGGTCCTTTACCTCCATGCTAGAATCAGTGCCCAAGTTGGGATATGGCTTTGAATTCTGGACAGATTTTAAAGGGTAGAAGCTACGCGCTGCCCACTTATGGCATCAATAAGTCAGATTATAGAATGGCACATAGTAAGGTCGGTGCAGGAGGCATCTCTGAGAAGCATCAGCTCCTACTGAGATCCTGATTCCCCAGGAGCCCAGAGCCCCTGCCTCACACAGAGGTAAGACAGTGCCAATCAGCTGATTGGCAGCATGTCGCCTCTTTGAGAGGCAGCGTCTGTTGGCTCCTGCAAAGTTCCTGCCAGCATTCTTAAACTCTAATTTGGGAAAGAAAATTACAATCTGGCATATCCCTGTTGGAAGGTTGCCGACCCCTGCTCCACACTCAGAGAACAGTGGGATGAGACTCCCTTTGTTCAGTGCGTCAGGAGCGGGCATCCAAACGTGGCTCCTCCACAAGGCTGCATGGCCCCTCTGAAGGCAGCGGAGGCGATGAAGTTGTCCACGTGTTGACAGTGAACAAATTGTCTCTTCCTATTGTTGCTGGATGAGCCACTAGGTAACCAGATTGATTTTATGATCCCTCACTGAGTGTTCAGGACTGGTGCTTGAAAAAGACATCTTTTATCTGTCAGCCAGTAAATCTCACATTGAGTTGCAAACATACTGGAGAGCTAGAATTCAGCAATACCATTTTTATGAATAGAAACATTTTCAGAATAGACACTCTCCTGAACACACAGTTGTTTTACAGGAATTAAAGTCCTTATGGTCGATGGATAAGCCAACTCCGGATAAAATAAGAACCAGTCTATACTTTGATCTGCTGTTTGAACAGAACCATTTTGAAGAACTTAAAAAGTTCTGAGTTTTGTTGGCCTTTTTGCCTTCTTCCTTGCTTTTCTCTTTCCAGGCTTAATTGGAAGCCAATAGTATACAATACAAGATAAGAGGCTTGTTTGCCCTATTATTGACATGAAATCTATCAGATTTACAATAAGTGGTTTTTCTGGTTTACCAACATTACTCAAGATCTTGGATATTTGACATGCATATAAATCAAAATGCTCTGTTCACCAAAATCCAAATACCACACCAAAGAACATATCAGCTACAACGACCACCTCTGTGAGCCTCATCTTTTCAAACCAGCCATAAATCCCCAAGAAGGCAAACTAAGTATAAGCAAACCTTGATTTTTTTTTTTTTTGTGTGTGTGGGTTTTTTTTTTGTTTTTTTTTGGGGGTTTTTTTTTTGTTATTTTTGTTGTTTTTTTTTTGTTTGTTTGTTTTTTTTTTTGTTCTGTTTTGTTTGGTTTGGTTTGGTTTGGTTTGGTTTGGTTTTTTTTGAATGAATGAATGAATGAATGAATGAATGTTCACAACACTTCCAGGTCATCCAGTAAGTAGTATTCTATCCCTTGCACCATCTCTGCCATTTTAGTAACAGATGGTTGATGAGAGTACATCAGAGGAAGCTGCAGAGCATAGTCCCACTGAAATCCATTCCAGTCTGAACTTTTGTCTTGTTTTCTACATTCCTTGCTGAGTATTAGAGAAGTCAATAACATGCTAACAGTGACTCAAAGAAAATAGCCTCTCAATTACAGAAATTGTGGCTGTTGAAACAGTAGTTTCACCTAAGATCCACTGGTAAGTTCTTTTTGCAATTCTGTGCACTTATGCACTACTCTGTATTTTGAAAGTACTGTAAAAAAATTAACTAGTCTTGAAAGCCCCATAAAAAAGCTACTGGCTTTTTTTAAGGATTGGGATGCTCAGCGCTGGGGTTGACAAGACCTTAAAGATCTGAAAGGAGCTGGACCAACACTGGCATTGTAAAGTGGGGAATTCCTGCCCTATGGTCACCTGTTTGAATTATTAGGCAGCTCATCTTTACCTCAGTGATATTTTCTGTATCTAGAGATGACATGATATGTATTTTTTGGTAATGCATGTTGAAATCAAGAAGTGTTCATTATACAGTCACAATTGTTCAGAAATGACTAAGTGTCCTTGAAGTGTTGTTTGAGAGAGAACCCTGATAATCCCATAGTACTTAGTTCATGCACATAGTGCTGCTGTCTTATGTTGTCTTGGCTGAGTGTGTTGTTTAACTATACTGCAAGAGCCCTGTGACGAGTTCTGCACATATCCTGGTGTGGTTTGACAGTAAAACTTAACAAAAAACAACTTTTACCACTCCTTGAACATTTGAGTGGCTTTGAGCAGGTATTAAAGGTGTAGCACACATGTATTTTTCAGAATCAAAGGTACTAATTTCAAGAGATTGCTAAATACCAGATTCAGACTCTGGAGTTTACATGTATTTCCAGCCTGTTTCCTGTCAGGGAGTTTTGTTCCAACCACATCCATTTTCTTTACACAGGGAATATCTTGTTCCCTTTCACTGGAGCTGCACTTAGGCTCAGATCTGCAAGTGTTTAACATGAACAGTGACAGAGCCTAAGTGCCTAAATGAAATCTTGTGATCCCAAGAACCTCCTCTTAGCTTCTGTCTGCCCTGATTGTGCTGAAACTTCCCAATTGTGAGAGATCCTTAACTTAAAATAAAGTGCACTCAGTTGCTGCTTTCTTGGTGGAAATGAACTGCGTAGCACTTATCTTCCTCAGTGATCTCTCCAGATCCACAAATGAAGTGCTGCTCGGGGGGGTTAGTCTCTCGTCTTGCCACAAGGGGATAAGATTGTGTTTCCCATTTTGAGGAGAGTGGCCTAACCACCAGAATGAAGGAGAGGTTGGGGGTGGCTGAGATCTGTAATGTTTTTAATGAAATTGTTCAAACTGGCCAGAAAGAATGAAAGAGTAATTTGGCTGCAGAAAGGTATTTCTCTTTTAGCTTAACGAATTAGATAATGAAGCAATTTTAATGCTTCATCCATGGCCATTTTCATGTAAAATGAAGGAAGAGCCCATGGAAGAGTGTGTGGAAACTGGAGGGCCATCTTCTCAGTTGTGTATTTTACTTGCAGCGCTAGTGGATTGTCATTGTGCTACTTAAATTTCCCATCAAAGCAAGTTTTTTGCACTTTGTACCAGTTTCTAAACAGTCTTTTGGTCAGTAGTTGCAGCTATAGTACCTGGTGGTTGGAAGAAATCTTTGGGAACAGCAAGGCATGAGCTTGTAGCCTTCAGGCAGAGGAGGGCTGGCCCTGGCTTCTCCATTCCCTGGGTGTCCTCACTGAACATCACAGTCATGGGAATCTTTGGTGTGTGGGGCACAGAGGACCATAGGCACTGCCCTCCCTCCTTCCTCCTCTGGCAGCATTCAAAGGAACAAGGTGAGTCCTTTTCTTCTCCTGAAAGCAACAGCCTAATAAGGTCCAAAGGGAAAGGATAGGCTTGAATTGTGTGGTCCGAAGACAAGGAGCAGTCTCTTGGCAGCAGTGAATTCAAACACCAGTGGGTGTAGTATTTAAATACTTTCCCCATGCTCTTTAATAAGCTTCCTTCTACAGATCAGACTCTATAATGTCTAATACAGTGTATAGACAGCTTATGTAACTGGCAGTGTGTTCATGTATGAGTGCCGTGTTCCCACTCTCATCTCCGTAAGGAAGACGTTCATGATGTTGATTTTTATTTGCTGTAGGTATTGGAGGCTTTTGGGTAGGTTGTGCTACGGGAGGGTGATGAAGTAGGGTGCATTGTCAGGGTGCCAACAGGGCCTGGGGCTATGGGGGCTATCCCCAGGCTGGCTGGGCAGGAGCAGGGCAGCTCCAGCTCCAGGCATGGGGCACATCCACGGGGCCAGGATGTGGGACCATGGTTGGGCAGGTTTGGCAGGGCTGGAGCTGTGGGGAGCTGGAGACTGGCCATGCTGCAGCATCCCTGGGACAAGGGCTGATGGCCCTGGGGCTGAAATGGGGTCCTGAGCCATGGGTAGGGTGGAGGGAGTCCTGGGGGTGTGCTCCAGGTCCTGGCACCTGTCTCCAGTCAGTGAGTTAGACCTGCTGGGCAGCAGCTCCACCAGATGAAAATGGTTCATTTCTTCCTGCTTTACATTTTCTGAGCAGTCTAACGATAGGTTTGCTTTCACATCCTTTGAGATTAGTCTTTATTTCAGACAATGCTTTCAACACTAAAAGGGTCATAAAAATAGACATTTCCTGAGAGCTTAGAAAGAAAAACTGTTAGTCTCCCATCCTTCTCCCTCCCCCAAATTATTTGATAATGGAATGGGAAGCTTTCCCATAGTTTTTTGCTTGATTTTTGCTAATATGAACCTGTCAAAGATTGTGGCATTTCCTTACTGTGTGATGTGGAGCCAGCTGGAACCAAATAATCCACCCACGTTTTTCATCATCTTTGTATTCTGATAGGAGCTTCTGCTTAGCAGGAATGAGAAAATACCTGTTATTCCTTCCTTGCTGTCATGGTGGCCACATTGAGGCAGTTTCCTCTTGGCTGAAGTCTGACTAAGCCTGAATAAATGTGACCAGACCAAAAAAAAGGGTTTTCTGCCTGGAACCCAGACCTTCCTCTTATGGCAGTTCTAGAGGAAAATAAATTAAGAAATTACACTTTCCTTTCCACTCACTGCCCCAAATAAATATTTTCTAGGATGAGTAAGGAACATTCCTCCTTTGGCTTAGAGGTACAGAGATTTGGGTCTGAAAAAATACCTTCCTTTATCCTTAACCTTTCTCTTACAGAAAGGAGAACTTTGATGTGAGCACATGGATCTGCTTGCCAGAGAACATGAGTAACTTCTGCTGTTATTTGAATTGTACTCTTCTTAACAAAAGCTATCTAGAGGATGGGAAGCCAGTGCAAAATACAGCCCCTCAGCCCTTTGGTTTCCAGGCCTGATGCCTCTGCAGTGGGAGGAAAGAATCTCTCCCATTTCACTTTCCCATTTCCACCTTCTCTCTTAGTCTATATTGCATCTGTTTTAATCATCAGTGTTCTGTATGTAACATCTCTCAAAGTCTAATCCATTGCTATGGACCCACCTAGTGACAGCTTTATAGATCCTTTATATTCATAAAGGCACTTTTAAAAATCTTTTCATGATTTTTGTTAGGCTTGAGTTGTTTGGTTTCTGGGGGTTTTTTTTTTGATGTTTGAAATATATCTCAGCATCCAAAATGAACACTTTCTGTGAATACTTCCTTCACTGAGAAAGCAATGATACTTACACGGTTACATGTGAATAAAGGCCTGAGTACAAAGAGTATGGTCACACTTTTCAGAAAATGACCACAAATACTACATAAAATAAATCACTACAAGTAAGAATTGTCTGTAGTCGAAGTGTGAGGAAACTTATGTTCACTGGTATGGGAACGGAAATGATCAGTCTCAGCTTCCAGTTTAGAACGATGCTGAGAGGCCTGCACAGGGCTCCTGGTCTGTGTTGGAGCTGACTCAGGGAATGTTCTAAACCTGAAACTTCTCTAGACACACAAACTGCTAAGAATTAGCAACATGCTATGGCTTTCAGAGATCATCTACTGCCTTGTTGCTTTGTGCAGTGGTATCTATGAGATTTTTGGAAAGCCAGAAACAGCTCAGCAGCACCTGACTTCAGCGACTGATGCTGAATATCTGAAAATCCTGAACAGGTGCTCCTGGTTTATACAAAGAGTGGCTATATGTAGTCAGGCTAATGAGCAAAGGTACACAGGATTCACTGTTCATGTGAGGTGGGATCCAGTTAACTGTATGTAATGCTGCCCATGTAGGTAAGGATGAGCCTCCTCCTGCTATTCCTGGTATTCATGTGTCGCTGTAGTACCCGAGACGGAGAGATGCAGCACACACAAATCCAGGGAGAAAATAGAGTGAGTTTTGTTATTTACAACTTCTGCTTATATGCACTAAATTCCATAGGTGATTGGTCAGTGGTCACCAACCTCCTGGGGTGATTGGCTGAAGTCCTACAACACCCAATTCCAAAGACTCTGCCTCAAACCCAAACAGATCAGGAAAACAGCAGGTGTTCAGATACTGTTTACAAAACCCATCCTATTGTTTTCGTAGCTTGCATGAGAAAGGAGAGGTTCTCACAGAACGCTGCAAGAAGCATGGAAAACCTTCTGCTAGCAGCTTTTCAGTATCCACATTCATGAACCTGAAAACCTGAGTAGTCCAACAAACTTTTTCTCAGAGGTTTGCTCACTGTAGTCCTCCCCATTTAGTAAACTCCCTGTGCTATATTAATAATTGAATATTCACATATGTGCATTCATTGTGGTACACAGATCTTGTGTGTAACAACCTTTAAAAACTCAGTTCTAGGAATTTTTCCTTGACTATCCTGTGTTTTAGGGATAGGTTGCAGGTCCTGTATGGACATGAGAGAGAGTGGCACAGAGATTGTGAATATTTACCAATAATGAAACTGTGTTTGCAGGAGAAGTTTTAGTGCAATGAGATGTTTTGTAAGGTTTATAAAAAAATAAGTCTTTATTTAAATTTAAGAAAACCCCAACCTGTAAGGGTTTGATTAATACTATTCTACCATCCGGGTTTTATATGCTTTCTATAATGCTTATAAAAATACTCAAGCCATGCACAGTAGCCACACAAAACTCTGCATTCACATTTGTAAATGCAAATGATTGGATCATTTCTTAAAAACCCCAGTATTTTTCCTTATACAGACTAGTCCAACCATGCACAGAGACTATCAAAACTCTTACCTGGTACAAAATGTACATCTTGTACAATCTCTGGTCCAATTCCTGGTTGCAGGAACTTATTGTTCCCTCAATTCTTGGAGAGCTGATGCCATTTCATTCCACCTTGACAAATACAGACTCTGATTTTCTAGATATCCTTGGTATCAATGCATGGTTAAAGTTCATTAACCCCTGACGGCTTCCCAAGTCTGGAGTATAGACTTGGCTCCAACTTGTTGGAAAACTTGATTTGCACAGCTCAGTGTACGGTATTAGGAGAGGAAGTGTGGCACTGGAATAGGTGTGGCTTAAAACTGGAGGAGGTCAGGATTACTGCTAGCTAGAAATGTGGGAAAACGCCATCCAAAACAAGCATAATGTCTTGGGATGTATTGAAGTTACATGGAGTAAATTCAGATGTTTTCTAAAAGGCTATCCATGTAAACTTTGTAAATAATTTTTCCCCCAGTAGAGTAACACAGAATAATAGTTACGATTTTTTTCCTTGATATTGTAACACAGAATAATAGGTAAAAAGGGTAACAGGTTTGCTGAAAAACCAAATTCTTTCCTAGTCATATTCAATTTTATAAGGCTTAAGAGGGAAATATAACCTGTAGCCATTCTTTTGCAGTATTAAGGATTGGCTACTGTCAAAGAAAAAAGTGAAGAAAAAGTAGATGCTAAACTCAACAAATGAAGAGAAACAGAGTAGTGGGTAAAGCTGGACATATCAAAATGTGCAACTGGAAATTGATGATGAGCTCAAATAGGGCTGCTAACTTAATATGTATTCTTTCCTTTTAATATTGGCTTCTAACCTGTAAGGTTGGAGAAAGCCATTTTTCTGCTTCTCTTTAATTGAACAGTAGAATTGATGCTGAGAATTAGTCTAATGACTTTTCTTTCCTTACTTGATAAATTGGTTGAAATGGTAATAAAAAATAAAATTAGGAGACATATAGATGAGCGTTGTGATACAAAAGCTATCCATCAGCATAGCTCTTCTACAGAAAAAATTATGTATAAAGATAATTGCTTGAGCTTGTCAACAAATAATAAAATGCAATCATTAGATTTTTTTTCCCTTCAATGGCAGTTTTTGAAAAAGACCTTCACAATGTGCTTAAATAGGCTGACTTATATATGAGGAAAAAGCTAAGAGACATCTTTGAGGAAAGATAAATAATGAAAATAGAAGTTTATGGAATAAAAGAGAGATCAGTTACTTTTTATTTTTTCAGTTATTATAAGAACAAGTCAGTCAAATGCAAACACACAAAATAGCGAACAGTCTTTTGTGTAACTTGTAATTTACTTTTGGCTCAGAAGTAACATATATCTGGATCTATATACTTTTATGAAGTAGTAAAGCAGTTAAAGCATTCAGCAGGAGATGAGGGACAGGAATAAATTTCCCCCCTCATTACAGAACACTTGTCCAGTCTAGGCCCACCTTGTTTGAAATATCTAGGACATAGTGTAATGGAGACTTGACTCTTACTTTGATGCAGGCTGTACTTTGTGTCTGAGGCAGATTCCTCACTTAAATTTTGTGGTGATTTTTCAAGCTAACATAAGAAAAAAATTGCTTTTATTAAGTGATGTACATTTTTTTCATGCCATGAAATACAAATCCTGGCAACGTCATGTTTTTGTGGCCCTATGTGTCATGGCCCACAAATCATCCTAAGAGCTGTGATCTTTTTAGAGATTATAGGCACAAAGCTCTGTGTGGTTGCTTTTGTGCCAAATGCCTGTCCTGGTTGCATACAGCAGGTTTTAACTTTGACTACAGTACTGGGACCCTTCTGAAAAATTTATGGCAAGTTGCAAAATAAATGAAAAAGTCAAGGCCAGTTAAAAAAAAAACAAACCTGAAGAAGAAAAAGGTAGGTAGGTGTCTCCTTCTCCTTTTATTTTCCACCCAATTTACACTTCCGGAAACACCTGCTGCCATTCTATTGCTAGGTCAGAATTCCTTAAGAAAACAAGTTCCACCTATAACATTCTCACAGGTGAAATCCGTGCCTAGAGTTTGAACCACATTGCTCTCAAGAAAGGGCAGTAGCCACAGGCAAATAGCAGGAGAAATGCTTGACAGAACTGATCGTGTGGGGACAAATGTTAAAAAGGTAAGTACAACTGTGATTCATTTGTAGAAAAAGTGTAAAAAGACGATCTTATATCTGGTGTGGTGACATTTCACTGTTTCTGCATTTTGAGGTTTTTCTCTGTATAGCTGAGGCTGTTAACATACAGAAGTTGTCTATTTATTTTATTTTATTTATCGGATGGTGGTTAGGCACTTTGTAAATTATGGACTGCATTCTCAGTGAATCAAAATATTTAGGTTGCTTGTGTGGTTCAGTCCTTGGCATCATGTCACTAATTACTTGAACACAACTCTGAAATAATGACAAAAAGAAAATGCATCGAAAAAAAAGAGAAATTAAACTTTATACAACAAAACAAAAGCCACATTAGGAACAGAAAATGTTACTGAAAGCGAAAAGTGGGTGACCAAATGTGCAGTCTGGATTCAGTACAATGTTACATGGCAAGAGAAGAGACACTCAGCTCTGGATCTTCTCCAGGCAGAGGAAAATTTATAACATAAATTTTCTTTGATAAGCATTCCTGAGAAACTTTGTTGTATTTTTATCTTAATGAATGTTTGTCTGTTTATCTCAGTCCAGTGGTCTTTTTTGTGTGTGTGTTTTTATTTTTTTTATATATCTCCTTTATGATTCTTTTATATTCTGAATATACCTCAATGGCAACTGTTGAAGATCTGTCTTACAAGCTAATTGGTACTAGAAAGTAGTCAGCCCTGTACCTGGGTTGCATTAGAGCTTTTGAGGAGTGTTCCCAGATATTCCAATTTTCCCATATTTATGCTTCAGAACTCTGTGACAGTATTTTCTCTGTTTTTCCCCGTACAAGGTACAGAAGCATTCCCAGGGGCCTTTAGCATTCTACCCTGGCAATATTTCTAGGCTCTAGCTGTCCCATGTAATGAAAGATGAGAAGTAAGAGTTAAGCCTCCATAGAAATAGCAATAACAAGCCATTGGTCTGCTTTATACCATACTTACGTATTTATTTCTCTGTAATAGTGGCTGAATTGAAGTCTGTGTGCTGAAAGTAGGAGTTTAGATTTTTGCTTTTACTCAGAAGTGGAAAATCACTTATAAAACTGCATCAGAGCACCATTAAAATAAATTAAGGGTTATGTATGCTTTAGTAACTTTATAAATGAAATGTAACTCTACATACTCACTGATTGCTGTTCACTGTGTAAGGTGTAAGATGGCAATGTGTTTTATATCTCCTTCCCTTGCATTTAATGTTATTACAATCATCACTTAATTTAGAGTTTAATCTTCACAGCGACACGTGTAACAAGTTAAATATCGATAGTTTACATTTAATAAATACTGATTTATATTGATCTTATCATGTATATATAATGTAGGGACCTCATGCATGGCACACTAGAAAGGGAATGTATTTCCAAATATGTTCTGAATTTGACATTTCGGTATTTCTATTTTTGAAATATTTGCTAGATAGCAGTTACATGAATCCTTATGATTATACAGACTAAAAGGGAATAAAATAGATAAAGAGTTTACAGAATGTAGGAATGTTGCCTCCTTTTGTGTTGTCTAATTGCAATTGCAGTCAAAATTGTAAACTGGTTCAGATAGAGGATATTTCTGACAAAAGACCTAATTCTTCACTGCTCCTCCAGTAAAAAGTGATTAGAAAATGGTAATATTATATGAAACAACTTTATATTGCTGCTTTTCATAATCCAATGAAACAAATAAAATGGATGGCAACCATGAATTAAACTCTGAGTCATGCACACCTGCAAAGAGTTCAATCTGGTTAGCTCAGGGTGGCTGTAGTTCTGTGCTACACATGTCACGAATGACTGTAATGGCACTACAAGAAAATCACTTGTAGTAAGGAAATCAGACAGTCACTGTACGTGTGGGTGTGGAGAATTTGGATGGCAAACATCAGAGCAAGCCTCATGACCACAAGAGGAAGGCTGGAACGCTTTCACAAAACACAGGACTGGGTGATGTGGACTATTCCAAAACACCCTTGCACTTCTAATTGCATGTTGCTTGACAATCAGTGGAAGCAAATATGTTTGTTTTAAACCCAGTGTCCTTGGTGTACAAGTTAGAGCAGACTAGAGTGGAAAAACCAGTCAAATTAGAAATACAGAGACAAAATGTGATGGCTAACCTTATTCAATGGATCAGTCAAAAAAAGAAGACACTGAATTGTTATTGTGGGAGTGATGAGAATGTGGTGGGATGAGAATTGTGTGGGATGAGAATTGTGAGAGCCATGAAGAAAGGCCCAATGGGTGAAGCAGGAAGATCTCTATTTCATTGCCCTTGGAATCATGCTCAACAATTATTATCTGCCATTACAAATAGATCAAAGTTGTGGTTTTAGGATACTCAGGCTCAGGAGCTTATGTCTAAATATAAGCAATTTAGGTTGCCTGTTAAGTCTTGATTTCTACCAACCTCTCCTCTGCACAAGCACCAGGGAAAAAGGGAGTAATTTCCCTTTGCTGGGAGTCAGTTCTCTGTATGAAATGAGTTGGGATCACTGTTGCATGTATTTACATGTTTACAGCAGTCATTGGAATGACACTGAGGGAGAACATTCTTGCTGGCATTATCATTGGAAAGGCTGAAGGTTGGATGGGCACTGATAGTAAACAGACCTGTCACTCAAAGGAACCGTGACCAGGCAGGAGGCAGAGCAGGGACACTGTGAGACTGTGGGCTTCAGTCAGGATGGGATGTGCCATGCCAGATAACTACACTGAAAAAGAACATTAAAAAAAAAGAGTCAGAGCAACAGGTTCCTATTTTAGTAGCATTTTATGTTCAGAGCCTTAACGAAGAACTGTAAATTTGAAATCCAGTTAGCTTCTTAAATAATTTCAAGCACAGTTCCTATCCATGAGTATGCTATTTTTTTTTTTTTTAATGGTCCTGGTTTTGTTTCATTTTTTTTTCCAAGCTACTTCTGTGCAGACCAAGGATACTAAGACAAACAGTAAAGACACCCTCTATGTAACTGAAAATATACAGAAATAATAAAACAATAATAACCCCCAAAATAAAACAATAAAAACCCCCGAAATAGAAGGAGTTGGGAGAGTGAGAGACCAACACATGACAGAAAATCAGGATTGTGCCATCTCACTCATATTTCTCAGTTTTACAATTAAATTTACTTATTGCTAAAATAGATATGTAATTTAATTTTAAATGTGTTTACATGCACTATTTTAATTTCTCAAAATCCCTACTTACATTATATTTTGCAAATGTATTAATGCTGAGATTCCTTTACCCTGGCTGATTCAGAGTGGACAGGATAAAAGAGTGAATTTCAAGCGCCTTAAAAAAATTAAATAGGGACTTTATTGTAATATTCAGGGAAGTTTGAATTTAGATGAAGGTTCAGATTTCTTTCTAAGGGTAGCATCAGTCCTTTTTTACAGGGAGGGCTGCAGATGGTAGGGCCCTGCTGAAAGTGCAAGTGAATAACTGATAAATGAGGGCTTCCCACTTACAAGTGAGATGGTTTTACTTTTCCTTGAAGAAATGCAGTAAATTGAAAAACTCTAAATAGCACAGAAATTTCAGTCCTCCAGACCGCCTTCTCCTTCTCAGATTTTGCTATACTATATTCAGCGTTCAGTTTTGCCAACACTGAACATGCCTGATGTGGCATTTACATTCTTTAAAAAAGGCATAGATTAGTTATATTTCTAAGAGTTAACTTCTCCTCTTGACACATGTACTTAATTCCCATTAATGGAAATGGCAGCTAGGCATGCACACTGGAAGGAAAAATCTGTTCCTGAGCATATGATCCAAACTGCATTGTAGCTAAACATTTCCATGCTCTGAAGTACGCACTCATTATTTGCAAGATATTTTTCATAATAAATGCATCAATCCCCCTCTATTTTCCCTCCATTCTCCCATAGCATGTTCCAAAACACCCTTTCTTAGAAGTCTTACAGATTCATTCTTAATGCTGCAGTTGTTTTGAGTGTGTGCCTAAAAAAGAAAATCCATTTAGGATCTTCAGCGTTTTGCATATTTTCTGTGAGAATTTTCCAGTAAATCATTCTGTGGAACATCTTACATTGCCTTGGACTTCGTAGCTCTCTATTATTAAAACCTACAGTGGAAACAACAAAACGCAAAAAGCTCTTTCCCCCCGCCGCCCCGAACTTCCTTTGCTTACAGTACTGCAGTATCTGCCAAAGGCACTAGACTGAAGTGCTATCATTTAAGGATTATAAAAAAAAAAAAAAATTCATTTAAGGTTTTCCTTCTGCCAATATGCTTCTGTAAAGACTTGAGGATTCTGCCCGTGCAATATTCCAGAGTTATGTTTTTTCTAACTTGAGTTGGGTGGATAATTGATTTTTTGGTTCACCGTTTGAACTGGAGAACCACAATAGCGAAAAAAAAAAAACAGTTAAGCACAAAAATTCTTATAGGAGTTTATGATTTCAGTTGTGTCCCCTCATCCAAATGAAAAGAGCTTTTTTTGTTTAGTTCAACCCAGACTGTCCTCTTTTACTGAGACTTTTTTTTTGGGGCACCCCTTAAAGGAAGCAAAACAAGAGAAATGCAGATTCACTGAAATGATGGGGGAGTAGTAAGGGGGTTTTCATCTTTCTCATCAGTTAAAGATATTTGAACTTGTATCTGAATTCTCAGTTTGAGAAGAAAGCACTGAGAGCATTGAATGTAGGTGCCGGAGGTTGCAAGTGGATTTTGTAAATATGACCCACTCAGTAAAAAGGGGCACCAGAGCTTCCTATTACTAGTCCAAAGTTTCAGAACAAGATAAAATTTCTTATGTTAAAATCTGGAAAGGTGCATGTTATGTATGTTTTCTTCTTTCTTAGTGGTTATTTATCCAAATTTCTCAGTTTTTCCACTTTCTGATATGCTAGCAGCCGTTGTGACATATCCTGGCAATTTCTAAAAAGCGAGTCTAAAAGTTAATATGAAATGATTTTTAGAAGGGTTTCAAGATTTCCTCCGACCACTTAACTTGCTTTTTCCCCATCTTGCAATCGCAACTGAACTTACTATGAGAACATAGTTTTATCAGAAAGTCTATACTTAACTGTCTATATTCCAATAATATATATATTACCCATATAATCTGGTATAGTACAAGGATACCATAATACAATATTTCTAGAACAGCAAGGGTTTTTTTCTCCTCTTTGGACACCACTCTATGACTGGGGGGTGCCCAGCCATCTGGGAGAGGGAGCTCAGTAGTTGCAGAAAACATAAAATGAAGGTAATGGGGAAGAAGGTACCTGAGCACAAAATTTATTGGGGTGAGAGTAATTGTAAACTAGGTTAAGTAAAAGAAGAGTTCATGTCAGAACTACTCAGGGGAGAGATCTCTATTTCCTTCCTTTCTTCTATTTCCTCTCCCTCTCTCAGCTCTCACATTTGCTCAGTTATCTTAGTTTTCTCTCCCACACTTTTTCTTTTTTTCCTCCTTTTAATATGGTTCTTTCTGCTTCTTCCTAGTCCAGCCCATGTCTTCTTCTATAATTCCTGATGTTGATGGTGGTTGCTCTGGTTTATAATCATATTAGCTGAGAGCCGGCAAACCAGGAGCCCCAGTGTGCTAGGCATAATACCAG